>JARLTB010000001.1:17152500-17515000 GCA_030141615.1 Unio pictorum | reverse complement strand
TGATGAAGAGGATGAGGATTTGATGGAGGAGGAAGAGCAGGCAGAGGAGGAAGAGCAGGTGGAGGAGGAAGATGAAGAGGAGAATGAGGAAGAGGAATCTAGTTCAGTCCAAGAAATTGATGAATTGACTAGTGTAGAATGTATATTCAGATGATTAATCAAGTCATTGACATGGATATCTGAAATTACTGTTTTTAAAATAATATAATGATAATATTTTTCATCATTAAAATCATCATTAAATTTCTAGTAAGAAAAAACAATGTCATACATAAAGTAAAAAGTCAAATACCTCCAGGTTTCTGTCACAGTATGCAAATTCTACGACGTGGGGAAAGTTATCAATAATAGTTATCTGAGATATTACAATGTATGCGAGATGGACACGAGTCATTAATATCCACCCATAATGATCAGGTTTAATGGGGGAAAATGATACCAGATATCCCAATAATTCACATGCAACAGATTTTAAATCCCTTATGAAAAATTTAAATTGACACTGAATAACATATTTGATATATTTGAACTACAAGAACATTTTCTGAAGATCACAGATTGAAGCCTATGCATGTCAATTATAATTTAAAATATCAATGCACAATGCTTGCTTAATTTAAAAATTATATCTTCAAATATTACATTAGTTTTACTATTTTTGCAGCATTCAACAATGAAAAGTAGGTCACATTGACCAATAATTATAATGCTAATGATTTTGTTCATATTGTCAAACTTAAATCATCCAAGTAAAATTTAATCTTTTAGAGTGCTCCATGCATAATGATGCCATTCCGTGTGGTCAGTTGATAACTTTTTTCTTAGTGAAAGTTGTTACTGAGTTGTATAATTGTTATTGCCAACTATTTACTATATTTTGTCATGAATGGTCACCATATCTACTAAACATACAACTCTTTTCCTGTATTTTTATTCATATTATTGTTTATAATGTTATTGTCAAACAACCACACAGTGGAATGAATGATTATTATCATACAAAGCACTCTCATTTAAAATTTCAGTTACAACTGAAGTAACATCTGAGTCGGTTATGTTGCCTATTTCCAACACTAACCAAAAATTATACTTTGATATTACTTTTGATAATATCAACCAGAAGATTGGTGTCTGGCATCATGTGAGGGGCAAGAGAAATACCATGCTGAACATGGTACAGGGATTTGCCACACTGGAAAGGATTGGTAGCTATGGAATGTCAAATGTATTCCCTTCTCCAGAGGCCATAAGGAATGTAAAGATTTCAGATATCTTGCCATCCAGTGAAGACGAGATGGCCTTAAAAGAGAAGCTAGCAGTTATAGTCTCAAGGATTCTGACAACATATGTTCCTGCCTATGCTGGACTTGACACTGTGTGGTCCATTCCTCATCAATATTCATCAGAATCAGCATTCAGGAGTGAAATGGTTATAGTATATATTTCTCACTCTCTTTATATATACATACACATTTGCCTACATACTGTCATTTTCATGCACCATGCAAAGTATAGTTATATAATGTCATATTTGAGACAAATTAAATTTTTTGTGCAGTATTCTGCAAATTATAGGTAATAAATAATAAATGCTTTTCTTTTAGGCATCATTTACTTTACTCTAACATATATAATCCACATGGTCAAAATTAATGAGCCCTCTATCATATATTTATAATTATTGTTAACCTCTGTATTATGAACACACATTTAAAAGGGACACGTGTTATGACCAACTGAATATGCTTCACTAAGATAATAACTATTTGCTGTTAACTGTCAGTATATATCAATGTAAAGAAATTTAAAGAATTTAAAAATAATACATTTAGACAGGTTTGATTGTTCATTTTAAGTTAGACTATAACTTCAGTCAAACAGATTGTTTGTATGTAATAATAATAATAATGAGGACTTTGTATAGATCCTAATCTTTAGAAGCTCTAAGCGCTTGACATCTATAATGAAATGACTACAGAAAAAAAACATGAAATTGGAAAACAAAAATGCTGAAAATATTTAAGGTAGGAAACATTATTAGGTTTTTAAGTTTGCTTTTGCAGTTGAAAAAGGTTAGTTTTAAGAGCACTCTTGAAATGGATAGTCTTTGTGTCTAATTTACACTTGAGTTCAGAATGAAGTTGTTGGTTAATTTATGCTCATATTTTGTATTGTGTTAGCCCCCTTTCAAAGATCAAATGATAGTAAACAAATAATCCAATGCAACATTGGTTCTCTCTCTCTCTCTCTCTCTCTCTCTCTCTCTCTCTCTCTCTCTCTCTCTCTCTCTCTCTCTCTCTCTCTCTCTCTCGTCTAATATCATTGGTGGGAGAATGTAACATACTTTTCCCATACCCCGTGGGAAGGACGGCAAATGTGTCACTTCCATCAATAAGTGATTTTATTATCTCATACTGTTTTCTTTAATTTTAAAATTATATCCATTTTCAAGAAGTATCTCATTGGCAAGAGATTCCATGTATTTACCTGCCATGTTGCAATATACATGTAGATGTATGCACCAAATCTTCTTTGAGGAAAGAAGACAACAAACTCGAAACTAGTAATTCTGCCGCACTAGGTCCACCTATAAATTTAGAATGAATGGCTATTCTTTTAAATACTTTATTTATTTTTTCTGAAACTCGGTGCCGCAGCAGGAACACTCCATCATAGTACATGTACAATTATTTTCCAATGACTGAATGTTGATGAAGCAAACACTCGAAAATAATGAATGAAAGTCAATCAATGTTTAGAATAAAATGAAAGAACATTTGCTTTTCAACATATTAATTGAGATGACACCAATCGGAAACTTGTCTTTGTCGCATCGTCCCGGAAAGAGGCAGATAGGTCACGCTGAAACCATACGACAACGCGTGTTTGTTGTTATCACGTGACTATTTGACCTGTGACGTGTTATGCATATCGGCTGCGAGATTTGGCTAGTCACGTGACTAGCAATGCAAATAGTGCGATCGAGGTCAAAATTCATCAACGCTGTAATTTCGTCTCGTCCGACAACGGATTAAATACACAATCAGTGTTATATTTGTAATTTCTGAGAAGAAAAATTATTTCCCTATCGATTTAATGTAAGTACGACCAATATAAAGTCATTCAAATTTTCTAGGCCTGTCAGTAGGCGAGTACCCCATGCCGACAGCTGGTGTCTGCGAATTCTAACTTTTTGATAGGGGATGCGCTCTGACCCTACATCCCAACATAAAAAACCAAATATAAAAAATGGGGTGGCAAGGGTCAGAGGAAACTCGGACTAGCTGATGTAGTGGTTTTAGTGATTGTTGTTACTGATGTCACCTTTAGTAATGCCAGTCAATTTTATTATAGAAGATTTAAAATTGTCAGATTGTTTGTCGCTTTCTCTTGGGTTGCGCCGAAGACGTTTGATTCGTTTCTTTCAAGTGTTTTAACTCTGCTAGAATATCTTGTAAAATACTTAGTTTTGTTTGCACTCTCTTCCTTCTGTTTTATGTTCGAAGTTGTCCTCTATTTCTGTTTCTTTCCATTTTCATCTTAGTGCTGATGAACGCGATATTTGCTCTTCTACTTTTAGGCATCTTCAAACATGTTTAACTCTTCCTTCTGTTTCATTCTGATATGATAGACTTTTAATGATGAGAGATGGTACAACAACAAAGTCTTTGCGAAGATTGGATATCTTGCAAAGTCAAATTGAAGTCCTTCTCTTGTGGAATAATACCCATGCAGCTGTAGTAGTAGTAGCCGTGCTATCAATTAGAGTACAAAATCAATAGCATACTCACCCCAACGTAGTGATTTCATCCATGTTCAACCCTTCAGCAATACGTATATTATAGAGAAAGTGACGTCAAGCGTCTGATGTATTCTTATTAGAAAATAGAAAACACACCGTGAATAGTTAATTTAGAGGCATTCCAATTGTTGGAACACAATCAGTACTGATTAGCAATTTTGTCAATTGTTCTTACGAGAAAATCATGAGCTAAAGTATAACCATTGACTATTTTTTTCAAGCATTTTCTCGATTTGGCATTATCATATATGTGAATTCATCATGGTCAATCGCAAAGATTATAGATACAGCAAGTTGAACACGAAGAGTATATATTGTAAGTCAAATGTGCATGAGGAGGGTATTTTATCAATGTTTAGGCGGTAAAGATAAACTTGAGAACGCTGAAGCGGTGACAGCTGTTTT
Organism: Unio pictorum; assembly: GCA_030141615.1. Taxonomy (NCBI): domain Eukaryota; kingdom Metazoa; phylum Mollusca; class Bivalvia; order Unionida; family Unionidae; genus Unio; species Unio pictorum. The sequence continues at coordinate 17,510,793 of JARLTB010000001.1, read as the reverse complement.
AACCATATTTGGTTAACCACTCCTATGTCCACTTTCAGGGACACCCATTTATTTTAGAAACAGATGTACTATTTAATCATTGCTCTGTTTTATTTTATGTACGTCTGTAGTTTAACACAAATAAAAACTCCTGTTTGATAGCACATTTGTGTGTATACGAATAAAGTGTATGTAAGTAATCGTACCCTTCCATGAGTGTAATTTCATTTCCCTTCTTTGACATCCGATCTCCACTTGTGCCATAGTAGCATTGTCTGTTTGTAATCATAATGTGTTTATATTCCAACCCTTCTCGTTGGATAGTGGATGTAGGTGTGTTTGTCACTTCAAACCAGAGGTTGGGTAAATGTGGGGGGTGTATAGTGTTGGAAAGTAGATCAATGGGGATTAGTGAATCGAAAAAGCGTGTACATTTGAGGTTTTGGATAGTAGATCACTTGGTGTTTGAGAGTAGATAACTCTATATTAGTTACTCCAAGCCGCAAGTTGGATAGTAGATATGGTGTTAGTGAGTAGGTCTATAGTTATTAGATAGTTGGATACTACAACGGGGTGTTGTTGGATAGTACAAATATTTTTAACAATACATTTCCCGTTCGTCTCTACAGAATCCACGCCTGAGAAATCCATAGAAATTTTTTACATTGCCATTCACATTTTCGACATACAGAGCCATTATGTTCAACATACGGACTAATGTTGAAAGTACGAGTTATTGCAACATTCCCATTGCTGCAATACGAACCCAAACGTCATATAAAATCTCTAATTATCACTATATCCTCAGCCTATTTTACTAATTTCACGAGTATTTCACGAGTATCAACAAAGCAGAATAACAGTGGTATTAACATCCCTTTCAATGTAAAGAGAACAGTTTCTAATAACAAGCAAAACTTGTTGGATAAAGTATTAACAAAATTAAATGAACGCTCGGTTCCACAAATAACCTTCGCTTTAAGAACATCTGAAGATCGTAAGTCCAGTCGTCGAACAAACTTAAATCTGAAAAAGAAAAACAAGTTTTCTAATTATATTTGTATTTCTTCTTTCTTAATTTATTTTTCATTGTCATTATTTTACTTTTTATCGTCCTGTTTTGATATTTCTTTTTTTTCTTATGCAATTACGTTAAAATTTGCGCAAAGTAGCATTTTTCTTCATAACAATGTACTTTATTCCGATACACTAACCTAACCCGAACCCGCGGTGATCCGTAACGGTAAGAGCTTTCGATTGCTTGGACCCATCCCCTTCTCATGAGATCTATATGAACATAGACCACAAATAATTTTACTATATGTTCTCTACATGTATTTCTCAGTACTGACCTTTCAACTGTGTGACAATCAATACAAATCATGTCAATCTAAAATATATCCAATGATAACTTCACGGTGAAGTTCTTGTCAGGGTTTCACAGATTTTTTTTGAGCGGCTGCACTGTAAACAGAACAGCATGTACACAGAACAGATTTTATTTCCGGATCATCCCCAAGACCTTGTTACTTCATGTGCACTGTCGCCAAATTACACCCTGACAACCACTCTCAGCTCGTATTCTCAAGAATAAACAATTGCCTTTAAATCCCTACCAAAAATGCATCAATATAACTCTTCTATCACCACCAAAATGAGAGGAAAAATGTTAAAAATAGACTAGAAAAGCATTTGTGGGTAACGAAGTATTAATTGTGATGGGATTCCATATATCAGGCGACGGCGCACCTGTAACGTTAACAGTCTTATCGGGACATGAAGAAGCTTTGATATTAAATAAAGGTAAGTGTCAACTCTGTAACACTTTCAACACTTAAAAGTGTGTATAATTATGTGTACAAATGCTGTCAGACAGGCATTTTACAATTCTAGCAAAGTATCCAGTTGTGAAACGTTATGTATCTCTGCCAAAATCAACATTTAATACAATTTTAACAAAGGCATTTGATTTTGGGAAAACCAGTGTGTACCCAGAATCAAGTGCCTGTGAATTTTTAAGTTGAAAAGAATACAATATCGGAGAAAACGAAAACAAACTAAACAACAATAACGTAATTTTTTTATCACTTTTTGTACATTTGCTAGTCTATATTGCAAACGGACCAATTTTAACGACACTAATTTGATAAACGTAACACGCGATATTAATGTATGGGATCCCAATTATAATGTCACTCTTATCGATGCACGGAGGAGTACCGGAATTTCAAGGGTCACTAGTGTGCATTTCTATTTAAGGTTATCATATTTAGATTTAGACGCAATTTACGCCTGGCTTGAGTTTACCTTAACTCAACTTGACCACGATCGTTTTAAATGTTATGCTGACCAAGTATAATTGCAAAACATATAACCACGCCTGTAATATCAAGAAAATACCTGCGCATGTATCAGTTACTGTTCTATATAAGGAAAGGGGCGTTAATGTCAATATCTTAAAAGAACTACTTTTAACAAAAGAAACCCTTCTTGTCTATGTCTATGTCTGACCGAGAACTCCATACAATAATATACATGTACAACTTTCTCCCTAACAAGAATAAAACCTAACCCAAATTTGACTTTCAGCGGCTTTACAGCACAAGTAGAGCCGTCACGTGACTGACTTCCAGCTGATGCAATCCCATTCACACGATCTTGGTAGTACAAAATAACCGGTCTCTCTAAACACCCCAGACCACCCCAATATTGCATATATTAGCACCAAATCTCGTAATAACGTACCAAGAAGCAGAAAAAAGAAATGAAAACACACATACGGACATTGTTACTTTTATAGTATTGGTAGATGGCCCTATTTCTGATAATCTACGGAAACGAACTCTATGCATCACACACACACGCATATTATTTGAATTGTTGAATTGTTTAGGCTCCATGTTAATATTTGTCAAAAAAAAGGAATGAAGGAATAGTTAAATTGTTATTGAGATAAACAATTTTTTTTATATACAATGAATTTACCATTTTGTTCAATTTTTTAAACGACTTATTTGTGGTATTGCTATTTATTAAATGTAGATTAGTATTCACGATACTGTACCGGAATACTCTTCATCAAAACGGGAGTTGTTTCCCTTGGTAACTCACGACCTTACTAATTTTACTTGTTACACAAAATATTGCTAAATATTCGTAGTTTTTATTTGTTTGTTTGTTTGTTTTTGGTTTTTGTGTGCTGTTGTTGAAATTTAAGTGAGTATTATGTAAGTTTAAGGTGTTCTTGGGGTGTCCTGGGGTGTTTAGAGAGACCCCAAAATACCACGTGACTAAATTACAATGAATTAACTATAAAAACTATAAGCTGAATAAAACAAACCAAAATACATCTACTACAACTAGAAAACTATGACAAACTGCAAAATATACAATTTATGACATATTTAAAATGGAATTTAAAAGTCACTTGAGACTATAATTAAACTTATCCACTAATAAAATAGATTTTGAATAAAACTTAAAACTCTCTGGAGATACCACTTTTTTCCACATAACTCCTGTGGAACCCTTGGTTCCCAAGAAAAAAAAATCCAGGAATTGTGTTCACATAACGAGACAATTCACAATTAATCCAACGAACATGACGGTTATATTGGCCCACTGTGATCCATCGTGGTAGACTACGTGGCAAAAAGGCTCCAATCAAAACATACCGTACTCCCATGTGCAGGTACATTTGACATAAACGTTTTAATTAATCCAAGATCTCAAACAGATGTTTCAATCCAATCTCATTCTCCCCGACTTGGTGAAATATAACAGTTGGTTATGGAGTTTGGTTCAGGAAAGTGGAGATGTGGGCCCCGGAAATTCCATGGAATGAAATGGACAAGTTGGATGGTATCCGACATGTACTTAAAAGAATGGGATCAGTGCCCAATCTGGCAATAATGCTGTGACCAACAAGTAGGAGATGCATCTTGTAAAACATCCTTAACTCACATAGGTAACCTAACACTGCGAAACTCCCTAATATACATAATACCTATGCTGCCACATACAGTTCATCATCATCAGTCTCTTGACCTAGTGTGGTCGTTGAGGCACTGTGCTGCTAAACATCTGACCAGTTCCCTCCACTTGACTCTATCATGTGCCACTGCCTGTGTCTGTGCAAAACTTTTCCTGGTCCATTCTGTGATGTTGTCACTCCACTTTTTTTTCTATCTACCTCTCCTTCTACCACCTTGGACACTACCCTGCAGTACTGTTGTGGATAGACTCTAGTGACATGGCCATACCATTTCAGCTTTCTCTTTTTGACAATGGTGAGGTCTTCATAATTGATTCATTTGAGACTAATTTTTCGTTTCAAGTTGTCAGATTAGAAGATGTAAGACTGTTTCAATTTACCAAAACAAACTTACTCTCACGACTTGGAAAATTTTTCTTTTTCTTTTCAAACTTGGAAACTTTTCTTTTCCTTTAATATGACTTTTTTCAAAATTGTCCCTGTGCTGCTAAAGCAATACATTTACAAACTCAGAATTTTTGAATGGTTAACTCATAAATATTTCAAATTTTCAAAAACCGACTAAGTTAGACTAATTTGGAAAATGGAAACAACTGCAATGGAAACTGACAACCGATTGAACAACATTAAAACGCAACGCTACTAGACACAAATCTTTTGGAAATGCCACAGCATATAAAAATAACTACTGGAAAACACCTATACATAAACTATTTAAATAAAGTGCACTATTAGAATTTTAAATATATCTTTTTATATTTTTTAATAATAAAATCATAAACTATTAAAAATTTCACATATAAACTTTACATAGTTCCACAACTCTATATGATTTAAATAGTGCTGTCCATCTTACATCTTACAACACACAAGTAAAAATACAAAATACACACATAATGGACAAACGACTCTGGCAAAGTCAATTGGGTCAACTTTAAATAAACTCTATATTAAGAAAGGAAAGGAAATTGGCCCTGGAACTTAATAGTTCTATGGGAAAAGAGTACGATCCTAAGTTTAGGAATCAGATCGTAAAGAAATCAGTATTCTCTTCAGCTCAGTAGAGAACATGTATCACAAGTCAGCTCTTGTGATGGAGAGTATTATCGGTCTGAAGTCCTTAGTGAGTAAATAAAACTTTAATATATTTGACAAACAAAACAAAGATTAACCGTCATCTAAATTTATTTATTGTACATGTAATTTAAAATAAATAACAGAAATATACATTATTCCTTACACTCATGTGTGGACAGGGATAACACTACACTATCTTAGATACTTTTGACTAACTGACAGTTCCTCAATCAACTCGAACCAGCTATATATTTTGGGGAGAGTACAGAGGATCAACACCCCCCTGCTGTGCCATAGTTCTCAAATAAAACAACAGTGTCATGGAAAATGAGGGAATCTCGAGTTCTTGCTTGAACAGTCTTTATTAACACACCTTCACAGTACACGTCCATTACATTCTATATCGTATCGCGGCGCCCTCCATCCAGGGAGCAGTCCCTATCTAATGTTGCAACTACTAAGGGGAGCAGTTATTAATTAGAACTAACAAGTAAAGTACAATATGTCACATCTCCCCTCTTCTAAGATTATCAGAGCATAAGATTTTGCTTATTAGTAAATAAGAAACACAATGAATCAATTCCATTAATATGAAAACATTAAAGTAAACAATGAATTTACTGTCTTTGTATTTGACATGTCCACTGATAGAAATTAACGGAATTGATTTATATAATAGGTTACTGTAAACTTGCACAAGATAGTCCTGAATATAATACTATAGAAACCTTAAAGTCCAATTCAGAAATCGAATACTAAACTACGCGTTGGCACATTTATAAAAGTCACTTTCTTAGACAAAATCATTGAATCTGGCTGGTTTTCGGACGACTCTCCCACTTGACGTCCGCACTGGAGTGTTTGTGCTATTGGACCCATTTGGTACCGCTGGCTTGCTGGGGGTTGACGTCCGCACTGGAGTGTTTTGGCTATTGGGGTTTGGCTGGACTGGGTCACACTGGGTGGTACATTCATCCGATGGTGGTATGGGCTCCATGTTATTTAGAGACTTTGTGCTGGAATCCAAATGACTCCTGACAGTACACTGTGGGGACTCTGTTACAAAGTCTGTAGACGTATTTGTCTCAACTGGAAGTAGATTCTCAGGGCTTTTTATCCGCATAACATGGATTCGATTGCGCCTGTATATCCCTTGGGGAGTTTTTACCAAGTAGCTTCTTCGATCTTTGTCGGCTTGAATAACTATGCCTGGTGTTGACCATTTGTTATCATTTCCATGCCATCTGATTCTGACGCTGTCTCCCTCATTAATATCTGGCAAATTGCGTGTAGTGTAGCGCCGGTTGTAAAATAATTCATATCTTTGTTTTGTCTTACGGTCTCTCTGCCTGATGATTTTGAGGTTTGGCCACTTGGGGTTTAACTTCTTTTCAATAATGGGCAAGGTGGTCCTCATCTGGCGTCCCATCATCAATTGGGCTGGGCTGGCACCTGTCGCAGCCGTCGGTGTGGCTCTATAAGCCATCAAGGCAAGGAATACATCATCCTGCATAAGTATAGTCTTTGCTATTTTGACACCACTTTCTGCCTCACCATTCGCTTGTGGGTAGTGAGGACTGGTAAATACTTATTTGAAGTTGTATTTCTCCGCAAACTCCTTGTATTCTGATGAAGTGAACTGGGTCCCATTGTCTGAAACTACAATTTCTGGGATTCCCCATCGTGCAAATGTGTTCTTTAGCTTTCCAATTACTTGCTGGGAGGTTATTTTTGTTAGATGCATAATTTCCAGATAGTGTGAAAAGTAGTCAATAGCTACCAGGTATCTTTCTTGTTTGACTTCACAAATATCAATTGCAATTTTCTGCCATGGTCGGTCTGGTAGAGAGGTTGTCTTCAATGGTTCCCTCTTCTGTGCTGGCTTTCTAATCTGACAAAATTCACATGTCTCTATTTTGTCTTGGATCTGTCTCGCGATTCTTGGCCACCATACACAACTCTGGGCTCTTTCACGACATTTGGCTAATCCCTGATGACCCTCGTGAATGTTATCCAGAATTCCGGGCCTCAAGACTGTAGGTATAATAACCCTGTCCCTGAAGAGAAATAGGTCGTTCTGAACTGAGAGTTCACTGTGTACAGCAAAGTATGGTTGTACATCTAGGGGACAACTATTTTTCTTATCCGGCCATCCATTTCTGGTGAAGGTTATTGCAGTCTGCAGATTGTGGTCACTCCTGTAACCTTTTATTTGTTCTAATTTCGTATCGGAAATTGGCCTGCATGACTCCATTGACTCTATAAAAACTTCCACTTCCTCTTCGTACGTGGCGTCCTGGTCCAGGAGAGGGCTCCGAGAAAGGGTGTCTGGAAATACTAAAAGCTTAACCGCATCAACAGTCATTGACACCTTAAAGGGGCTTTATCTAAATCATGTGTGTTTATCAATGGCACTAAAGGTTTGTGGTCTGTATGCAATCTGAACGAGTCCAGTCCAACAAGATATCGTGAAAACTTTTCACAAGCCCACACACATGCAAGGCACTCCTTCTCTATCTGTGCATATTTAATCTCTGCAGGGGTGAGTGTTCTTGAACAAAAGGCAACTGGCTCGAGTTTTTCTCCATGTTGTTGGAATATTGCCCCACCAATTCCATAACTGCTGGCATCAGCGCTGACAACAGTTAACCTGTTAGGGTCATAAAACGCTAAGACTGGCGTGGATGTCAGCATCTCCTTGACTTTCGTGAAGACATAATCCTGGTCTGGGCCCCAATACCAGGCTGTGTCTGATTTCAGCAGGTCCAAAATTGGTGCATTATTGTAGATAAGTCTGGAAGAAATCTACCAAGGTAGTTGATCATGCCCATGGTGCGACGAAGCTCACTGATATTTAATGGAGCAGGAAGCTCTTTCACTGCAGCAACCTTTGCTGGACTGGGGCGTATGCCATCCTGGCTAATCACGTGACCAAAGAATTCCAATTTATTCTTTCTAAATTCACATTTTTCTTTGTTGAGCTTCAGTCCACTCCTGTTGAGCTTTTCTATAACCAAATTTAGTCGTCTGTCATGCTCCTTTAACGTTCTGCCATAAATGAGTATATCATCCATAATGGCCTCAGCCCCTTCATAGCCAGTCAGCAGCTCTGTCATTTTTCTCTGAAAAATCTCTGGAGCCGACGTAATACCAAATGGAACTCGTTTAAAAAAGAAGCGACCCAGCGGAGTAATAAAGGTGGTCAGTTTTGCACTTTCTGGATGTAAGGGTATTTGATAAAATCCGCTTTCTGCATCAAGTTTGGAGAAGACAGTGGAGCCTATCAGCTTCGGTGATATATCATCTAGAGTAGGGAGCATATCTCTCCCGTTTGACAGCTTCATTGAGCTTCTTCAAGTCAACACAAATTCTGACTTTGCCATTTTTCTTAGGGACTGATACCATAGGCGCACACCATTCTGTGGGCTCTGTTACTTCTTCAATGATGCCTTCCTGCTGCATATGGAGCAATTCTTCTTTCACCTTCGACAACAAAGGAAACGGAACACGCCTGGGTGCAGCTATACTGTATGGCCTGGCATCATCCTGGAGAGTGATCTTCACTGGCTTACACTTCAACAGGCCAAAGTGCCCAAAGGCTGTTTTGTTGATCTCTTCAACTCTTTTCACAAGACCCATCGCGTGTGCAACTGCACGACCAAGGAGATTATTGGCACGTTGTCCCTTGATGACAAATACCTGAAACTGGTATGATACTTTCTTATATGTAGTATGTGCCATAAACTCGCCTTTTGAATCCAGAATCCCTCCAGGGCTACACAACCTGGATTCCGATTGTCTAAGCTTTGGTCTTGTTAGAAGAGAGTTGTATGTTGCTTCAGACACAACTGTTGCATCTGCTCCCGTGTCTATTTTGAAGTGAACTGGGGCTCCACAAATGTTCAAAATCACACGCCATGCCTCCTTATCATCGTCACACATAGTTACTGAGCCAAGGAAGAAAGGAAGAATGTTTCTTGGTATTCTGCATAATCTGTAGCTGGTGTTTCATTAAATGTGACCTCATTTACTTTCTTAGAGCGACAGACAATGGCAAAGTGGTCAAGTTTGTTACAACTTCTGCACCGTTTTCCTTTAGCGGGACATCTCTCACCTCTACCATGCCGCCTGTTGCATTTGTGACAGGTTTGTTGTGCTGTTGTTTGACCAATCCGATTTAGTCTGCGCCACTGACGTTGTCCATTTTGGTTGGTCGACCATGGTTTAGTGCTTGATGCCTTGTTCTGTTTAGAGATTTCATCCAAATTTTTGAGCGTCTGACTTTGGTCGCGTAACTGACTTTTAACCAGTTCTGACTGTCTCGCTATTTGTATGACCTTCACTAAGGTGAGGTCAGCCTCCATTTGTAGTTTTTCCGAAACCTCTTTATCCCGAATTCCAATTACAAGACGATCCCTTCATGTTTCATCCTTTTGTGCGCCAAAGTCACAATGGTCGGCAATTTCATACAGCTTTCTTACAAATTCCTCCACCGACTCTCCTGGTATTTGACTAAGTTGGTGAAACCGCGCTCTTTCATGGATCACATTGGTCTTGGGGACAAAGTAATCATCGAATTTCTGCAAATCTGGGGCGTATTTGTCGGCATCATCATCGTTAGCAAACTCAAACGATTTAAATATTTGTTCTGCTTCTTTCCCCATTGCATATATTAGTGAACTTACTTGAACTGCCTCATCTTCCTTGTTTAACTTGGTGGCGATCCTAAAGCGCGCGAAACGCTGTTTCCAATCCGGCCACTCCACTGGCTTCCCAAAGTTAAAGCTCTCCGGTGCCTGGAATTTCGCCATTTTCACTCACTACAAAAGTTTATGTATCCTTTGGAACCACATCTGACACCATGTCATGAAAAATGAGGGAGTCTCAAGTTGTTGCTTGAACAGTCTTTATTAACACACCTTCACAGTACACGTCCATTACATTCTATATCGTATCGCGGCGCCCTCCATCCAGGGAGCAGTCCCTATCTAATGTTGCAACTACTAAGGGGAGCAGTTATTAATTAGAACTAACAAGTAAAGTACAATATGTCACAAACAGCAACAACAGCAACAAATAATATATAACCAAAACATAGTCATTTAAGGTCAATCTGTCTTAGAAAACAAAAACATTTTGATAGAGACATATTCACACGCACATACGATTTCGAGGTTTTGATATTATGTTAGTTCGTTCTAGCTAGCATGGTCAAGTTTATCCTATATGCAGGACTAGCTCAGTACATTTTCAGATCATTAAATGTAGCTAAAGCAATCGAACTAGTTGTAAACACATCGCGTGAAACATTGTATATACTACAAGCTACATTTAATGAAGCTGACCTGAAAATTTACAGTGTTACAGATAGGATAAAATTCTCAATGGTGTTAGAAATGAACTATGTCAGAAAACACTGATTCATGCACATAAGACTATAAACCTATACATTTCATAGCATCCCAACTATCTAAACAACAACGGAAAACTTAGCAACAGCCAGAAATGTGTTATGTCAAACATGCTTTATTATAATTTTGTTAAGCATCTCCATTATGCTCCAGCTGAATATACCTGCATTATTTATTGACAAATAATACAATTACTAGCCAGAAGGAATCATTTATCCCTCAACACACTAATCCATAAGCAAATTGCACTGCATCACTTGCCATATTTCCAAGACAGAAATATAAATTTTCAAAGAATCCATGAACTTGAAAGTTTAGCACATTGTTATCCTCTGGGGTCTGCATATTTGGAGGGTGACGAGGGTCTTTTATACGGGAGAGAGTGGTACTCAAAATTGGAAATGATGAAAGGAATTAGTTTCTTTCTCATAAATTATAACTATTTATTGTTAATTTCATAGAACATTCATATATTAAATATGATAATACCTCATTACTATGCAATGTTTTATGTTGTTATTTTTCTTTGCTCACGCGTTTGAACTGTGTACTTCGGACTTAACTGTCACACCACAGCCCTCATTAGCTTATCTGTATTCATGCGCCACATGTAAACATTGCAACTTGCACACTTTTAAAGCGTTCTTTTTACTTTAAAGGATAATATTGGGTGAGAAATTTTTTGCTTAGGCCCTCTGGATTTACGCGCCAACCCCCAACCGCGTAAGCTCGGCATTAGGAAATAAACTGTTAAATAAGTTGTGTTTTTAATGATATTTAACTCAACATTTTCTTCCATCTCTTAAAAATTACTTTTGCCTTATAAATATTTTTAAAAATTACAAACAAGAAGAGTCCCTGTGAGCGCGGATCTGAATTGAACCCAATCGGCCTAAGCCCGGCCCTAACAAGGTCAACCATTAAGGATTCTGTCCATACAAAACTTTATTCAATCAGAACATTGCTTGGCCATTCCATCAGGTTGTCGGGGTAGATTTTATTTAATCTTGTAGGATCATCTGGAAACAACTATTCATATTAAAATAATAGTGTTTCAGTTCAAACTTTTCTTGTGACTTAGATATGAATGTTTTCAGTCCAGAATATTCCATATTTCTGAATTCCGAAGACTAGTTACACCAATAGTCAGAATGTATTCCACTGCCTAAATTCTCACAGTATGGGATAGATATACCTAAATGTACTCCATGATTAACAAGGCAATATCTATCAACATATTCCTTTAACAATTTGTATAGTAAAATTGCTTTTGTTTTCGTCTCTCAGAAGTATTAATGATATAATTAAAATAACTAGTTGAAAGGTTCTTAATCCTAAAGATGATTGAACTGATTCCCAAACAGCAAACAACAGTAAATGAATACCTTGGCCCTAATCCTTTCCGGGATCAAAACAATATGAGCAAATCATATTCAAAGTTTAATGCAATCTATCTAAGCCACTTTGCTTACATAATGCTAGCAAGAATACATAAATTGTTGGATGCTTAATTCGTGCAAAACTTTCTGGAAAATTCCAGACAGAAAATTTGATCCCCGATCAGAATGGACTGATTTGAGGCAAAATTGTTTAAAATCCTTTTTTATGAAAGCTTTTGCTATGTTTTGAGTTTTTATATTCAAAGGAATTGTCTTTGGGAATTTTGAGAATGCAGACATTTATAGTTAACAAGTTTTGTTTGTCTGACATGGTCATCGGTAAAGGACTGACACCGTACCTTTATTCTGCTAAATGGTTTGTCACTTGCAAGAATAGGTTGCTGAAGTGTCTTAGGTATCTTAGGTTTTCCTACCATTTGAGAAGTGTGTCAAGATCTGCAAAGATTTAAAAATTACTTTTAATTTCGACCAATCTAAATGATTGCAATAAGTCTTTTTGATCCATTTAACACCATGCAAAGGAGTTTCATGGCCTAAATGACTATCTGACTTACAGCAACCATTTGATAGCTCAATGACCATCCCCCACCAGCGGGTATCTTAGATGTCTCCATTTTCTTACAAGAACCTCATTTATAACAAAGAAGCAAACATATTATTCTGTGCCTTCAGTTTTGCTATTAGCCCTCTGAGACAAACTGGAGATTTCAGGATCCTGTTCCTGTTCGACAAGACGTGATTGTCGTTTGTCACCCTTATTAGAATAGAAGGAATGAATAGTAAAAAGAGGATCACTCTGAGCATTACCTTTTGACAGATCCATACCAGGAGCAAAAGTGATCTCATCAACATCCTGGTCAATAAATGATTAGTTTCCAAATCAACATCATTCTCAATAGCTTTCTTCGCCATGGCTGTAGTAACTGCACAGAGTATAAATCAAGGAATTTATTTTTAACAAGATCAACTTTCTCTTCCAAACATTAAAGGGTTGTCAGTTACAAGCCGATTAACCAATTGATCAGCTAGATCATAGCCTAGTAATAAATGAATACACTCAATTTGCAAAGATCGCACTGTTCCGAATGTTACGGGTGCTGAGACTAGGTTTGATGACAAATGTACACAAGGGCGAGGAACATTAATAAAGCCACACTCTATATCTTAAATAAGAACAATTTCATCAGAAAAAGTCTTCTCAGAAGGCATAGTACCTGATAATGAATGGTTCTGGAAAAGTTCCTATGTCCCATAAAGAACAGGATTGACCCACGAAATGTGTTGCTTTCAATAAATGTCTGTGACCTTGACATCTTGGTAGCATGAGCACTTGCAGTAGGTCTGTCTTGAATCTCATGCTTATTTCTCAGTCGGCAGGAATCAGAAAAAATATACCATTTCTTCTTGCAATAGGAACATGCATGAAGAGATAAGGATTTCTGATCAGTATTGTCAGAAACATGATTCTTAAAAGCCTGATTGAGATTTGGAAATGATTGTATAAGACTGAAATGGTTTTTACAAACAAACTGCTAAGTGGTGGACCTACTGACGAAAGAAGCTTTCTGAGTCAAGAAGCAGCATTTTCTGCGGTTTCGACCTTTGATCATCCATATAGGTCTTAAAGTCACTGTAGATGCAATTCTTGAACTCGTCAGCTAAAATGATTTGTCTAAGGTTGTCATCATTGTCGTCTTCCTTTCTATTAACCTTGTCTATAAGCCTCAGTTACCAACTGTAAGTTAGAGTTCAGGATGAGCTTATTGGTGGAATTTTAAAATTATGTAATACATGTCTTAATTGCTAGATTTCCAAAATAATATTCTCTACTGTTTTTCTTCTATTTCAGATTTCAAGAAATGACGAGACAAATTGTATTTCTTGTACTCATACCTGCATTATTTGTACATATAGCACAATCAAATCCAGGTGAGTTATATAAATTGGTCTGTTATTGGGACACAATTTTATTTAAAGCAGTGTAATTCGAAAATATTTTGTCAAATGATGTAAACAACTTAAAGATATATTAATGAATTAGTTACATGTTTTGTAGCTTTTGTCATAAACTGGAACACATTATAGGATAGTCTGTTTTTTTTTCATGAATGAAACACATCATGGGACAGTCTGTTGTTTTTCATCCACCTATCCATTAGCACAAGTTTGTTATCTGCAGTCTTCACTGAAACTATTTTGATGACTGAAATAAAACTTTATACACACATCCATCCCTTTGTCTGGTTAGTTTTAAAAGTTTAAAATAAAAATGATGCTTGACAGACATCTAACATGACCACCATGGAGCCATCTTGAATATTGTGTTTTTCATATTCATCCTGAATGAATAGGCATATGAACATAGGGCTTCACTGACAGAAATATTACATCTAGCCGGTTCTGAATGAAACTGGTATGATCTGAAGTCTTGATGTAACTACTCCTGAACAGATTTCACATTGATGAGTGGATTCTACCAGAAGTTTTCTTAGGTTGTCTTGTTGATCCTAAATTAAAATGGTGCCATTATGATATGAAATATGGCCACCATCTTGAAAATCTTGTTGTCACTATGCCTTCTGAATGGGTAGTCGTATCAGTATAGGTTTTTCACTAAAATACTTCTTATGATCTCCAGATAGTCCTAACTGAAAATGGGGTGAATTGTACTATATAGGCATAATGATATCTGGAGGCCAGGTGTCAACTTTTCCCATTGACAATTTTGAATAAGAGGGGTTCTATTGTCTAATTATGCATTCCTTTTTGTTGGTATTACTTTTTGTTACAGTTGCAAATAGCTAACAATTAGTACAATTGTAAGTGTTTTTGCAAACCTACAATTAAGATAATAAAGCAGAAATTTTATCTATCTTGAATAATACAGGTCTAATTTAAATTCAATGGCTAAATGCCACATTCTACTAATTTGGAATTTGCATGTGTATTTATTCGTCATTTCATGTGATATACTTTTAATATAATTTCAGATACAAATGCTAGTTACATTTTGCATGCATGCCAAGAAGTCCCGATAAAAGTTTTTGCTGCTACAGGAATTAATCCAACAGAAGAATTAAGTGTTACCATTAATCGCAATAGGACCACAGTTGGGTTTTGGATTAATAATGACTCTAAATGTTTCCATAAAATATGTCGTGATGAGAATGGTGACATATGGCTGAATGGTCCTAATGAAAGAGATAATGGAAATTATTCTTTACGTTACCAAAGGCATTTGCATGGTCCAATAGAAAAAGAGAAGGAAAAGACAGTTCAGGTCACAAGTAGGTATTGTTAAAATACTTTTCTGCTCTTTGCTTAATAAGTATTATCATATCGAAGCCAGAATGGAAACTTGTCGTCCCAAGCCTTTTTGCAAATGTATGGTTGCATAGTATTAATGTTCATCTATCCATCAGTCACTATTGTTTCCACTCAATAACTTTAAAGCTGTTTAATTTTAAGAGATTAAATTTGCACTACTTGTATATTGTCAGCAAATAATGTGTCAGATTACAGATTAATGATTCTATCTTCAAAGTCAATGTCATGGGCTAATATTTTATGTTTTCTTGCACACTTTACTTCTGTAGTATAACATTCCAGTCATTTGAGATTAAAAAAATGAAAAATGTTATACTTATATATCATCATTAGAAGTGAGTTTTACATCATCAAGATCAATTGTTTTATGTCACTTTTTATTTGTTGTTCTATGACATTAAGGTTGTTATTGTTTAATATAAATGAATGAACCCAGTATGTATTGACACTATAAGGTGTGTCTGATGCTTCACTGAACCACTGAGCATCATCATCATCAGTCTCCAGACCTAGTGTGGTCATTGAGGCACTGTACAGTGTTGCTGAAGATCTGACCAGTTCCCTCCATTTGTCTCAATCACGTGCCAATGCCTGTGTCTCTGCAAATCTTTTCCTGGTCCATTCTGTAATGTCCACTTTTTTCCTGTCTACCTCTCCTTGTGCCACCATGGATGCTGCACTGTAGTAATGCTGTGGATAGACTGTTGGCTCTATTGACATGGCCAAACCATTTCAACTTGCCTCTCCAGATGGGTCTTATCTTTGACATAGCTGGCATTGTTTATGCTGCTCTTGACAAAATTTATGTTCTTGATGCCTCTTTTGTGATTATGGAACCAAGATATTTGAAATGGCCCACTGTTTCCAGTTCCTGTCATCTGACTTTAATCTTGGCTGAGATTTATTTGCAACTATTTGTCATCAGCTTTGTCTTCTCTGTGCTTATTTCCATGTCACAGAACAGCAACTGTTGTCTTGAACCAGTCCCCCACAGAACCTTGAGTAATTACTGCACTGGTAGGCCTTGGCGTACAGCTGTTTAATAGTCAATTTTTGATGATGAACCACTGATGGTCACATACAATCTTGAAAATGATCATGGGATAATTGCCTTGGACTTTGGGTCTGCTTTACCAGTTAAGATCTGTTTGTTATAATGGATGGATCTTCATTCACATATATATTGTCACTAGCAGATTATACTGCATTCCACATTTTGATCAGGGTCAAGGTCAAAGTTAGATATTTTTTAAAAATGTTTTTTCATATCTGCATTATATCATAACAGTTGTTTGAAATACTGGGATGCAGTATGGCACATTTACCATTTAGCATCATTGATGACATCTTTGTGAAAGCATTATCAAGATTGAGATCATTGGTCAACTTATTTTCCTTTACTGCATTTTAACAGTGATACAATTTTAGACAAAGCCATGAAACCTGTTTCCTTTTCATGTCTATCCAATAACTTCACTGCTGTGTCACAAATCAACTTAGATCGAGAGTTAAAAATAATAAGGTGCTTGAAATAATCAAAAAATTCCCATGCATTAGCATTAGTTATACATCACAAATTTGGACCAAACTTTGAGGATGGTTAGTATTTTGAGTAAACAAAAGCTTTTTGATTTTGGGCTCAAATTTCCAAAATTAAGATCACTGTGACTGAAATAGGAAAACTTGTTTCCACACAGTAACTTTAGTTTACATCATACACCTGGAAAATACTTTTTGGATGTCTTTCACTTGCAAAAAGAATGAAGCCATTTGATTTTCTAGCCAGAAATTCATGTTCAGGACCACTGACTGAAAAGTGGTTTATAAAAAAAAGCTCTTTTCTTGACAATATACCCTCACCAAAGTTTAGTACATTACTTATACATTGGCTACGAAAGAAGCCAGTTGATTTTTGTATCAAAAGATTGAAGGTCAATGTGACTTTTACTGAATTAAAAAAAATTGTTTTCAGATAATAATTTTAGTTTTTGATTATGTATGATGACCAAATTTTGTGGTGGGATTGCACTTAGTGTAAAGAACAGATCTTTTCATGTAGAGGTCAAAGGTCAATATCATTGTGATTTATCTTGAATTTTATGCAAAAACATTTCATTTTGTTTTTCTTCTGAAGTAAACTGCTTGACCAAACATGATGGATTGCATTTAGGGTAAGGCAGAAACTTGTAGATTTCAGGGTCAAAATGTCAAAGGTCTAGGTCATGGTCAGTCTAAAGAAGTCAATAATGGTTTCTTTATAGCAAGTTTAGTTCATGAATGCATAATATTGATTTACTAAAGTTCTTAATTACTGATTAGATTGTCAATCTTGCCTATCTAGATCCTCATATAAGACAGGTAAACACAAGGCAAACCTTTATTGTGCTGTTCACTGTACTCTTGTTTATGGTCAACTAATTTTTTTCATATGGTGGTATTTAAAGCTTTTATATTGGGGCCCCGAGTGGACGAGTGGTCTAAAGCGCTGTCCGTTACGGACCACTGCCATCTCACCTCTGTCTGCGTGGGTTCGAGTCTAAGATTCGGCTAATGTAGTTAAGTGAGAAAGCTTGCCAGTAGCTTCTCGTGGGTCGGTGGTTCTTTCCGGGGTTTTTCCGGTTTCTTCCTCCACCACTAATACTGGCCGCCATGTATAGCCTATATATTGTGCTGAAAAATGGCGTTAAACCATAAAAAACAAAACATAAAGCTTTTATTTATTGAATTGCCAAAACTTATTGTTATTACATCACAATGACAATGAGTGTCTCCCACCATTCTTGATGCTTTTTCTTTTGATGACATGATTATACATATTTTCTCACAGTTTGGATCTTGTTTAAAAATCTTAAACTTGAAAAATTGAAGAAGCATTTATTTTTGTAATCATCATAGTATAGTTAGTTTGACAAAGACATACAGTCAGTATCGAATGCTAAGTTCAATACATGTCACATGAATATAGTTTCGATGAATATAGAAGAAGATTTTGTTATGATTAGGGGAGCTGACAGAACAAAGAAGACACAAGGATTGCTATAAAGAAATAGAGTATAGAAATTTAAATATATATTTTTGAACTATATTTTATATTTCAGTACCACCCATGCCATCATGCAAACCTCGTTTTGCTTATGTACATGTTGACAGAGAATTCGGAAATCTGACTGCATCCCTGCCAGAAATAGGATGTGGCAACCCACCTGTGACATTGTTTTGGTTCAGTGGACCCAATCAAAAGTTTAATGTGAGTTGAAATTGAAAGAATGCAAATGTTCGTAATTAAAATAACATTGTTTTTCATTTCCAAATTGACAATTTGGTCACCCAGTATTTAGGCAATATGAAATGTGGTATAATTTTTTACAATACTTCTTATTGTCTTGTATTATATTATAAAAATTTGTAAGTGTATGCATAAAAACCTTTTAAACACTTGCTGCAATCAAATAGTGTATTCCTCTTGGTAAAACAAATTTAGATATTTATCCTGTTAGACTGCTGATCAACCCAATATAGAAACAGGGAGTCAGATACCAGACATTGCTAATGTTGTTGCAGATACAACTGGAAAGTTAATCTCTCGTGCATTGAAAATGTAGGTGAGATTTTTTGTTATACTACTTACGACAGGAAAAGGATTCAATGTTTCTAAGTTATGAATTAGAACTCAGTCTCCAGGGGCAGAGAGAGATCCAGGGGCAGTGCTGTTTGAATAAATTACTTTTCATTACCTATCCTTTATATGTGATCTCTCAGTGGATTAAAGTGAAGAGACACCAATATTAATAAACAATTTGGCAACTGTGTATATACAGATACATACATACATACATACATACATACATACATACATACATACATACATACATACATACATACATACATACATACATACATACATACATACATACATACATACATTTTACATTTACTTATCAACATTGTTATTTGAACCACACACACACACACACACACACACACACATATATATATTTTCTATTCATTGTCATTATACCTCAGTCCAACAACAAGCATAATGTCCTTTAATGTTAAGAGTTACCAGCTGTTTAGAATGCTTACTACAGGGTAAGGAAGACTATGGTCAAGGTCAGTGTGATAAAAAGATGAAAAATTGTTTCTGCACATTAACCTAAGTTCACAAACATCTAAACTTACAAAACTTTGTTAATGACATGCATTTGGGGTTAAAGGACCAAAGGTCAAAGACATAGTGGCTGGAAAAAGAAACATGCATTTAATGAATTTAATTCTACATGTCCATGGTTATCAAACATTTGGGATGCATTACCAGTTTCAAGGTAAAAAAATAACCTCCAAATCATGATGACTGAAAGAAGAAAAATTATTTATGCACTATAATATTAGTTGTTAATTATAAACCTTGACCAAACTATGTGAATGGCCTGCACTTGACCAAACTGTATGAATGGCCTGCACTTGACCAAACTGTATGAATGGCCTGCACTTGACCAAACTGTATGAATGGCCTGCACTTGGGGTAAACAAAAAACTTGTCAGTTAGGGATCAACAGGTCAGAAGTCAACATTGCTGACTGAAACAGAACAGAGATTTCTCTGCAAAAGTTTCAGTTATTGACACTGAGAAATATTTTATACATTTGGCATGCTTATGTTGTGCCATTTACAGTAAAGTTCTTTGCTTTTGTGTATAGAATTTCTGATTTATACACTTGACAGAGTGAGGAAGTAAAGATAATTACATTTTATTTGCACATGTTCTTCATATTCAGACTTGTAGTTTGATTTGACAGACATTGTCAAAATCGACTATTGCATAGTTTCAGTCATAAATTTAATTATTGTTTGTACTTCAGAATTTAAGATACAAAACCAAGTATTTCATTAACAAAAAAAATATTTTCAGTAATTGTTTTTCTATACAAAATATTTGAGTACATATTTTTACTTGCATTTCTTATTGTTTACTTAGAAAGAGGATTTTGCAAACCTATCACAAGGCTCTTCGATACACCTAAGAGTAAATTCATTGGAGAATCCAGGGATGTATATTGCCTGCATTGATGGTCCAGCTTTAAGATGTGTAAAAAATCAATCCCACACCGATTTTTGCAATGAATTCCATATACCTGAATTTAAAGGTAAGTTTCATATTGATTTTTCTTTGCATTTTATAGCAGAAAGCTTCTGAAGGTGTCAATACATTAGAATTTCACTTTTATTTTTAAAATAATTTTAAAATACCATTACTGCATGGAAAGTTGCTGATAATCTCAAGATTCGATTAGATTTAAAATACAGCATATGTTTTATGAAACGTTGTTGGCTGCATTCTTAATTTTAGAAAATGATTTGAATGAAAACAAGAGATACAAGAGATTGCAAATATACACATTGGTTGTTGTCTTGCCTGTGACACGTCTCAAAATTGAAGGTATAGTGGTCATAGTGTTTGGTCAACCAGTGTAAACCAATAATTGAAGTTTCTATGTAAAGGTTTTTATGTAAAGCTCATTCATTGTTAGGCATTGCCCACTAAATGCATTTGGAGTGGAAGGTGGGAAAGAATAGCCATAGAGATTGATCGCTAAGGAATTCAATGATCAAGATAACATACAGTGGCTATTTATATTTTTAAAAATGGTTAAATTCTTGGTATCTAGCAGTACAGCCAGTATCTACTGTGGCCATAGTTGACTTGTCATCTGAAAAATAAGGATGTTCACAATGGGATATAAATATCACTACTGATGTGGAGATTCGAAGGTTAAAGGTTATGGTTGCTATGGTCATTTTCTCTTTGACTGGTCCTTAAAGAACAATTTTTGGGATGGTCCATGGTCCATTTATCTACGCTTTTATCCATTCATCCATTGTTTGTTATTGCCACTCCACTCCACGAAACTTTGCGGACACATTCATTCCATAGTCTAAATGGTCCTAAATTGAAATGTTGCAGCTCGGACAAGCACTATGGCTGCCAGTGATCTCTTCAAAATCTTGTTATAGCTATGTCTCCCAAATGGTTGGTCACTTGACTCTGGTTTTCACTTTAAGACTTTTTCTTTTTACTAGTTGGTTCTGAAAGAAAATGGTTCTGATCAAACATCCATTATGGTCTTGTTGAAAATCATGTTAACTCTACTCTCTATGAACAGAAATCATATTGACACAATTAGAATTTTCTTTTAAGGTACAATAATCTCTCCAATCCCAATAAATAAATAAGATTATTCTTTCTCTATGAGTGTAAATACACTTCCGGTAGTTAGGCAGCATTTAGTTTTGATTTCTGCTCATGCTAGATGTTGCTTTAAGTTACTCTGACAGTTCTTACAGCAAGTACAAAAGGTGTCACTGGTTGAGAAACTTGCAGGAGTAAACACCTGATATTTCATGGCTGCACAGTATCCTATTCGCATTACAATATGGGTAGCTTGATTTCCCTATAGGTAGCCTCGCTAATTTGATCTGGTCAGTCGAATGTGGCAGGTGTTATCCAGAATAAGCTGGCAACAACTTCAGCATATTTAATTAGCATATAAACGAAGAGGCAAGCCATGTGGATCTTGGGATAATGGATAAATAAACTAAAACTAGAAGGAAATGTTTACTCATGGTATTATTTGACAATGGTTTTGATACACATGTATGATCACAAATCGTCAGGTAACTAAATAAAGATTATAATCATCCTGAAACCTCTCACTCATATCAGGGTATATATTGTTTGATCACGATGTTCAAGAAGAAAAATGCTATGGAATGCCTGTCTTTGTCATTTTCTAACTTGTCTAGTCTAATATATGTATAAGTAATACAATTTAAACAATGCATACCACCAGTGCATTCTGCTTTAGCACAATTACATCTGATAAACATGAATGTAATACTGACAATCATGTAAATAATCCTTTTACCACAAGACCTATAAAATCTAGTTGGTCCTAAATAAAAATGGTGCTGATCCAATATGTGAAATGACCTTGAAAGTCTTGTCATAGCTACTCCTCCTGAATCAACAATCATATTGGCATGGGGAATTAAATAAACGACTTATTATGATGTCTCTTTGATCCTAAATAAACATAGTGCTGGTCTCACATCCAGTATAACCACCGCAGCACCCATCTTAAAGTCTCGTAATCACTAATCCCTAACCTCTTGGATGGAAAGTGTTATAGCCATGAGGTTTTAACCTAACATGTTATTATACTGTTTTCCTGGTTGCAGATATTCCATGGTATTCCATGAAAAACCCTGAAAACAAAATGGAAAACTCAAGCATAAAAACCATGGCATATTTGGTCTAATATTCCAGACTGTGTTCAGGGTAAGCTGGGAAACCATGGAATATTGCATGACAAACCTGGAAAGCTGACCTTGAAAAAGCTGGAAGACCATGAAAATTTTTCATGAAAACAAGAGTTGTTTGGATGTTTTCTATAAATATAATGATAAGTATAACAATATATGATGGCATCCATGGAGTGGGGGGCCTGATATTGATGTGTTGATTACTGCAAAAGATTTAATTACAATGTTATATTCTTTCATTGATTTCCTTTCATTTCAGGCAATGGAACACAGCTTTCCATAGGACAGTCTATAGATAGAGCAAATGGCATCCAATGGAGTGATGCAATTATAATCTTGATATTTATAGTAGCAACAACACAGTGTTTTGTTTATTTGACACTCAATCATGAGAAGATACAAAATATGATACAAAATGTGAGTAGATTGTTAATGCATATTGTTATGTATATCTGATTTAATATATATTTATTTGAATTTAATTGTTTGTAAGTTTTAAAATCTTTTTATTATATATTTCTTTATATATCAAAACAGTGTAATTTCGTTTATTAGGGACTTGACAATTTTCAGACATTTTTTTGACCTGACTGTTTAGTAGTAAACACCTAAGGCTGACCTAGATCTTGACCTTCATTCAAACTTAGTAGCAGCCACATTCCGGTAAGTACATTTTTAAAATTATTTTTATTGTGAGGTCTCACTGGACAGTTTTTTTGGCAAATTTTTGTCCAACAATGACCTATAGCAGAAAAATGATAATAATATTACATTAAAGACACAAATAAAAATGAATTTATGATTTTTGTTGAAATGATGCTTGTAAAATTCTGACTGAATTCCTCATGCAACTAGTGGCTTTTATACTGAATCAACACTGCCCCCAACCCCTCTTTTTTACATTAATTTTTTACAGAATGGGAGTATTTTGAATATTTTCCTGTGACAAGAGAGCTAATAGAATCAGTACGTGTCTTATACATGAATAAAATTCACTAGTACTGTAACAAATTAGCATACTTTTCATCACCCCTCAACTACCCGGTATCTAGATTTTTAGATATTTGCCTCTGTAGCTAGCAGACACATCTAAATACGCAAGCCAAGTCCGCGGTTCATTTGAAGCCCAAGTTACACAAGTTGTGCTAGTCTAACTGTGACAGGCAGTCACCAACAAGTCAACCAGTTTCCAATCCTAACTCAAAGTAAATCTAAACCACATTACAGATTTAGCTTATGTGTGAACTGAAAATGCTAGGATGGTAATAATTAGGCCCATGCCTTCTACCTTAAATATTAGGGAGGTGTCAAAATGTGAAACTATCCAGTGAGACCTGAGAATAATAAAAGCCAGATCGAGGCTCGTATTAAATATGTGCCTCTTAGACTTGTAAATTGGTGAAGTAAACAACTTATATTTTTATTCTTAGTAAACTGATTGGTTTTTGTCAGGATCATGTTATGCGTATGTGATGTAAATATGATTGCTTGCCTCTAATACGGGCATCTATTTTACATCTCAAATTATGGTATAACCGTTCTTTTAGAGATCATTTCAGTTTTGGGCTTTCTACACTTGGTATCAAGTTCTTCTGTTGTAGCCAGTTTATGGGTTTATGTTCAGTTTTCTTCAGATCATTTGGATTTTTAAAAGATGTATTAGTTTCTCTGGAAATATTTGATGTGCTCATACAGAATTCTTAGACAGTGACAGTTTATGAAATGTTTATTCGGATTTTCAAATGTTTCAACAAGGAACTATAGATACAACACAATACAGACTATAGCAAACGTCATCATCTTCCATCTTTGATTTTCCATCAGGACTTAAGCTTGAATATATTAGAACATTTCATTACTAGAACTTTTTAAATTTAATTCTTGGATAATTCATGGATTTTGATTTTCAAACTTTAAGATCTTTTGGCCACTTTTACACTGTTTCTCCAGGAAAATAGATTATTTGTTATATTTTACAAAGTTTGTTGTTTTTACTTTTTCTGTGTCAATGTTTATTTGAGCCTAAACACATAACAATATTTAATATACATTTGTGTACATTTTTACCAATCTTAATTAACAGAATTCAAGGTCACACATGCACACAGAGAGAGAGAGAGAGAGAGAGAGAGAGTAAAGTTTTTCTTTAATAATATTTGTGAGCATGAAACTTACCTTTATTTTGGATATTTTGAGACTTGGACAACAACAAAAAAAAAACAATATTTAATATACATTTTGTAAATTGTTACCAATCTTAAAATACTTAGATCTCCTTCAGTAGACAATCCATTGATCTTTTACGTTGCTATACCTCTTAAACAGCTAGGTGGAGTTTATCCTAATCTGTTGTTCATTAACATTTTTGGTTCTGATGCTGAACAGTTGCAGCTATTTTGTTAAAACTACAGACACTATGAAACACCAACCCACTTTTGTTTCTGCGTAATAACTCTCCTAATTTGATTTCATCTAGATTTGATATACAGCTTCATATTGTGGAGACTGTCTAACTTTATCAGTATTATGTTAAACAACGTTATAGTGGGCAATTCTCAGACCTATAATCTTTCTTTTCTGCACAATACATTTTTTTAAATATAATTTAGTTATAGTTTAATTTGATATGCAGTTTAATTGTGATGAGACCATAGGTGCATGCTCATCAAAGTCACCCACTTTTGATTTTACACCACAATTCCCTAATTGTTATTGGATTTTAACCAAATTTGGTGCACATCTAGATCTTGAATATAATTCGGTTTTCAGTGTCCAAGCATTTGCCCGAGATTGTCAGACCCACACATTTGTTTTCTTTTACAGTAAATGTCAATTTTAAGAACAACTATTTAGTAGAGTTATTGCCTTGATTAGCAGACTAGCCAACTTACAATTCTAGAGATTAACCCTTTAATCATTTCTGCTTTTGAGGCAAATTTAAAAAGCTACTTGATGAGACTTTGAGTTTGATTAACAGATTGCTGCATCATTGTTACAACCTCTGATTGTCTGACTTGTCTTTGTTCTTACATAATAAATTCTTTAATTATTATTTAATCTCATCCACATAAGCAATGTAGCTTGATTTTCATGACATCTTTGTCTCTTGGCTGAGTTCAGGTATCATCTTTGTGCATCATAACCAGAGTTATAGCCCTTGATTGTCAAACCCAACCACCATCATTTCTGCCCAATAACTCCATATATTATTGGATTTAATTCAAATTTGGTGGTATTGAGTATTTAAAATACTCATCCACTTTTGTGTCTGCGCATGGTGACTCTCATATAAGTCCAGGTCAATACTAGCAAGACCTTTGCTCAGTTTAATTTTCAGTGTTGCTCAGGAACATGTCCAGCATACAGAGTAAATTTTCGTAGACCAGAAAAGCTTATGGGATGTTCTGTTGTCAATCATCTGTTGTCCATCCATCCATAACTATAAGATTGTTATCATTACTCCATACACAACTTGGAGGATTGCCATGTAACTTAATACAAACTTCACATCTATTTGGTCCTAAATAAAAATGTTGCACTGCAATAATGCTCCAACATAAGTACGACCACCATAACAGCCATTTTTTAAATGTTGTTATTTTATAAATGGATGGGCATATCATCATTGGATTTTAACTATAATGCTTGTTATGTCCAGTTAGTCCTGAATTGGTGCTGATCTGATACCCAGTATGGCATTCACAGCATCAGTCTGAAATATATTGTATTCTTGGATGGAAAGTTATATTGTCACATCAGGAGTCTTCTTATGATGCCAAATGGGTCCTAAATTAAAAATATTATGTTTCCCCAATCCAGTAATTCCACTGCATTACCATCATGAAAATCATTATTCCTTAATGAATTGTCATATTAGCATTTTGGTTTCACAGAAAGTCTTTTTATGATGTCTCCAGGTTGATCACAGACAATGGCCATCTTGAAAATCTTGTTGTGGCTTCTTTTCCCAGATTTTTGGTCATATTGATATTGTGTAAATAATAATGTATTGTCATCCTGAATTTTTTTTATTGATACTATTCCAAAATGGGAAGTAATAAAAGCATGGAGTTTCAACTGGAAGAGTTCTTATGATGTCTTGTTGGTCCTAAAGGATTGTTAATTCCAATCTGACATCAAATTTGAAAATCTTATTGCTGAAGAATATCAGGGATGGTAAATTTCAACAATAAATATGTGAAAAGACAACATTGATCCCGTCTTAAATTTCAAGTTCTTTTAAGCCAGTAGAGCATCAGTCCCTTCAAGGGACTTTTGTTTAAATGGATTTCTTTGTACATATCGACTCTCTTGTATGCATCTACAGGTTATGATTCCCTGGCTTGGTTTTATTTTTCTTTAAACATATTGTTCTGTATTAGCATTAGCAGATTTGTGGGAACATATTGTATTGCCACCGCTTTGATTCAGCTCAATAATTCCTTTGATTAATGGACTTGGGGATGTTTTTTGCAGCTCTGTATTACATGTACTTATTACTGAAGAGGGATTTTAATTAACAGCTTGCAATAAAATCATTTTCTGAAGATAATGGGTGCTTTTATGTTTAAAACTTTATATTGATGAGTTTCCAAGTGGGTTTAATTGTCTGTTACTACAGAATGAATAGTGTTGTCTTTTACCAACATATTTATTTACTATTGCATCATTATTAACCAGTCCTTTACAACTACTTCCTATTGAAATTTTTACATCAGTTTATATAATTCACTTATCTCATTATGATGACTGTGACATTTATGCAATACTTTCATAGTTGAAACATGTGAGGAATATGAAAGATTTTGAGTTATAAGCACTGCGTTACAGATTGTGGGGTACAGAGGCTGCATCATTGGGTACGAGAGGGCTTGATTTAAAAGGTGTAAAGATTACAATTAAAGTTATTCTTTGACTAGTTCTTTTCTTTATTAACACAATTTTAAAAAGAATATTCTTTCATGTTTTATTAATAATGCTTGACAAAATATCAGATGACCTGACCTTGATATAGAACAAACATATACATTTCCCAGTATTATTCAGATATTGTCCTTGGTTTTGGTTTCTAATATATTATGGAAGAACTTTGGTTTCATTGCAGAAATGGAGACATTGGAGACATGGAAATGTTGGAGACACTGGGACACCGAAAGACAATATGGTAAAACAATTAAATGGCAAGACAATTGAGATTGTTGAATTAAGCATTTCAGTTTACAGTTACAGGATGATATTGCATGCATCATGATTATGAACAATAAAATGGTTCTCTTTATAAAACTAGAAATACAATTTTGAGGTCTAGAATTTATATAGATTTTCAGGTTAAATGACATTAGAATTGTACTTTTGCTGCTTACTTCACATGTGGTCTTACTCAAAACTTTGGAAGTAAAGTGCCACTCGATTGTGTGAAGAAATCAGAATGTTTACAGTGACGTTCTAAAGAGCACAAATTCTGAAAAAGCTTCAATTTGCGAAGCAGTTACCACCACTGGCTTCATGGCTATTTTACCTTAAACATTTTTGTAAATTCATTCTTTGTAGGTTCAATAAATGCATTGAAAGTCAGTGTTAAATTGCAGTGCAATTGTGTATGTGTGTGTGTGCGTGCGCATGTGCATGCATGCATGCATGTAATGTATGAATGTGTGTGGGGGGGGGGAGAGATAAGATTACTGAATTATGATATTAAACCATATGCCAAAAATATTAAATTATGAAAAGAAATACAATTTAATGCTGGAATGTATTCACTGATTCATTTTCAGGATCTTTTGTTCATGGCCACTTAAAGATCCATGGAAAAACATTATTATGACTTTTTATGGATTAACTGTATATTGAAAATTAAGGCAAAAATGACAAAATAACTCGTGCACTGTGTTCTAGTAAGTGTCATTGCTGATTTCCTCTATCTTCAGCAACCTAAATGAATATCATAATGTTTAGTAATGATTTGGTATACTATAGCACATCATATAGTACAGGTGATAAGGGACCTTGTGACAATTTATGGACTGTCGGTCACCCTTCAATAAGTATATGGACCTTGGGTTTACTGTACTCCATCTACAGTAGCCTATATTAAGCTCCTCATTGTACCTCTGCCGTTCGTTTGATATGTGTATGGTCATGGATTCCATTAAGTCAGTCAGGTATTTTGTATCAATATTAATTAGTTTACTTAACTTTATTTTAAGCTATAGACCAACCTATAATCAGAATACAGGCTTGTTGGAACGTTTATAAATATAATTCAGGTCACTTTTTTTTTGAAAAGAGGGAACTGTATTTTTCAGCTCATATGGTTTTAAGGCCTAGTTAGTTTATGGCACAGCCTGCATCTGCCAAGTGTGTTTGACAGCAAGTGGCTTTTTAGATATTTTTTACAAAAATCACTGGACTAGTTTTAATGAACTTTCACACAGACAGCTTTCAGATGTTTTCAAACAAAGCTAATTTGCCATCATATATGACTATCTTTACAAAAGTGGTAAAAACTCTTTAGACAAATTGGCCAAATGCAATGAACAGAATTTCATCAAATTTAATAGAGAGCATTCTATTAGCGATTTCAGTCAAATTTGGAACATATGATGATAATCTGTCTTAAACAATTTCAATGTTATTAAAAAGTCAGTGTCACAAAAAAAATAGTATAACTTCTATGCAAACCATGTTCAAACCACTGACTAGAATTTAACTAAACATAACACAAAGCATTATGGGATTGTATAAATGATGTTGATCCACCATATGGCAACATAATTTAAAATAGAAAACATTTGAATGACTCCAAAGCCACAAAATAGAATTGGACTAAAATTGTTGCTGGACTTTGTTTCTACGCAAATTAAAAATTGTAACCTTCAAAATATTACATACATATATATATATATATATATATATATATCGAAAAGTAAGTTCTCTAGAGCTGCTTTTATTGGATTATTTATCAAAAAAACCTGCAGTCACTGGTAAAGTTCCATAGAAAATTATCTGCTTTTCTTAAGCACAAGGCGTTGAATATCACTCCAAGTTTCATGTATTAATTGTCCGTAGGAATCTAGTAGACTGAAATCTTTTTCCAGTAATAAATGTCATTAAGTTGACACAAAAGATGATGCAAAGAATGAGAAGAATATGCTTATTGACATTGCTCTTTGAATAGAAAAAACATGACCTATAAATAACAAGTATTCAGCTGTCAGAGAAAGGGTTTATGAAAATGTTAACTTGAGAAAAGATGATTTTAGTCAAGTAATGAGGCAAACGTTTCACCTCATAAAGGTTTTACAATAGATCATATTGAAATTACCTTCAAATTGTAATCAAGTTCATTGGAATCCAAATATAACTGAATAACTCAAAATATATTCATTCAGAAATTTGGGAATCAAATTGATCAGCTCACCATTCACTGGCTAATGCACTGACTCTGCCAGTCTTCGTTTGATATCTTCTGATTCATAAAATTATTTACACACAACATTGCTCAAACCGCATCACATCCTCACTTTAAGAATAATTATTCCTGGACCCATTTGGTGGCTCACCTTCGCTGTTTGAGGGCAAAATTGAAGAAGTTCATAGGTAGGTAGTTCAGGAACTTCCCTTTCCCAACAGGCTGCTCTATATATAGACTTGTTTAGGAACCCACCATCCCTGACACAGCTAAAAGATAAAAGGTGAGCTAGATAAAAGGGATTGTTTAAACCCCAAGGGTCATTCAGATTGCAAACTTAGGTCAGCCCAGCAGACAACAGTCAAAGCAGGTAATCTTACAGCAGAGATAACAAACCAAGTTTCTTTACCCACTAAGCCTTCTGCTCACTAGTACAGGCTTAACACCCAGATCATGTCTGGTCACTAGACTCCTGCATTTACAATGACATTGGGACAAACCAGTTTCACCAAAATGGTTGCATGAATCAAGTAATTTTGGATGGGCTTTGGAGTTTGTTTATCCAGCTCCCTTCTCCTTCTTTAATTCCCCTTTTAACTGATGTACCTTTAGATTCAGCCATGGATACAGTCACTCACCAGCAAATGGGCAGTGGAGATTGTATGAAAGCAATAATCTTAGTTTGTATTCATGGATGTTTTATAAACAGTCTTATGACAAGTTGAGGTCAATCATGAACTTGACCCACCTCAACAAATTCAGACTCTCCATTCAGTGGAGGGAGAAGAATGCAGTCAGTCTCAATCTCATAGATGCCTACTTTCCTATCTCTGTCTACCTTGCCATTTGAATGATTCTTCAGTTTGCATACCGCAACCAAATTTACCAATTTTGTAATCCTTTCTTTTGATCCAAATATCAACTCCTATGTCTTTATCAAAGGGATGGATTGCATTATCACCCTGTTCCAGCTGAGATAATCTATGGCGATGAAGGCATATATAAATCTCCTCTAAAAGCCTATGGTGACTGCTATAATTGTCTTGCGAGTTGAATCGATCTTCTGTCTCTTTTGAATGATCTCAGTTTCATTGTAAGCTGGGAAAAATATATACTTCACCTGGGTATAACAAATCTGTCTCTTATGTATTATGTCTCATGCACCCATTTTATAGATTGTCAAGCACAGAGTCCATTTCTATTATGATTTTAATCTCAACAAGAGAGTTCTTGCAACTCCTCAGGTTACTTCGGTGTGGCAGTCAGACTCTGACCCTTTTTAGCAGTCTTTATATGCACCTGATATGAATGACTTTTCAAGTCCACTCAACAAGGTCAGTATCACAAACAAGGTACAATCATTCATGTGTTAGTGGCACAACCAGAGTAATCTAATGATAAGAATTCTTTTGGAGAAATGATGCAATGTATAGATACGATTACGTACACTTGGGAAGCCCACTTACTGCCATGCTTTATTATGGTAATGGTAAGTGGGGAGCAGTGGTCTCTTCACATTTATCTTCTAGAAATGAAAGTGATAATAAACACATTCTGGCTCAGGACAGACTCTTTGAAAAGTCACTCCTGATTATGTCAGACAACTCAGAAACATGTCTTGAGAGACCACCTGTCTTGAGAGACCAGAATCTCCATGCACAGATTTATTCATTATATAGTGTTATGACCTGTTATGAAAGACCACCTGTCTTGAGAGACCATTATTTTTTGGCAGAAGGGGTGGTCTTTCAAGACAGGTTCTGCTGTACTAACATCAGATCATTGTCCAAATCAGAAACATTCCCAGTGGACTGAATGTTCTCTCCAGGCAGGCAAGAATATTCATACATCATGGTATCTTCATCCATCAGTTTTTTTGTGTGCTTTGAGAGCATTCGATGATTGACCTGTTTGTGACAAGGTGAAAGTATAAATTCCCCACTTGTTTTTTTTTTGTCCCTGACCCGGAAACTTGGGCTGTGTATGCACTGTCAGTCAGTTTGGAAGGACTATGCTCCTTTGTTTACCCCTTTCCCCAAGGTGTTCGTACAGAAACTAATGCAGGAATAATGTGGTCAGAATTGCAAGGAAATTCTTATAGCCTCTCTCGGATGGGCCAAGTTTTGAGTCAATAATCTACTCAATCTAGTTAAAGACCTACATTGCCAAGAGGAGTTTTCTCAAACAACCAAGGTGGCAGGTGTTTAAACCTGCCTGGAACATCATCTCTACTGGTATGCTTGGCTCTTTCTAGGACAGCCTTACAAGAGAAAGAATTCAGACCTTTGATTGTGTAGAGAATCTAAAGAGTAAGTAGGCCCACCTGACTCTGAAAGCTTATGAGGAAATTGGTGTGGTTTACAGTGTTTAGAGTCAATACCTTTGTATCTTTTAGTGCCTCCATCAATCAACTAGCCAACTTTCTATTACTCTACTGAAGGAAAAAAAATGGCACCTATTACTAGGGCTGTCAACGGGGACCCGACCATAGTGAAAAACCCAGGCATTGAAAATTAATGACAAGTACCCATTCACAAAAATATTATATTGACATCACTATTAAAATATCATATATTATCAGCAGTACGCTGGACAGAGTTGCAGCTCCAGTCTATATTTCGGAGCTGGACCACCCGTTATGCATCAAATGGCTGCTGCACGCTGTGCTGTGCGAGCAGTTTCACAGTTCAAAACAACACTAATATGTAGACTACTCATGTTAACATATCACTCATGACCACACAGTCACTGTAGCCTGTATATATGGGTACAGTAGTCCCCCTCTTGTACGGCCCCCCAGACCAGCGGCCACCCGCTCCAAACGGCCAGAATTCGTTGGCACCGATGAGTTTCTGTTCAAAAGTACCCCTCACGAGAGGCCACCCGGCTAACGCGACCAGCGGCCAGCATTTTTGTGCAATAATATAAAAATTTTCCCCCTCACGAGCGGCCTCATTTTATTTTTAAATGTATCCAGAACCAATAATTAATTCAAATCTTGATGTAAGGTAAGTAATTTTGATTATCTCTATCGTAGATACACGTCTCCGAGTGTCAAGTTGCCGTTAAAAGTGTCGACTAAAGATTTAAAGTATATCGTTATCTATGAAAGTTGATGTTTACAGGAAATGGGCTCAATAATGTTATGATAGAGTTTGGGGTTTAATGCCAATGTCGAGTTCTTCTCTTTGATGATTATAACCAGACGTAATTGTTATAATCATAACAAGGGTCAGCATAGGCTAAAAATAGATTTTGTACATTGGCACACACAGAGAGCCTTAAAAAAGACA
Organism: Unio pictorum; assembly: GCA_030141615.1. Classification (NCBI taxonomy): domain Eukaryota; kingdom Metazoa; phylum Mollusca; class Bivalvia; order Unionida; family Unionidae; genus Unio; species Unio pictorum. The sequence continues at coordinate 17,477,581 of JARLTB010000001.1, read as the reverse complement.
ATAGGGTACCAGACAAAGACCAGAAAAATTACGTGACCAAACAATATGGCTTCCTTTACGAAGATTACATTTCGTAGACTCGACAAAAGTTTTGTCTGCATAATTAAATCGCATACGACTGTATTGCTGACTAGCAATAACCAAATAAATCATTACCAAATGCTAAAATGTCATCACGTTAACGGATAGATTATTTACGAAGAAAGTCGGTTATTCTACTCGATGACATCGGGGGGGGGGGGGGCGATGCCGAACAATTGCATGTACAAAAGACTCGTAAAAACAAGTTTATATTGAAATAATTTGAATAAACAAAGTAATAACCGATAAGAAGGTTATTCAGCAGCAGTGGGAAAATGGAGCAAATGCAAAAATGCTTTAAGTGTGTCTGCTTTCAAAAACTTTGTACATTCTGTATGGATCTTTTTCATCATGGAGAAGGACCTCTCATAATCAGCATTACTTCTGTGACAAAATGAGCAAATATATGATGCTGCCAACACTTCTCTGGCTAAAGACATCTAGCTAGTAGCTTCAAAAGTTATATTTCTAGCTGTTTTCAGTTTGTGGAGGCATACAATCCTCGTATATGATGCAGTAGTCATCAAACGCATCCATCAGGCCTTCATTGAGTCTTGAGAGACTCATCCATCAGTCCTTCATTGAGTCTTGAGAGACTCATCCATCAGGCCTTCATTGAGTCTTGAGAGACTTGTCTATTAGGCCTTCATCGAGTCTTGAGAGACTTGTCTATTAGGCCTTCATTGAGTCTTGAGAGACTCATCCATCAGGCCTTTATTGAGTCTTGAGAGACTCATCCATCAGGCCTTCGGGTTTGGAGCAAAAGTATCGACCAGTCTGCATATATGTTTGATGTCTTCGAGGGATAGATCCAGCACTTTAAAATCTATCAGCACTTCATTTATTTCTCCATAATGTTTCTGATAACTGCAACATAGAACTTCGTCACATTATCAAAGAACGTGCTCTTGATAGGGGATTCAACCAATATTTCCACCATGAATGTTCTGTTGGGGATATATATATGTGTGTGTGTTTGTGTGTGTATATATAAACACACGAACACATACATACATAGATACATACATACATACATACATACATACATACATACATACATACATACATAGAATGTAGAATCTAATCTAGTTAGATTTATTGCATCCATGCATAGTGTTAATTAATATTTACTAAATTTTTACAGTATTGGAACATACATAACGTGTGAACATTTAAAATCATATTCATATTATATTGTAGGTCATGGAATACATGCAATCGGTAACCTTACATGATACACAGTCTGATCACCAAAGTATTGAGGTAATGTTGAATGAGTTGTTTACATTCAAAAGTGAAAGCAGGTTTTAATAAGTCATTATGCACATAAGGTTTTGAAAGAAAGCAAATATATGTAATACACAGGAATAAAGAAACGAAACTTGTGAATCAGCAATGTCAAGGGTAATCAGATTGCTGGTTTAAAATGATCATATATTTTCTTATATCATGGAGTGATAAAATGTTATCTTTTAATTCTGATCATGGCAAAAAAATTGTGGTGATCTCAGCAAAAATGGCAGAGAATTTTTATATTGTCTTTTGTTTTTTAATATATAACCCCTTACAAAATGGTTGTGCAGTCATACACTGAAAAAACCATAGGAAGAAAAAAAAAAATAAATTACAGGATTCCTGTATAAGTTGACAGGTCTGTATTTCCAAATTCCAAAAAAGAATAGGTTTGTATCCTAACATGGCTCCACCCAGAGCAGTTCAATCCATTATCCAGGTCATTGTTGAAGCTAATATCATACAAAGCCCTTCTTCTTGATAGCTTTAACGTCAGCTTATAGCAAGAATGAGTTACATGCTCATGAAGTTGGGGCACTCACAAAAGGCATAATGTATTTGAACCAAATTGTTCCCTGACTTTATCTATGTTGTGTGATGGAGATAAGTGTCCATATTCTCCAGTTTTGATCTCAGAGATCTTTATCCTTCCAAAAGACTCAACTCAATATTCTCGGATCATTTGACAAGTTCATAAGAAAACAACTTCAGTACTTATGCTGGGTTTGCTAGAAGGCAAATATTTCCCTCTGACCGGCACCTCAACTTATGAAACCAATTTTCCAGTCAGGATGTCCAGAACCTGTCCCACATGTATTCAGGGACTTGAGATGATCTCTCCAGGGCAAGGAAATATAACTCTATACAACTCTTACTCTTACTCATTCTTATTATAATCAATATGCAATGTATTTTTTTTTTAAAAAAACAATTTTTTTTAGTAAAATATGTTTCTTAAGTATTACATAATCATAATACACACACACCCTCTCAAGCTCCCCCAGTTACATCCATCTAAGATCAGGGTATGTACTGTTTGCCTACACATAATATCATTCAGTGTATTATGTTTAGGCAAACAGTACATACCCAGATCATTCAGTGTATTATGTGTAGGCAAACAGTACATACCCAGATCATTGTGTATTATGTTTAGGCAAACAGTACATACCCACATCATTCAGTGTATTATGTGTAAGCAAACAGTACATACCCAGATCATTCAATGTATTATGTGTAGGCAAACAGTACATACCCAGATCATTCAGTGTATTATGTGTAGGCAAACAGTACATACCCTGATCATTCAGTGTATTATGTGTAGGCAAACAGTACATACCCTGATCATTCAGTGTATTATGTGTAGGCAAACAGTACATACCCTGATCATTCAGTGTATTATGTGTAGGCAAACAGTACATACCCTGATCATTCAGTGTATTATGTGTAGGCAAACAGTACATACCCTGATCATTCAGTGTATTATGTGTAGGCAAACAGTACATACCCTGATCATTCAGTGTATTATGTGTAGGCAGGTCAAGGTCTATCATGATTGTTCTACTATAATTACTCCTGACAAACCATATTGGACAAACTGCACAGATCCATATTTGAAAAACTGCACAGATCCATATTTGACAAACTGTTCAGATCCATATTTGACACTGCACTTTGTGACAGCAGATCTTGGTTTGTTTAGTTCGCATTTGAACATAACTTTTAAGTATATACCTTATTTAAATAAATGTTATTTATCATATTACATGATTGTATATTTCTTGGATAAGTGCTATGGTTATTATGGGAAAGAAAATAAGCCAATTAGGAAAGGCACATGACTAATGCTTGTTAGTGGTGCGTTTTTTTCTTTTTCAAGTTAGCATTACTTTTATCTTTTCAGGATAATCAAAGCTCTGAGAATTCTTCCATTATTACCTGATCTTCTGACACATTCTGGGCAATCCATGTTTAGCAGGGAATAAAACATGCCAACCAGTACCTTGCCTTCCAACCCAATTCCATTGTCTTGCAGCAGAATGCATTGTATGACAGAATCACACAAAATCAACTTGTCTTTCATTTTATTGATATATCAATGTGAACAATATTATTATGGTCATTATTTAAAGATATACATATCAGCAAGTCACCATGCTCACAGATATTTGTAAAAGATGTTTTCCTTATTTTTTTACTTGTAGCTGGGTGTAATTTGAACTACACCCCATAAGGTGTGCATGTTTATCAATCATTGTGTTCACACAATTTCAAAAGAGTTTGCCATATAATGGAATTTATTATTTTATGATGTTGTCCATCAGTCTGTTCATTGTATATTATCAATTTCATTTCTGCATAGTTACATGCATTTGTGCTGTCCACCATCTACCGTTATTAAACTTTGTGGATGACTTGAACTTGAGGAAAAAGGGAACCATGTTTGGGTTTTGAGGAAAAAGGGAACCATGTTTGGGTTTTGAGGTCAAAAAGCACAATGTTTAATGGTTCAGTAAAGAAACATATTTTCCTGACAAATAACTGGAGTTCTCTAAAATCAACAGTTACCCAAACTAAGAATGTCTTGATTTGTGTTGTAGCAAGATCCCTATTGATCTTGAGGCTAAAAGGTCAATATCACAATGACTAAAAGAATACAGGTGATTCTGGCCTATAATCTAGTACTGATACCACACTTTGTGGATGGCTTGTACCTTGGGTAAGGAAGAATCCAATCAAGTTTCTCATAAAACGGTCAAAAGTCAAGATCACTGTGATTGTAAGAATAAAATTGGTTTCCACACAATTATATTAGTTCAACATACCTACCTGGACCAAACTGTTTGGTTAGCTGCTCTTGGAGTATGTAAGAATCCCATAGATTTTCTTTTCAACATGTGATAGGTTCAGATTACTGTGAACAGCTTCCTTTTGTATTTGAATGTTTGTACATGCATATGGTTAAATTTAGTACCTGTTTTCTTAAATACTCTTAGGGTGCCAGTATATACTTCAAGTTAATGATTATAACACAGGCATACTTTTCAGGAGCTTTACAATTCTATTACATACAGAGCATCATACCATACAACCATTTCATAAAAGAAAGGGCCCAACTGACCAAGAAATAATAATATCTAATATCACCCAATCTTCCCTTAACAGAATTCTGCTATCAGAGACCCACAGGAAATAGCATCACACATTCCCTCCTTAACACATTAACCCCTAGCGCCACGTTTACGGGGTAGGAGGTACCAGCCTCCTGCCAAGGTCTGTAGTGTCGAGGTCATGTACGATACACTAATGTGGGTGGTATTATAGAAAGACTGACAGATTTAATGATACCAAATAATCTGGACATTTTAGTTGTACTCCAAAATACAGATGAAAAATACCCAATTTTTTGGACCTGTTTCTTTTCCACCCAAAATTCACCCATGGTCAGAATCCGATTTTGTGTTCAGATTTTGGCCTCTATGGCCTCAGATCTAAGGCAGACTGGTCTGAAGTGCACAGACAGTAGAAACTGTGCAAAAAGTAGGATAAGGTGGGCATTTTGAATAAAGAGTCTTCTTCATACGAAAATTATGGCTCTATTAAGCAATAAGAAAAAAAAAAAAACAATTTCCTCTATAAGGCAGACCCAGAGAAAATATTTTTACCCTTTTATTCCCTAACAGAATTTTATTATTAGACAGTCCAAGAAATTTCTTTTATATAGCCAGTGGCATAATAAGGGGGTGGGGAAGCTGTCCACCCTGGATGAAACCCGAGGGGGGATGTCGTATGTTGTTTTAAATAAAATTCTACCTGGTCAGATAAGTTTTACTCTCCTCCGGTTTTATTATTTCCAGTTTGTTTATGACAGTACTGTACTGATTAAAATCCTGCTTCCTGACAATAATTTTTTTCTTTCTTTGTTTCAAACTTAAAATTATTTATGGTGTACCAAAAGAAGAGCTAAAAGAAATGTTAGTAAAACATTTTTTCTTTTATCTATATATATATATATATATATATATATATATATATACACACAGAGAGAGAGAGAGAGAGAGAGAGAAGATATGTGTGTATATATATTATTGACAACTGTATATATATATTTTTTTATAATTTTGCTACCATTTTTATGAAGAAACATTCAAATTAAATTTGAGGGAGCAACTGTGGCATGCAATAATTTTTATTAGAGAATGGTTTATCACTTCTTATCAATTTCTCCTTTGAATACATTCCCCGATCACATTACTTTAGGGATATTAGCCTACTACCTCGCGAATCCAGCCCTACCAAAAGACGAAAATTCGTCTTTCCTGTCTATGTCATATAGACAAAGGGCAATAACTCTTGCCACTTACCTCCCTTTGCTAACCGCTAGGTGTCGCTTCTTTAGTTTTTTTTAGCTTCGCTGTACGCGAAAACACGTACAATTAGACCTCCAATGAATCCAAGCCATCTTAGTGTAAATTCTGACCATCCGAAGTTAAATTTGGAATTACTGTGTTGGATAATCATTCCTCTACAGGTTGTATACATTATTTTACAATATTTTCCAATTTGAGTGACTTTGTCACCTTTTCTAGACTTCGGACCAGGTTGCAACGTGGTCAAAGCACGCTTATGGCGGTACTAGCATGTAATACATGTAGCACTCAATAATTTCGCTTATTCCGTATGTAACGTTTACGATATTAGCGACTAATAACGTGCTGCATTGATAATGTGTGCTTTATTTATCTTCTTTGACGTTTCAGTAGACTTCAAAAAAGTCTTTGAACGACCAATTTGCGACTTTAATGGCGGACTTCGTGTTGTAGTCACGAGTTCACGCAACACTTAATCATTTCGCTTCCTCCGTTAGTTACGGTTATGGAATAGCGACTTAATAGCGTACTGAATTGTTAATTTGTGCTTTGTTTATCTTCTTTTCCGTTTCAGTAGACTTCGTCTCTGAACGACCAGTTGCGACTATTAATGGCGGAATTTCGTGTTGTAGTCACGAGTTCACGCGACACTAAATCATTTCGCTTCCTCCGTTAGTTACGGTTATGGTAATAGCGACTTAATAGCGTGTTGAATTGCTAAATGTGCTTTGTTTATCATCTTTTTCGTTTCAGTAGACTTCATCTTGAACGACCTATTGCACCACGCTCACGGCGATAACTAGTGTGGTCATTAAGAGTTAACATGGCACGGAATAATTTGACTACTCCGTTAATAACGGTTATAGTATTATCGAATTAATAATATGCTGAATTTTTTAATTTGTGCTTTGTTCTCTTCTTTTGTCGTTTCAGTAGCAAAGTCGACAACGAAGGCATGAATGGCAAAATGGGTGTTGGCAATGTGGAAATGGAGGAAATTATGTTGACATGGTTTAGGCTGCCCAGTGGATGTAAATTTCACCGCAGGTCCGTGCATGGCTTTCGGGTCTGTAAGTCCGGACGCATGGAGTCTAGGCTGGATCAATTGGATCCATTTTATTATGCACTTTCGCCGTCCGTCCAGCCGACACCGTCAGTTCAGCCGGCACTTCAGCAGGCAACAACCGGCACTAGCCGTCCATCCGGCACCGTCCGTTCAGCCCAAATGGCACCGGACGGCCAGCCGACCTTCCAGCTTGCATCAACAGGCACCGGCCGTTCAGCTCAAATGGCACCGGCCGGCCAGCCGACCTTCCAGCCTGCATCAACAGGCACCGGCCGTCCACCCGGCAACGACCGTTCAGCCCAAATGGCATCGGTCGTCCAGCCGACCTTCCAGCCGGCATCAACCGGCACCGGCCGTCCAGCCCAAATGGCACCGGTCGTCCAGCCGACCTTTCAGCCGGCATCAACCTACACCGGCCGTCCATCCGGCAACGACCGTTCAGCCCAAATGGCACCGGTCGTCCAGCCGACCTTCCAGCCGGCATCAACCTGCACCGGCCGTCCATCCGGCAACGACCGTTCAGCCCAAATGGCACCGGTCGTGCAGCCGACCTTCCAGCCGGCATGAACCTGCACCGGCCGTCCATCCGGCAACGACCGTTCAGCCCAAATGGCACCGGTCTTCCAGACGGCATCAACCTGCACCGGCTGTACATCGGATTTACGGAGATTATAGTGATGTACCCGTCAGTCAATCTGTACTACTGGTTACATATCACTACCATGAGAGAGATGTTATAAATGTATCTCCGTCCAATCAGACCATTCGAGAGGCAGGTGCCGGTCATAGCCGGACCTTCGCCGACATTCCGGCCGACCATATACTAGACAAATCAGTCGGTATTGCCGGTGTACACCTCCCGTCACGTCAAATACGTGACGGTGTGATTTTAAAACAAGGGAGAATTAGTGACATTATCAGAGATGACGGAATTGAGTTATCTATGCCACTTGGTATGCGCTACCCAGATATGGTAGCTTTACCAGAACAGGACTTTCAGGCCGACCATTCGCCAGTTCAATCAGCCGTTAGTGCCGGCCGTCCATATGTTCACGGCTTCTCCACAAGGGAGATTTAGTGAAAGTGTCAATTATGACAGAATTGCGTCATCTAGCTCACCTGGTATGCTGTACAGATATGCAAGCTGTACCAGAACCAACATTCCCTCTGAGCGAATGGTAGATGGGCCCACAGTGCTGACCGCACTACATAAGCATTATGTAATTATTATTACCTTCCAGCCGGCACCAACCGGCACCGGGCGTCCATCCGGCAATGACCGTTCAGCCCATATGGCACCGGTCATCCAGCCGACCTTCCAGCCGGCACTAACCGGCACCGGGTGTCGATCCGGCAATGACCGTTCAACCCAAATGGCACCGGTTGTCCAGCCAAGCTTCCAGCCGACACTTGCCGGCACTGACAGTCCATCCGGCTCCGAACGTCCAGCCCAACAGGCACCGGTCGTCCAACCGTATGGAGATTTTAGTCATATACCAGTCCGTCCGACTGTACCGCTGTACCAGCACTTGGACTTTTATGATACCGCAATCCGCACAAATCAGATTGACGATGATTCTAGTGATGTTTCCGTCTGTCAATCCGTACTACCGGTTACATATCACTACCATGACACAGATGTTGGCGATGAATCTCTCGATCCAACCCGACCATTCGAGCGGTCGGTGCCGGTCATAGCCGGCCCGTCGCAGACATTCAGGCCAAACATATGCCAATCAATTCATTCGGCATTGCCGGCCGTCCATAGGCTAACAGCTCATCCACAAGGGAGAGTGAATGCCGTTATCAGAGATGACGGAATCGAGTCATCTATGCCACCTGGTATGCATTACCCCGATATGGATGCTTTACCAGAGCAAGATTATGCACATAGTGAGTGCGATGAATCGCAGGCAAATCAGCTGTATGCAGATCCAACTATGGAACGGACTGAGTTCAGCTTCAAAGCCGCAGTGGAGGAAATTTATAGGGTGTTGGCCCCTTCAGAATGCCCTCCACCTCCTGCTGCCATTACCGACTATAAGGTTAGAGCGTCGGTCGATCTGGATGAGGGGGAAGAGACTCTATCCTTCCGCCTCCTTCCCCAGTCGACAAAAAATTAAGGAAATTAATGACCGTCTGTCGACACGTATAGGGGATCCAGGAAATGCTAAGGCGTTCTTTTCTGAAAGCCAAGTACCAGCGTCGTTTTCAGGTCGATGGTACAAAACTCACTCCGATGCGTTCAGTACTGAGGTCCTGGCTTGGGATAAAATATGGCAGCAGTCCATATGTCTGCGGCATTGTCTTATAAAGTGGACAAAAACTGTGTTCAATGCCACGTCCAAGCTGGTTCGAAATGTAGTCGCTACGTCTTCACTGTTAGACCTAGCCTCCCTAGCCATTTTCAGGATCGCTGAAAAATCTGGCAATGAACATGCTTGGGAATCGACGGCCCGGTTAGCTAGGGTTCTTAACAGGGCAGCTCACCATTCCATGGCCAATGCGCTGACTGCTTCTGCCAACCTAGACCTGATACGTCGTGACACATGTCTGAAGGGCACGTCGCTTAAACCCCATCATAAGCTGGCTAGATATGACCGACGCACATTTCACGTCCCTATCCCACGAGTAGCGGACATTTCTCCGTTGTGCTTGTCGGGACTTGGTTTATCAGTTCCATGTCATACCTTTTGGCCTAATTTAAGCCCTTGGGCTAGTACCAAGGTTATGGATTACGTCGTCACCCTGTTCCGCTCGACTTCATCTATTGCGTCGGCAGTATATTTGGACGACATCCTCCAGAAACATCTGTCAAGTTCTACTCTGCTCAAACGCAGAAACGATCTTATATAACTTTACATCATATAGGCTTTTTCGTGAACTGGATAAAGTCTGATCTCTGTCCAATCCGGATTTTGGTCCATCTGGGTGTGGAGTTTCTCCCGATCTGAATCTGATAAGGCTTCCTCGAGTTTGCGATCATCCAGATAATTGCACTCGTAGAGTCCGTTTCCGACAGGATGCGCATTTTAGCGAGAGAGTTGCAGATCCTCGGATTATTCAATGCGGCAACAGACTTGATCCCGCTCAGCCGTCCTTTTATGCGCCCTTTACAAAGGACGTTGCTAGCGTAATTGCGCCCTTTTCAAGTCCCTTCGATCCCAGAAAACAGTTATGCTCACGCCAGAGATGCGATCATTCTTGAGTCAATGGCACAACCCCTGTAGGCTGTCCACAGGGATTGCTCTGGAGATACCCCAAGCGGGGATAACGGTATGTTCCGCCACTAATACCTACGGTTGGAGTGCCCACCTGTTGCTGGACTTCGATACTGTCAGCGGCACGTGGGTGCCAGGGGCGAGCCCCTTTCCACATCAACCTTTCAGAAATAACGGCTGTCATCAATGCCTTTCATTTCGGGCAGGATCAACTCTTATTACAAACTGCCCTCATTATGTCAGACAACATTGTGGTGGTGCCTTGCCTCAAAACAAGGGGACACCAATCACCAGACCTGTGCAATCTGAACTGGCAGTTTCTACATTGGTTCGACAATCTCCACCTCAATGTACAATTCAGACACATTCTTGGCAGACTCAATGTCTTGGCTGACACTCTATCTAGTCATTCACACAGAATGGTCACTCCATCAATCGGACTTTCTTCCAATTGACACACTTTGGGGACGTCCGATGATTGATCTTTTGCAACAAGGTGGAATCGCAAGTTCTCCACCTTTCATCTCACAGGCTCCAGACCCAGAAGCTTGGGTCGTGGATGCTCGATCAATCACCTGGGAAGGGTTGTGGTCATTCTCCTACCCTCCCACGGTCTTGGTACTGAAATTAATCCAGAAGTTAAGGGGTCAGAACTGTCAGATGGTTCTGATTGCCCCTCTCAGATGGAACAACTCCTGGGTCTCCGATCTACTCAATCTAGGCGATAGATCTACCCAGGAAGATTACAGTCAGCACAAATATTCACAAGCAACCGCGGCCAGGGGTGTTCCACCCCTGTCCGGACCGTCTTTATGTTCAAGCTTGGCTCTTGTCCAGACAGCCTTGCAAGACAAACAATTTAAATCTTTGATTGCGGAGAGAATCTCGAGAGCAAGAAGGCCCTCTACTCTGAAGGTTTACGAGGGCAAGTGGCATGTTTTCAGAGACTGGTACCATATCATTCACATTGTTCCTCTGAGTGTCACAATCCCTCAACTGGCCAACTTTTCTCTGGCTTTTCGAGGAGAAACAGCTGGCTCCAGTTATTCTCAAATGCTACCGCTCCATGATATCAGACACATTCCGCCATTCTGGTACATGTGCTATCAGCCATGACAAAGATTTGTCAGATCTTTTAGACATTTTAAAAATTCAATCGACTTATATCCCTCACCCTGTTTTCAAATGGAATCTGTCCTGGGTTTTAACATGACTCAATTCAGACAGTATTGAGTCTTTAACCCACGATTAGTTAAAGCTACTATCATACAAATTGGGTTTCTTGATAGTCTTAGCTTCAGCATGCAGGGTGAGCGAGTTACATGTCATTTCTAGTGACCCGAACTCTCTTCCGTTCCAATCAGAGGGTTTGATGGTCCTCTTGACGCAGCCAGGCTTCGTAGTCCAAAATAGATTACCATACATTGGCGATCAACGAGTCGTCATTAGCTCGCTTTCTTTATAGATAAGTCAGGATCAACAGCCATGTAAGATCCTGTTTGTGCACTCTAGTAGCACCATTTCAATGCATAGAGGTGAGTCAGGTCACATACAAGCACCTCTTTCTTCTGGTGATAGCTGGGATATGAGATATCACCATTCAAGCCCTTGCTTCATGGCTGTAGTGGGTTATACGCTCGGCGTACTCTGAGAATTCGCAAATCAGTCACCTTATAGAAGCTGTTGGCTGACATGCAGAGTCAACCTTCTACAGTTTTATCTTCAAGTTTGTACTCGCAGAGGCAAACATTGATTCTAGTAGGTCCGGTGTTGGGCAGCCCAGACGCCCACCAGACCCATGTGCAACAATCAGCACAGCCTATTAGCTTCGCTGGATTCGCCAGATAAATTTTCGTAGGTAAGAAGATTTCAATAACTATCTTCTTAACCGTATAAAGGGGTCACATATCACGTGACCCTGGGCTGTGTTGCTGATTGAAAATTAGGAGACCGGGTTATCATTAACATGGGGAATCCAGCCATCATTCCCTAGAGGATACCCGGGGTGGAGGTCGGATGCTCCGCATTCCCTCCTCCTATTATTTATTCTCCTAAAGTAATGTGATCGGGGAACGTATTCAAAGGAGAAAGCAAATTTTGTAGTAAATTATGTTTCTCCGAGAATACTTACCCGATCACATTACTAAGGAACCCTCCCAACCACCCCGCCATGCGAGCATTCTCGTGTTTTATATACCGCTCAGCTTAAAAACTAAAGAAGCGACACCTAGCGGTTGGCAAGGGGAGGTAAGGGGCAAGAGTTATTGCCCTTTGTCTATATGACATAGACAGGAAAGACGAATTTTCGTCTTTTGGTAGGGCTGGATTCGCGAGGTAGCAGGCTAATATCCCTAAAGTAATGTGATCGGGTAAGTATTCTCGGAGAAACATAATTTACTACAAAATTTGCTTTCCCAATACAGAACTAAAATAATCATAGTAAAATGTATATTTCCCAATAATTACATCATATTACAGCTCACAATCATCAAATTTGATACATCTGACTAGGTAATAATTATACAGAAAAAGAATTAGATACCAAGCAATATGTGCATGTTTAGTATTGTGCATCTGTCTAACGAGCTGCACTTAAAAAAGTGAACTGCAACTAAGAAAGAATCTGTAGATGTACATATTGTTCAATTGACATGTATTTGGGACAAGATAATGAAGTAATATGAAATAAATACCCCTAAGTGGTGCATAATTGATATGGGTTTTTATATTAAATTGCAGAGTGACCCTAATTATGCTGCATATTTCTATATTTAGGTTAAAAATGTTGACATAATATGATGACTCTGTAAATTATGTTTGACATGGAATAATAAAGTGATTGAACTGGTGGTAAAATATATAGTGGTATTAAAAAAATGCCGTCACAGCCATTTTACTTCAAATTATTGCTGCTATATATTGGCCCATAATGTGTATGTATATAAAATAAAAGTTTTTATATAAATATATGCATAACTATTTAAGAGTATTTTTTTATATATGAGCAGAATGTTAACAAATATGATCCTTGTTTATCTACTACATGTTACATTAGTGCAGCTGACATTTTTCATCAAAACACTTGCAAGATAGCCAGCAAATACATTTAACATTGCAAATTTGTGAGCAGGTCCAAAACCTTAGGAAATTGGTTTCCTTTCTTGTTGGTGAAGGAGACACTCATAAGGGTTGCAATACACAAGATATTATTAAACTGCAGATATCACATGCATGAAAATACACATAACTTTTTTCCTGAATGCAGTCACTCATCAGATTATATATATAACAAAACAGGCATTCCATCAATTGGAAATATTTGCAAATTGTACCATTATTTTCCCTCCGTCATTTGAAATGTCCTCTATCTTTTCTTATCTTGATATTTCTAAGAGAAAAAACAGGGATTAAATGGTGATAAATGTTTAATGAGGCATGAACTGGTTATAAACATCTGTACAGGATATATGCAATGCCATACATCTGTACAGGATATATGCAATGCTGTACATCTGTACAGGATATGTGCAATACCGTACATCTGTACAGGATATGTGCAATACCGTACATCTGTACAGGATATGTGCAATACCGTACATCTATACAGGATATGTGCAATACCGTACATCTGTTCAGAATATATACAGTGCCTTACATCTGTACAGAATATATACAGTGCTGTACATCTGTACAGGATATATGCAATGCCTTTCATCTGTACAGGATATATGCAATGCCGTACATCTGTACAGGATATATGCAATGCCTTACATCTTTACAGGATATATGCAATGCCGTACATGAATTAAATCAATATCTTGACTTAAAATGATTGTGCATGAATGGAATGGTTACATGTCACTGTGATTTTAATTGTTAAATAACTTTTATTTTGAATATGTAGTAGTTACAATAAAAAAAAAAGGTTTCGTATATCTGATTTTTCGTTTTTTTAATTTTTTAACCCTTTTAGATCACATAGTCTGCATCACAGCAGAAAAAATCGCCACTACATCATGCAGAAAAAAGCAGAAAAAATATCAAAACTAACAATGTTTATTTAAATCACTGTTATGTTTACTTGTAATTACCATCTTTGATGAAATTATGTTGAAATTAAATGTATGTTCATAAATACCAAATTACTTCCTAGAATGAATTCAATGTGACTTCTGGATTTGCATGACCTCATATTGACTCATTAGTTTTAGTCTGATAGAAAACTATCCTTAGGAAGGTAACTGTAATACAATATGATGTAGCAGACACCTCATCCCAGACAACATCTGATCATAAAAGATGTTTTTCATTCCCATCTGTTTAAATTTGAAATTTTTTACTGCCATATCAGGAAGATTTTGTATTATCCTTTATGGGCATTTTTTTGTTTCCATGGATTTGTTTTCTGAATTAGCTTTATGTTAAGTGCATATTTTATAAACTATCCTTAATCCTTATAAGTTGCAATGTTTACATTTATAAGTTGTTACTTTGCATTCACCACAATAAATTTGAAAATGTCTCGTGCCTATTATAAGTATCCAACAATACCTCATGGTTAGAGAAATTACAGTTTTGTATACGAATACATTTATTAGTAATCAATGATGCAAAGTCTACTCAAAACCTCTGAACCATGCTATTTTTTTACAAAAGGTGGCATATGAATTTAGGAAAATACCCTCACAAAGGAACATTTTACTATCTATTAAAACATTATTTAAAAAAGATGAATTTAAAATATTTTTTCTGCATAGAATGTTTATTGAAACAATCTATTTTGTGGATACTTTCCAAATGTGAATGTAAGCGAGAGCATCTTCGGACACATTCATACAGACGTGACCTATCTCCCCAATTCCCATTGGAAAATAGACTCAAAAAATTGCCGCCAAAATGTTGATAGTAATAGTAAAAACCAAAACTTCCAAAAGGTGGGGTAAGAAAACACTTACCACAATCACAGCCAGTTAGTAATGAGAACAATCAAAATCACATCAGGTGCTTTTTTTAACATGTCCTATTAAGATAAACATGAAACTGCACATAC
Organism: Unio pictorum; assembly: GCA_030141615.1. Classification (NCBI taxonomy): domain Eukaryota; kingdom Metazoa; phylum Mollusca; class Bivalvia; order Unionida; family Unionidae; genus Unio; species Unio pictorum. Next base: position 17,462,500 of record JARLTB010000001.1, on the reverse strand, counting down.
TGTATTAAAAGTGAAGCAGTGCCATAAATGTTATATACATGTATATCTTTACCTTAAAACATAGGTATGTAACCTATGGGTCCAGCATTTGCACTGGAATCCCATGCATCATATCCTGAATACATTTCGAACAGTTTGATTAAATTAATGTGTCTCAGATGCTATGTATATTTTGTTGCATTGTGTTAATGACCTTAGTCCATTATTGAAGGTAGGAATCTGTGTCTACCTGACTAATGACTTTTTTTTGGGTAAACATATTTAGTTGGATCTTAGTTCAGGGCATTAGTTCTCCCCTTTGGAAATCCCTGGTCAAACTAAATGTTTAGTAAAAGAACTGATTTTGTTTACATCGTATAATGTTCTGGAAATGAGCAATTGCACATCATCCTAGTCCTCCATTTGTGTCCTATGTTTTTATATTAAGACTGTTTACAGCAGAATTATTTACTCCTATCTTAAGATCTTTGTCAAAATCAGTCTTTTAGTTGTGTTCAGTTATAATTGGAGAGGACTGATTTATTTAAATTATTCATAGAAGGTATACAGTGCTGATTGACTTTTGAATTAAATCACTGTGTTTGGAATCATTGTGAATTCACTTAAAAGCATTCGGAGTATATCATTATGATGCATCAATATTGTTAGCACATTGCCACATTTCAGAATATTGGTACATCAACACGTTCAAGATTGGAATTCATTCGGAACACCAAAGGAATTTATTTCGGAAAACTACTTTTGGACTTGCGATGGAACTTTTAGGACTATTTGGGACTTTTAATCACAATACTGCTAGTTCTTTTTAAATCTTCACCTTGCATTCTATGAAATATATTACTTTTTTAATTTTACTAAACTTGTTAGTTTTCTCTTTTCTTTTACTTAGTTTAAGACCACAGATACATGTATACTCTTTTGGAGAATAATACATTCCTCTACTACAAGTGTCAATTATTTCAAAAGTATTGATCTAACAGCTTGGACTTCTTTATATTAGGTTTAGGTTGGTTCTGACACACACATAAGCACACGCATGCACACACACACACACACACACACACACACACACACACACAGGTACCTGAACCGTTATCTAATGTACCAGAAAAGGACCACACTAATTAGTTTTCCATTCTGGATCTGGCCGTGGTTTTATAAATATTTTATCACATGCCTGGGATCGAGTATCAACTGTGAATCTAAAATGAACTTTCAAAAGTTAACATCATTTGAGATTAGCGAAAGCAAAAGCAAAAGCTCTATAAACAAACATATATTTAGATTGGCTGCTGTGATAACTGATTTCAGAAATTAAAAATGAAAATAGTATGTTTCTTGACATACCATAAAAGGTATTATATCCAAAAGGTGGAGTAAAATCAATATATTAGCTGTTTTTCGCATGAATCAGTTCTATATGCGACATGAATTAAAGAAAATCAACTAAGCAGAGCTACAGTTCTTTTGCATCAATCTACACAATAGTGAGCCTATGAAAACAAGCATGTTCCCATTCGCTTTATTTTCAACCACTAAGTTAAACATTTACAATTTACATATGACATGGTCATCAATTCAGGATGCACATATTAAAAAAACACTTTGTTCCTGCAATGCTTGTTTGCTAATTGGCATTTTTGTCTTGTATTATACTTCTATGTTTAGCACAGTCTTTGTAATGAGACAAATGGTACAGGTTTTTTTATGGATGTCCATGAAATATAGTAAATATTAGTTCATAACTGTACAATATGCATATTATTTTCCTCCCATGATTTAGGAAGAGTTATTGACCTTTTAGGTTGGATGCAATGTGATACAGAATTTAGCAGTGTTTAATGAAATTATGGTCAACATCAGAAGATATGATGTTGATTTTGTTGTTGTGGTGTTTAATGCCATTAATCAGCACAAGATAGGCTATACATGGTTGGAGGAAAACCCCAGGAAAATCCTGGAAAGAACCACGAACGCACAAGAAGCTGCCAGCATGCTTTCTGGCATACCCACATTGGCCAAAATCGAGACTCTAACCCAAGCAGAAAGAGGTGAGATGGCAGTGATCTGTAACAGTGAGCGCTTTATACCACTTGGACACTTGGGGCCTCATTATGATGTTGACAAATTATTGTACACACACTATTGTCGGATTAGTTACACAAATGTTTTGACAATAGAGTTGGGGCCAGCTGTAGATGAGGCAGCGATATATTCATGTGACCAAATTATCGGTACATACCAATCCTATATTTTTTTATAACCTTGTCAATTGAATTTTATGTACCTTCTATTTCAAGATCTTTTCTTTGTTTTAATTTATTTTGGCAAGGGCAAGAACACTACATATACTCAAGCATGTTATTCTAAATAGTCCTTATGGATTCCTTTCCTTGTATGACTAATTCAACAAGAAATTTTAAAATTTCAATAAATGCTTGATTGGTCATCCATACTTATGTTTAATAAATGGAATATATCAATAAAACAGCTGTTTTCCACATGGATCAGTAAATCATATATTAAAGAAGGTAGATAACACTTTTGTAGAACTATATGTCTATTTCTATGTTTAAAATCTGAACATTTAATTTTGGACCTAGTGTGATCCTTATATCACAACACACTAGCTCCAAAATTAAATGTTACGATTCAGTATATCTTAATAAATGGAACATTTCATTGTAAGAAAAAACAGCAACAGTTTATAAGAAAAAAACATCTCAATGACATCAAATGTGTATTTTATTATATATTGTGTTTAGTACTTGTAAATCACGTTACATATGGTATCTGAGGATAGCCACCTAAAGCCTGCCATGTTGTAAGTCAAGAGGTAAGACTCTTAATTTTAAAAAGCAGGGAACAATCCGGACCTTATTTTACATATTGAAAAACTAGATCTATATTTGATTCACATATTTCCATAAATGAAACTGTTCATTTTTTAAAGTAATCCATCAAAGAAATACAGGAGTTTTGCATACATGTGGAAAATAAACCTTTACACTCACCTGCATGTGTGTACCAACACAAAAATACCTACATGAAAAAGCACTTGTATGAAAGCTGTGCAGAAACATTTTAAACACAGGCAAGACTGGTCACATCATCAAACAAGTCTGGATACAGTCTCTATAACAGTGTTACTGATGCAATACGGCAATGTTTAATTCAAACAAATATTTTTTCTTCACAAATCATTATCTGAAATAAAATGTTTGAATTTATTAAAGACTGGTTATACAAACGATCTGCCTGTACTTTACACAAGTGTAAAAACATTTCCTTATCAAAAGGTCAATACAAGTTGCCTGTATGACCAGTTGCATGCAGGGCAGACACTGTTCATATACAAACAAATGAACAATACAATACATTCTTGCGGATGCTCTAAGCACTAGGCCACCAGAGCAGTTCAAATGGATGATGTACAAGTTTCACTACAACATGTTGAAAAACAAGTGGTGATAGAACGAGATTATTAATGAATGATTCACTGTGTATCAAAGTTTAAACAGAATTTTTGAAATTTTGATGACATGAAAGATGGCACATAATTCTTAGACATTAAAGATTACCTAAAGGACAAGATAACATGTATCTGATAAATGGACATGAGTGTTCCTAGATTCTTTAATGACGAGTTAAACTGTATTCCGCTTAGTGAGTTGTGGAGTTTATCAAGATAAATGATAAAATACATTTATAGAAGAATGTCATAAAAATAATTTCATCATATGCAATGAGTGTTTATTTACCATGAGGAATATTACCAATGGAATATTTATTCAGGGTTATAATCACGATATGCAAAGCACCAATATGGAAAAGCAGAATTGTCTATGCATGACAACACGCAACATGCATTTTGAGGTCGACAACATAAATACCATAACATAAGGTCTTGACAAGAAAAAAACCACCTTGTAATCATGCTTTGTACTTGCTTTGAAAGAATATTTGTGCTAAGAACTTTTGCCTGCCACAAAACTAAAACAGTGTCCAAAACTCAGTAAAAGATTGTTTTGTTTTGTTCTGTTTTGCCTATTACATTTTTTTTAATTGTTGGATATCATCTATAAATATATTTTTTTTAAATAAGCTATCATTCATAGTTTTCTTTGTTCTTGCTGAAAAACATTAACAAGCTTGTATTTGTTTAGAATGCTTTCATTAAGGAATAATATTTTTTCACGATCAACCATGCTGATAATATTTCAGAATGTACATCACTAAAGGCTATTATGACCACTTCATTACTTTCATTTTGACATCACCAAGATTACAAGATTAAGCCTAAATGAGGTGTTTGTACCTCTGTGCCCATCAAACCCAATAGATTGTGCAACCTCATGAACCTAAGTCTTGTTAAACAGAAGAGAAGAACAGATAATAATGATGCAAACCAAAGATTCTATGTATTCTACTTCAGTTAAATCTAGTGCAAATATAATTTTTCCAAAATTAGTCACTTCACAAAGAATTATTATATGGAGTCTTTTCAAATACGTATATTAAGGAATAAAACAATTTATTTCAGTGGATTATTTAGAAGTTTTCCAAGAGTACAGAAAATAAATACACATTTTGTAAACACATACATTTTCTTCTCTGCAGATTTGAAATTGAATACCTTATTTGATGTCAATTATTGACACAATGGTGACAAGTAAAAAATCTCACACCAATTCTACTCATATTCCATTCTACTTATTAAACAAACCTAACGATGGAAAAGAATTTCCTTTGAATTCTGAATTTGTTTAAATGTTTAAAAAGACTAAGGAATAAAGATATAAAAACTACTCTCGACAAAATACAACTTTCTGCTATCACAGAACATGACATGGAGATTCTGAATCATGTACATTTTTGTTATTAATATATAGTTGTTAATTTGTATCCATGACTGTAAATTGTAGTGATTATATATAGCTAAACTTGTCTCTGAATAGGATCTATTTTCAGATAATAAGACTGGAAGATTGCATTGGATATATACATATATGCTTAGTGTTTACAGTTAATAATAATAATAAATAGTAGAAAAACATGTTGACAAGTTTGGGGTTGTTTCCCATTGGACAGAGTGGTCAGGTGGTATCTTGGAATTAAGTCATTTTACATAGATTGGACCATTTGAGATCTTGTACAATGTTGGTGATTTGCAAATTGTCATGTACAAGCAGTAACAAAATGTATTCTCTACCACTTATGCCCATATATAAGTAGCCAAGGCTGTACAATTTCTTCCTTCTTATTTCTTGTGTTCTTATTGTGACCTCAAGTCTGCTGGCATATCTTATATTCTATTTAGATATGTTTTGAGAGGAAACATTGCCTTGGATTATTCAGTGGAAGCATAAAAGTGCTCTTTGGAATAGAAATAATATTTTTTTAAAACTATTATTCAAAGAAGATGTGGACAACACTATTTCGACACATCCAAACTGTTGGCCGACCAGTACATTAGAGGTTCTTAAATTTATATGGAACATTTCATCTTTTGGACTTGAAGAGAACTTTTCAGGATTTTTTAAAATTTAATTCCTAATACCGCTACCGTAAGTTCCTAATAAATTCTCATCTTAAAACTTAGATAATCAAATTGTTGCATTTTACAAAACTTACTGGTTTTGCTTTTTTCTGTTACTTAGTTTATGATCATAGAGTGGTAACATTTTAATTCACCTTTATGCGAATAATTTATTGCTTTCACATAGTGTCATTTAAAAAATGGTTTGATACTCACTCACATTAAGCATACACAAACTTAAAACAAAGAGTCAAAATGGGGCAAACAACTGTATGACACAATCAAAACAATGGAATGAAGTTAATTTACTTACATCCTATCAGCAATATATGCAACTTCCATTCCTGAGGATTCAGAGGACTTTACAAAAACAAATATTTTTATTTCTGTTTTTTTCATTGTAATCAATCATATTTCCTCTAAAATTGATGACACCTGCTCAAAACTGTAAACGAATCCCTGACAATACAAGTATTTATGTACTTTTGAATCACTTGTTGTTTGCACCATTTGCATTTTATTGTTACAAAACGCTGTCATCAGCCTGTGCCTAGGCACTTTGAATCATACTCAATCTTTGCACCATTTGAATTTTAGTGTTACAATGCCCTGTCACCAGCCTGTGTCTAGGCACTTTGAATCATACTCAATCTTTGCACCATTTGGATTTTAGTGTTACAAATGACAACTATACTCAACTAACCTATATGTCAATTTCATTATTGCAGATGATGCATCAAGGAGCAACTGAGCCACAGAAAATAACAAGGACATGCATGATATGATGTAGATCATAAAGCACAAGTAACAATGACACCTTGGAATTTTACACAACTCTTACATAATGATGATTTATAAACATTTACTTCAATACAAAAATAAAACAGTACATTTTTTATCAAGCCTCTCTACCTGCTACAGTGGGACCCCGCTATAACACGGTAGTTGGGAGCCATAGAATCCAACCGGGCTATGAACCGAACCGTGTTATAAGCAACCATGTACAATACCAACACATTTTTGGATTTAATTGGGGATGGGGGGGTACATAAAGACGGGTGCGAAAATGCATGGCACAATTACCATTTTTGATCAATATATATTAAATGAGAAAAACATTTGCTGTGGTAACAGAAATTGCAGATATAATATATTACTTTATTCAGAAAACCATGCATTGATACATACACGTGTCTAATTTATGTATACATGTATAATCTATTGCATGAAAAGAGTATCAACACCGTGTACTCACCAGCGAATCTTGTAACATACATTGAATCCATAATACAAATATTTCCATCGAAAATATCCACACACGGATGTAAAATATTCAATAATTTTGTCACAGATCATTATGTGACTGAATTCAATGAAAAGAAAAAAAAAAATTACATAACGGGTGTACGTAATGAATGATGAAATAGTACATGTCCATAGATTAAATAATGGAAGCTAAAGTGTATTCTTATAATAACTACATGTACATCTCAGGATCTCTCTGTCTCTGAATTCATTCATTGTAAATTTCAGCATTTTCCCACCCAAGCTGCTAGTCAAAGTCCTTTGAACTTGCCGCCCAGTTATTGCGTCATGTTCTTTTGATGTACTCTAATAAATACAGCAGGCAGAACTGGCTTAACCACTGAATTATGTCACTGTTTAGCTCGGCAGTTCACTTTGATGATAAACAATGTACTTAAATTAATTGATTTATACATTCTGGTGAGAATCTTTTATCAACCGCCGCATTGGCTGTTGCTTGGTTGTGTATGATATTAAGAGAACATATATCGGAGATTATTTTGAGCAACGATTGTATTCAGAATGCATTCAAGACAAACACAAAGTAGACACGATGGCTTCATTACTCAGGAATCAGTAATTATAATATTGACACTTATGAGCTGTAATTTTTCAACAATAAACAAAGATCAAAGTTCTCAGTAGGCCCAGCAATTGGTTCGTATTTCCGACGTTTATTTTGGCACAAAACTAGAAGAAAGTTCATAATACATTTTCTACACGTTCTTTTTCGCACTGTTTAGACGAATATGAGAATGATAATTAAAATCTTAATTTTTTTTTTCATACTTAATTTTTTTTTTTTTTTTGGTCTTTGAGAAAAATACCTGTAATAAATTACCCGAAATTTCGGGAACCATGCCATGACCGGGTTATATCCGAATTCGGGTTATAGCGGGGCGAGTTATAGCGGGGTCCCACTGTATATGTATCAGTTATGATTATGCCAATTGGCAGTCATCGTCTGTAACCTTTTACAACTTGGTTATATTGGAGATCATGCTTTTCCTTTCTCTTTAACATTATCATAATACATTGCATTTTTATGAGTGATAAATGTGACACTCTCTTCTCAAAAGAAAAACCCATAAAACAAGTTTTATTTTCTTGGTTTATTTGAAATTTTACATGGTTCAAACATTTTAAGATTTTAAGATATTAAGACAGGAGAAAAGCATATTCACTGACTACTGTTACCCAACCAAAATGTCAAAAGTAACTTAAGTGCAAAACTTTTTACCGAGGGTGTTAATCGGAATGGTCAAGGTTAACAAAGTATGCCCTGCTACTACCATAATGATGCGGCACAAAAATAAAAACATAACTGAACTAGAGAGTGCATCCATTTCCACCTTACATCTGTTAAAATCAACTTGAACCCTGAAATGATAGTCAAATGCTTACAAACTAAATAAAAAGCAACAGAAAATTGATAATAGAAATGTGTCAATAAGGTATAAATAACAGTATAAATCAAAAAATGAAAGTGTTATTATTAAAAAAAAAAACATTCAGCAGAAACTTTAATTCAGAGTGCAAACAACTAAATCAAACAGAAACCCTAAACTTGGTCAAATTTAAAAGATACAAAAATGAAAATCAAACTTTTATTAGGTTTTCTTAATATCTGGCTTTACATCAAGCATCTTTAAATCACTGAAATCCCTCAAATATTTTTCAGTGACAATTTTGGTTTGAATAGCAGGATTCAATTTCCAAACTAACAAGAAGTTGCCGTACTGACATGGAAAACGATACCTACTTACTGCCACCAAAAGGCCTTAGTATTCTGAAATGAAGGAATTTTACAACTTTATAAAAATCATAGTATGCAATAAATTTTAAACATACACGTAAACATGTTCTTGCAGTTGATACCAATGACCAAGCCAAAATAAACCCTCTACACGAATTGAAATAAAAAATAGTTCAGATTCCAAAAGTTATCAGGTTATTCAAGTTGATGGTCAGAAATCTGTAAAATATAGTAAAATTCAGTTATATCCCACTAGCTTAAGACTTTAAGGTAAGCTATTTTGACTATGTAGATGTTACAATATTATGATTAAACATAAGGGTACCTATTTTTAAGTTAATGAAGGGCCATAACTCTGTAGAATATGGTAAAAGTCTAGATATCATTATACCAATAGGTTCTTGTAGGGTTGAACACCAGTTTTCAGCATAAGCTATACATGGTGACCAGTATAAATGGTGGAGGAAGAACCTGGAAAGTACCACTGGTCTATAAGAAGCTAGTGGCAAGCTTTCTCATGTACCCACGTTAGCTGAGCCTGTGAGTTGAACCCATGCAATTTGGCCACTCAGGGCCCCCAAACTAATATGTAATATCATTGCTAAGTATTTTTAAAAGCAAAAATATTTAACAATTAAAATAAAAAATTTAAAAAAATGGTTTGATATCATTTGTCAATTTTCTATATACAGCTGGCTAGTATATTAAGCAGGTTTATTTAATTAATTCTATGAACACAACGAATGTAAACTTCTCCCACACTTTAGAACATGTTAATTTCATCTGTACATGTCAAACGAGTGGTCTAAAGTGCTCTCCATTACGGATCACTGCCATCTTGTTTCTGTCTGCGTGGGTTCGAGTCTCGGATTCAGCCAATGTGGGTATGTGAGAAAGCTTGTCAGTAGCTTCTCATGGGTCAATGGTTCTTTCCGGGGGTTTCCCCAAATTCTTCCTCCATCATTAATACTGGTCACCATGTATAGCTATCATGTGCTGAAAAAAATGGCGTTAAACCCTAAAAGAATAACATCACCTAATTAATATGCAAAGATCTTGCTCATAAATGTACTTCTACATGATCTGGATGATTTAAATCAACAGTTTAATTAAAATCAAAAATACAATCACTACAATGGAAACATGCTTGTCCAGTCTGAGCCATGATCATGTCATTGATATTCTCATTATCAAATTCATGTGAAATCTTGATTAAATAAGACGTATCAAACCTGATCAAAACCAAATCAGAAATATGGCTTCCAAATTGGAAACAAGCAATTGCTTAACAAGTCCAATGCAATGTCACATCACTGATATTTGTGAATTTCACTCATTATCAAATTTATCCAAGATCTTGATGAAAGAAGCCCTCATTTAAAGTTTGATCTAAGTCATCAACATTTGCTTAGCAACCAGTGATAACAAGCAAATGTTGATGAATGCACTACTTACACAGACCATATTATCAACTTGCTTGGCGTCATAGCTGGATGAGATGACAAATAAGTGAATAGTGGGTCATTTAGAAGATATTGGGATGTTTATGCTTCATTATTTAAACATTTACCTGTCCATATCAATATATAAGTAAGGTTTAAAATAAAGTCAAACTGGCTTAGGGCTGTTTAACTGAAACATACTGTACATGGTACCCAGGGAAGGCAGGTTTTTAAAAATATATGCCAGGGTAAATTGATTTCACAGTACATGTATTCATATTAAAATGATGAGAAAAATTCTAAATGGCATCTATGAGTGAATACCCCACTGTAAAATTGGCTTCCCTGGGTCCCATGTATGTTTTAATGGAACAGCCCTAAGTCCCTTCCCTGGGTCCCATGTACGTTTTAATAGAACAAGCCCAAGTGCCTTCCCTGGGTCCCATGTACGTTTTAATAGAACAAGCCTAAGTGCCTTCCTTGGGTCCCCATGTACGTTTTAATAGAACAAGCCTAAGTGCCTTCCCTGGGTCCCATGAATGTTTTAATGGAACAGGCCTAAGTGACTGTTTGGGTATTAAGAACAATTTAACAGGTTCTATTCATGTAGAGTGTACTATATATTTTTACCATACAGAAAAACCATCTGTTTGTTGCTTGTGTGTGATCATGATTTGCATGTTTGACTGTAAATGCGTTCACTTGATACTGAAGGAGTCAATAAATTCACACATAAACTGAAGAATATCTCTACTCACGATCTTGCATGCATGCACAGCTCAAACCATGGCCAGAAAATCACAACTAAGTAAAAGCTTTGAGATGGTTGCAAAAATGTATTCATTTCCACCTATTTTTAAAGCAGAATGACTTTATGCCTTGAAATACTGGTGGACAGTTTTTTTAAAAAATATAATTGTTGAGACCTGTTCTCTGAAGTAAAAAGATTAATTATCTCTGCATACTAGGAATACACAAAGAATTGTATATACAGAGTCAAAAACCACAACTACTACTTGTTTTGAAACTCACTAGAAAGCTTTTGTGCGGGTGGGTGTGATTAGGATTTTTAACGTAGCTTTAACAATTTTTCAGTCATATCGGTACGATGTCTGCAGTGAGGCAGTTCATAGTCATGTCTAGCACTGGGGCATCATGTTGCAGACATGTAGCATGATGTCCCACTCAGTCACATTATCCTGACACCAGGTTGACCAGTCCTATTACTAACCTATTAATGCTGAGTGCAAAGCAAGGCAGCTGTTAGTATTATTTTTGTAGGTCTTTGGTGTGACTTGGCCAGGGATCGAACCCTTGATTCCCGCTTTATGTTATTTAAGCTTGCCTTTGTTTCTATAAAACCAGACAATTTTCAATACAGAAAATTCCATGTACCAAAATGACCTCTAATCAACATGCTTTACATGTCTACTGAACATGGCTGGACTTGTCTAAAAAATGATGACTCATTCAAAAAGGTACAAAATTCAATAGCAATTTACATGTCAAACTAGAGTGAAATAAATACTGCAACAATAAATGATACAAACATATATATTTATATGCATATACCTTAGCAAGCAGAAATAAAGTTAAGAACATGCTTGATCAATTGTGTATCACTTTGCATATTAAATCAAAATTTCTTCATTTCTTAAAGTACATATTTTCAAACTATCATACTGATCATCATCATTCTAACCAACCTTCTGGAATATATAGGTAGTCTCAGAAATTATTTTGTATCTATGAGACATCAGCAAATCTTAATTTAAAATGAGGCTACTGGTGGTAGGGTTAGAATGCACTCCAATCAACAAACCATAAAGATTGTTTTTTATTATGTACCTGTAAAGAATAATTAATTCTTTTAAATTCATAGTCAGATCTACTTTTCACAGCCTAAGGTGATTAATAGGTGATAAGGCAAAACATATATGCCATTTTAGTTCTGAATGCACAATGTGTATTCTCGTATGTTTATGTTAGATTGAACAGATTGTTGGAAAATAATTAGTTGGAACAACATATCATTTATAGGTAAATGATACAAATTAATTACAACCTAGTTTCTTAATAACAAAACCTTTTACTGGTTATAAATTCATTCTTGATATTATGCATATATACACACACACATACACATGTGCACACACATACATACACACATGTGTGTGTGTGTGTGTGTATATACACACACACACACAAACATAAATATATATATATATATATATATTTATATATTTCTTCAGCAATGAAAAAGTACACACTTATTAATTCATACTGTAAACTGCTTTTAATAATTAATCATCAGGTGCATATGCTACATTCTATTATAATATACATATTTATAATATTACATGAATATAAAATTATGAAGGCCATACTAAAAAGGCATATTACATGTGATGCTTCATTGTGTGCATGTACATACAATTCAGATCAACTGTGCTGAGGTTAAAGAAAGTGCAAATGTAGAACATAACTTTTGTTTTAATTATTAACTGATTTTCCCATCATAAAATTAATTTTTTCCTGCCCACCCACCTCCAATTGAATATAATCTTTTTTGATTTATCAATAAAATACATTTCAAGCAAGATTCACAAGTTATGAATAACAAAAATTATTAAAAATGTTTAGCATGGTTTCATGGCAAAAGAGTGTAGATATTTTCAGCACTGCATAAATGTAAAAAGTAGTTACAAAAGATGTCTCAAATGATGTCATACTACGTTCTCAGTAAGTTCTATAAAGATCTAATGCTGATCTAAATGAGTGCTCATTACAGTAAGGTGTTTAACAATATACTAATTATCCATCTGATTGTAGTTGTTGCAGGGTTTAACGCCATTTTTCAGCACACAATAGGCTATACATGGCGGCCAGTATTAATGGTGGAGAAAGAACCTGGGAAAACCTACGGAAAAAACCACCGACCGACGAGAAGCTACTGGCAAGCTTTCTCACATGCCCACATTGGTCAAATCTGAGACTCTAACAGACGCAGATAGAGGTGAGATGGCAGTCATCTGTAACAGAGAGCACTTTAGTCCACTCTGGGCCCTCATTCTGAGTGTAATATTACACAATATGGTGAATGATATGACAATCAATAACTACAATGACACCATTTACTTTACACCACCAGACATGTCGACTTACCCGACAAATGGCATATGTGTTGCAATAAAAAGCTTATTTTGTCATTGTTTTAAGTATTTTAAATATACACTGATTCCGAAGAAAAATATTAGAAAGCTGTATCTAGCAAATAACATACACAGATCTGCTGTTGTATTATGCAATAGCAGATCAGAGTTCATGTTGTTCATTATTCTCTTTATTAGCCAATGGCAGATGAAGGTCTATGAAATGGCATATCAGGGTTGATAGATTGGGGATCATGCTGTTTCATCTACTCATTTAAAAGAGCAACTGTAGATCTTAGTTCATGTTCTTTAGTCTAATTCACTGAGCGATGATAGAACAGAGTTCATGTTGAATATAATCATTTCATGAGTGATGACAGAACAAAGTTTGTGTTGTCCAGTTCTTTAATGGTAGATTATGGTTTATGGTAGATAACGGTTTATCTGGTGGTTTATATCCGACGGTAAATTAGGGTTCATGTTGTTCATTCATTTAATATTTGTTGGTAGATTGGAATTTGTGTTGTTAGATCTGGGGTCATCTTCATTTAATCATTACGTGATGGCAAAAATAAGTTGATGTAATAGCCGACCATGGTTTAAATGATACTAGATCAGATTGTATGAGATGGTGGATCAGATTGGATGAGATGGTAGATCAGATTGGATGAGATGGTAGATCAGATTGTATGTGACGGTAGATACGATTGTATGTGATGTTAGATAAGATTGTACGAGATGTTAGATCAGATTGTATGAGATGTTAGATCAGATTGCATGAGATGGTATATCAGATTGTATGAGATGGTAGATCAGATTGTATGAGATGGTATATCAGTGTTCTTGTTCATTCTACAAATTCTCTGATTATTGGTAGATCAAATTTTTTTTTTGTGATGGCAGATCAATGTTCATGTTTATAAAATAATGTAACAGCAGGTTTGGGTCAATGTTTTTGGAATTTGAGTACACATTTTACCTATGAAAATGTCTTTATTTTCTCATCCTAAATTTCACTTATCAAAAGAAACAGTTGGAATATGAAAAATTATCACCATAATTCTGACCTTCTTGTATGTTAAGCAAGTCTGCTAAATGGACAACAGAACAATTAATAACAGACATTTTCAATTATCTTATTTCTGCATTAACCCATATTATCTAAACAACAATTTCACAAACCTGATCAAAACAAATTTTGATTTTTAACTTTGGGAAAACTATAGAAATAATGTGCTATTTGTAAAAATTCAAGTCTCTTATTGAGTCGACAACTAAAGAATTGTCAAACTCCACAAATCAGCAGTCAGTTGCTGTTTATTTGAAATTTTAATTATGTAATGACCAATCTAAAATTGGGATATACTTTAAATTATTTGAAATGATACCTGCCCATTCATCATAAAAAAAACTACTCATCCATTTTTAAAACTGTTATTCCCAACTTGAAAACTTTTGCTCAAAACAGACAAATGCTGTCCTTTGAATGATTAGAAAGTTTTATGCCAAGGAGGCCTGGAGTGCTTGGCTTTGCTGCTTCTATCAGTGTGATTCACTGGTAAATAAGCTTTTGATTGGTCAGAAATATAAGTGCTATGACAAGGAGGCCTGGAATAAGTTTTTGACTGGTCAGAAATTCAAGTGTTATGACAAGGAGGCCGGAGTGCTAAGCTTTGCTGCTTGTGTGAGACTGGTTCATTAGTGAATAAACTTTTGATTAGTCAGTAATTCAAATTTTATGACAGAGGTGTGGAGTGATTACCTCTGCTCCTTCTGTCAGACTGGTTCATCGGTGAAACAACTTTTGATTGGTCAGAAATTCAAGTTTCATGACAAATAAGCCTGGAGTGCTAAACTTTGCTGCTTTTGTGAGAATGGTTCAATTTGTGAATAATAACCACCTAGGTATTATTTCATATATAACAGGCTAAGAGACCTGAAGTTCTTACGTTTATTGCTTTTGAGTCTTGTTCTATGGTGGATAAACATTCAGGTCTATTTTGCAGCAAAAAAGATTACCTTTACATTGTGTCCACCTTTTCCATTTTGCTAGACAAGATGTGCATGAAAACATTTCACATCAAGGTTAATCCTAGGTGTGAGAAAAGAAAAGAAAAAAATAAAACAAAACAAAGTAACTATGTCTGCATGAATGTTGTAACATTAAGGTCAAAGGGAAATAATCCATGTCGACTTTTCTGTTCAGGATAAGGACATTTACAACAATCATGCTTAATATTTTTACACCTACTTTTAGACAGACATGTTGATACAAATTCTGAACACTAATCTAATATATAAACAATTCTTTTAATACAACTCCCAACCAGACAGTGGAAGTGGAGTAAAACAAATATTGAAGTTCATATATCACAGAGACCTAGTTTGTAAAATTACCACAGAAAATATTTGACTTAACAGAAAAAAGGTATTTTTAAAAATTATTATAACATCCAAAATACATCTCCAGTATAGTAGTGATGCATGTGATTACATTCTGAAATGTGTCAGCTACCAACTAGTTTTCAAATTAAATTCAAAGTTTCAAAAATATAAAACCAAAGAAAAACTGCCAACTTGCAGAAATCCAGTCAGTGAAAAACACAAAAAGGATTTCAAAAAGCCATGGCAATTAAACTTTACCTATAGTTTATCACAATAAATAATGGAATAGCCTTAAAACACACATCAAAGATAACAAAATGTTCAATTTCAAAAGTAAGATTATGGATAAATTTGAATACTATTTTCAGTCTCTGTTAGAATTTTAATTGTTCACCCCAATCAACTTGAGTGGCATTATCAGGAACAAGACAAGGAACATCCATTCTATTATTTTGGTGATGAGGATGTTGAAAAGACAAGGGTTTATTCCTAGAACAAGGTAAATTGCTAATTAGTATCCATTTCCTCTTCAGTTTTGACTCCAATTTGCCTGTCTATTGTCGCAGGATTAGGTGCAGTGGCAATGGAAATCTATTTGGTCAAATGTGATGGTGCATTTTGCTTCATGTACACTAGTATATATGCTGCTTTAGTCTGTAATGAAAATGATAAAAAAATTACTACAGTATCTAAAAGTGTTCAGAAACCAAACATACATTTTGTACTTATAAATCATAGTGTATTCCATGGAATACTTAGTATCAAATGTGAAAGGCATTACAATAACAAACATGAGATGCCAGGAATTCTAGACAATCATGGTAGATAACATCAGATTTATATTTGCTGCTCTTTTTTTATGGTTTGAACACCATTTTTCAGCATATACATGGTGGCCAGTATATTTGGTGGAGGAAGAACCCAAATTTACCCTGGGAGAACCATTGACACACAGGATGCTACTCACAAGCCTTTTCAAATACCCATATTGTCTAAGTCCAAGCCACGCAGACAGGTGAAATGTCAGTGACATGTAAAGGTCAACACTTTAGACCACATGGCCATCTGGGAACCCTAG
Organism: Unio pictorum; assembly: GCA_030141615.1. NCBI lineage: Eukaryota > Metazoa > Mollusca > Bivalvia > Unionida > Unionidae > Unio > Unio pictorum. The sequence continues at coordinate 17,445,843 of JARLTB010000001.1, read as the reverse complement.
ACTTGTAGTAATATAATAAAGTTTAAGCTGAATAAACCATCTGACACAGAAGATACACACCAAAAATTCCTGAAGCAGATGACACAAACACTGATGAAAAAATATGCCCATGTGTAACCGTTCATGAATAAAACAAACTTTATGTGTTATGTCTCAAAATATGTAACATATGTAATTTATTTCTTTACAAAACAAAGCAAAATTTCAAAAGACACTTATAGTACAGTGAATTAAATCCGAAATAACTCTAAAAGTGCTCTATCACATGTACAAAAAATAGTGCTCTGAATGAATTCCAATAGTTTTGAATAACCTTATATAACAAAATGATGCAATACAGAATGCCTTTGAATGAGTTTACAATAATACGAAGTAGTATGTCAATCCAATAATCAACAAGAACTTTAATTATTCCAATTAATCTTTTAAATAAGTAACTAATCTCAAATCATGTTTGAAGAAAATTCTTATCATGGATTCCAACTGAGTGATATTAAACAAGAATAAATTATTTATCACATCCCTAATTATTCACATTTTCACTTGACCCGTAACATAATAGAATGTGAAGATTTCCAACAGAAATACCTAGTCCAACTGTAAATGAGGCTGACCTTGAACTCTTACTACATAAGCATGTTGTTTACAGCTTACAACCATGGACAAAAGTTAAGCACACAATACAACTCGAGTTTTTCAAGGCAAACACTCAAGATTTTTGAAGGTTATGAGCACAGTAAATTATCAAGAAACAACATGATCACCCTGCAGAGATGCTGCCAAAAGTCTTCTTATGAGAAAAAGGTTCCGAACATTTACCTGCAGTGGAAATAACAAAACTTGCGAGAATCCCATAATCCAGATCTGCCAACCCTATTGAGAGAGTCCAATTCAGTCACTGAATATTTTTCCAAGTCTTAGATCAATTTTCATTAAGGTGTACTGCCACTGAGGACTTGGAAAATAAACATTTAATAAGTTCAGAAGCGTAATCTAATAATGCAGCAAAGGTAAACATAAAGTTAAACTAAAACTTTACAAAACATTCTTAGACCTTAATTACTTCTAGTACAGTTTCTAGAAATTGCAGTTCCAAACTGTATGAAGCTCAATGGCTTCTTGATAGATCTCTCAACTTGATGTTATCTTCGAGTTTGCTCTTTTTTCTCACTTTCATGTGACAATGGCTTCTTACTAGATCTCTCAACTTGATGTTATCTTCGAGTTTGCTCTTTTTTCTCTCTTTCATGTGACAATGGCTTCTTGCTAGATCTCTCAACTTGATGTTATCTTCGAGTTTGCTCTTTTTTCTCTCTTTCATGTGACAATGGCTTCTTGCTAGATCTCTCAACTTGATGTTATCTTCGAGTTTGCTCTTTTTTCTCACTTTCATGTGACAATGGCTTCTTGCTAGATCTCTCAACTTGATGTTATCTTCGAGTTTGCTCTTTTTTCTCACTTTCATGTGACAATGGCTTCTTGCTAGATCTCTCAACTTGATGTTATCTTCGAGTTTGCTCTTTTTTCTCTCTTTCATGTGACAATGGCTTCTTGCTAGATCTCTCAACTTGATGTTATCTTCGAGTTTGCTCTTTTTTCTCACTTTCATGTGACAATGGCTTCTTGCTAGATCTCTCAACTTGATGTTATCTTCGAGTTTGCTCTTTTTTCTCACTTTCATGTGACAATGGCTTCTTGCTAGATCTCTCAACTTGATGTTATCTTCGAGTTTGCTCTTTTTTTCTCACTTTCATGTGACAATGGCAGTCATCTCTCTTGATACAATACACACAAATGACATGATGCCCAATAAACATAACTGCCATCCTTCCTGCTTGTTTTATTTTCTTTCAACAATCTGAATATTCTTGACAAATTCCCCTGTAGATTGTTCACACATTTTATGAGGTTTATCATCACTTTTACCTTCAACATATGTTTTTGGGACAAAAATTCAGTTCAAAACTTTAAGGAACAGCTCAATCATGCAGGCATTTTGCATGAAAAATATGGGTAGTTCAAAACACCTGATGCACTCCTGTAAAGTAGGTCTGATTAAATTAAAAAACAATAATCCAATACGAAACTTAAATCAAAATCAAAAATAGGCACGCCCATCTCCATATTTGACTGCAAGAATTGTATTTTTATTGCTATTTCCATTAGTCCATAATTTAAAGACTATTTCAGGAAGACTTTACAGTAAAATCATAAGGTTAGCAGGTCTGTCTGATCCCGTGATCTGATAGCATCTCAGACCAAGTCATCCCTTGCACCGGTTTTGGACAAATAAATCACAATCTAGAGTAATCCATGGAACTTGATGTCTTAACATGCAACCAATTCAATACTCAACCACTCCCACTATGTATGACATGTTAAAAAGGCTTTTGAACAAAACTAACAAAGAACCTTAACTTTTGTTCAGATAGAAAAGTGATACCCATGTTTTGTTATGTTGTTAACATAGGTTCAATAATTTCATTTTAATTAAAGCCATAAATCATTATGTTTTATACTTACAACACAACTTTCCTCAGCTGCCTCGGAGACACTTGAGTCGTCAAAGTAGTACCATTTGCCATCTTCACAGTTTTTTCCATAGGCTGTATCTAAAATACAAAGATAATTTTGTGATGTGATGTCTTAAAACAATTTACCAGTTGTATCTCAAATATTACCAAAGATAATTTCATAATGTACTGTCTTAGAACAAGATATCCAATTAAAATGATTTCATTTACAAATAGCACATTATGAAAGGCCATATAAACCCAAGAAAACAGACAACACAAATGTAAATAGCACAAACCCATATCTGGCAGCGCATGATACCCTGACAAAATATGATCAATTGAATATCATTAGTCGAATTACGAGTAAAGACTGACTTGCCAATACATCACATCCTACCAGATCTAAATCCATGCTACTCACTTAAATGAACAGCACAGACCCTGATTGGCAAGCACATCATGCCCCACCAAATCTGAATCCATGCTGTTCATTTGAAATCATCAGCAAAATTAACAACAGATACCGTACTCTGCCAAAACATTACACCCGACCAGATCCAAGTCTTTAATCTTCACTTGAAATCATTGGCAGAATTCATAGAGATACTTCGATCTGCCAGAAAATCCCCAAATCATACAGGTATTTCATTCTTCATGCTGAGTGCTGATATCAATAAATTTCATTATCTGACTAAAGGATAAAACAACATTAACACCTATATATGCTAAGAGTGATAAATTTAAGAACCATACTAAAGGAAAAAACATTGACACCATATTATATGCCAAGAGTATTAAATTTAAGAACCATACTAAGGATAAAACAACATTAACACCATATTACAGTGGTACCCCGCTATAACACGCCCCATTATAACACAAATTCGGAAATAACACGGTCATGGCATGGCTCCCGAAATTTCAGGTAATTTATTACAGGTATTTTTCTCAAAGACCAAAAAAAAAAATCTTTTAAGTATGAAAAATTAAATACATCAAAAGTTTAATTATCATTCTCATAATCGTCCAAAAAGTGCAAAAAAAAAACGTGTAGAAAATGTATTATCATTTTGGGGAGGAAATCACACAAATTCGAATATAAAATAATCGTTGTATGGCTCCTAAAATTTCAAAAATTAACAAAGTTCTTCTAGTTTTGTGCCAGAATAAACATCGGAAATACAAACCAATTGCTGGGTCTACTGAGAACTTTGATTTTTGTTTATTGTTGAAAGATGACAGCTCATAAGTGTCAATATTATTATTACTGATCCCTGAGCAATGAAGCCATCGTGTCTACTTTGTGTTTGTCTTGAATGCATTCTGAATACAATCGTTGCCCTAATAATTTCCTTTATATGTTCTCTTAACTTCATACACAACTAAGCAACAGCCAATGCAGGGGTTGATAAAAGATTCTCACCAGAATGTATAAATCAATTAATTTAAGTACACTGTTTATCATCAAAGTGAACTGCCGAGCAAAACTTGTTCAAATCAGGGGAAAATGATTTATACAGCATCAAAGTAACAAAAGCCGCCAATATGTGTGCATGGCTTGGCGGTGTTGTTTTATGCAATATGTTGACTAGTAAATTCGAATTCTGCAACTGAGTACTATAACTGACTTTGCCAAGAGCAAACGTGACATTAGCAGAAAGCAGCTAAAATCAGAGTTTTTTAAAAAAAAATAACTATTGACATATGAGAAATGTAATAGTATAAAATGTATACGACACAGAAGTCTCGGAAACGCTTAATTACACGTATTTGAATGCAAATATTTGATCTGGGACACATAAATCACTCCATGCAGGAGTCCTCCGTACGCATGCAAATAGCTGGGAGACAAAGTTAGTGTTGATAACTTTATCATTTTAGTTGTGCTGATATTTACAGTGACATAATTCAGTGGTTAAAATACAGCCAGTTCTGCCTGCTGTATTTATTAGAGTACATCAAAAGAACATGACGCAATAGCTGGGCGGCAAGTTCAAAGGACTTTGACTAGCAGCTTGGGTGGGAAAATGCTGAAATTTACAATGACTGAATTCAGAGACAGAAAGATCCTGAGATGTACATGTAGTTATTATAAGAATTTTTTGTTATTTTCTTTTCATTGAATTCAGTCACATAATGATCTGTGACAAATTTATTGAATATTTTATATCCGTGTGTGGATATTTTCGATGGAAATATTTGTATTATGGATTCAATGTATGTTACAAGATTCGCTGGTGAGTACACGGTGTTGATACTATTTTCATGCAATAGATCATACATGTATATATAAATTAGACACGTGTATGTACCAATGCATGGTTCTCTGAATAAAGTAATATATTATATCTGCAATTTCTGTTACCACAGCAAATGTTTTTCTCATTTAATATATATTGATCAAAAATGGTAATTGTGCCATGCATTTTTGCACCCGTCTTTATGTAAACCCCCTACCCGCCCCAATCAAATCCAAAAATGTGTTATTATGGTAGTGTACATGGTTGATTATAACACGGTTCGGTTCATAACACGGTCGGATTCTATGGCTCCCAACTACCGTGTTATAGCGGGGTCCCACTGTATATGCTTAGAGTAATAAATTTAAAAACCATACTAAGGATAAAACAACATTATCACCATATTATATGCTAAGATTATTAAATTTATGAACCATACCAAGGATAAAACAATATTAACTCCATATTATATGCTTAGAGTAATAAACAATTTAAGAAACATACTAAAGGATAAAACAGAATTAACACCATATTATATGGCAAGATTATTAAATTTAAGAACCATACTAAAGGTTAAAACAACATGAACATATTATTTTCTAAGAGTATTAAATTTAAGAACCATACTAAGGATAAAACATTAACACCATATTATATGCTTTGAGTATTAAATTTAAGAACTTTACTAAGGATAAAACAACATTAACATGATATGCTTAGAGTATTAAATTAAGAACCATATTAAAGGATAAAACAACATTAACACCATATTATATGCTATGAGTATTAAATTTAAGAACCATAATAAAGGATAAAACAACATTAACACCATATTATATTATAAAAATATTAAATTTAAGAACCATATTAAAGGATAAAACAACAATAACACCATATTCTATGCCAAGAGTAATAAATTTAGGAACCATAAATATTACACATCTGTCCTTAGTGATTCCTACCATGAACTTACAAAACATATATAAATACACATTATTTACTACAAAGTTTACACTATTATATTTATACAACTGTGAATCCTCCAACGATGTACCTAGAGGATTGGTCAAAAGGCTATTATATATATATATATAAAAACACCAACTGTCCACATCCACAGACCACCCTCGAATCACATCCCAATGTTTAAATTCTCTATACTAAATGGTGCAAGATGAGTATTACAAACATATGCATCATAACATGGGAAGTATAACATAATCTCTTCCACATCTTCAAAATGGGCATAGACACCAATGTTTCAATATAATGTACCTATTAGACTTTCCAATTATGAAGTATGACTCAAGCTGTGGACATCTAAGCTTTGTGAACAAACAATACAATATAGAATACATTATGGTATTTTGATCTAAAATAGTCTACTAACACTGACTGGCTTTACATACAGAACAAATACTCCAAACAATTTATTTCTTTCAAATTCTGAAAATGCAAGACCATCCATTTCTCCCTACTTCTGAGACAGTTGAGATTTGTAATCCCTAGAAGTTTCCAACTCTGAAATATTATGTACAATACCTCTATCTATTTCAATAAAATTTATTAAATGAACCCAAACTTTTGTCCCCTTCACAAAAATAAAATCTGAATATTTTCTGACAAAGGTACCTCAAAGGGACTAGCACTCTGCTGGGTTAAAAGAATTTCCAGGATATTAAGGTAAGTTCATTTCTTCTATTTAACTCTAAAAATTTAAACTATCTCTGATATTTTTCAGCAATAACAAAAAATCAACTGTGGTTAATCTAGTGGATATGATTGGCAACTCATGTTTTTTTAAAGGATCACTAAAAGTCTTTTTTTTGGTGAAAACCTAATGTCAACATGACCTTCCATTCGGGGAAGCAGCAACAGCAACATTTTCAAGGCAGCTATTGTGTCAGTTATATTGTACAAGTTGTAACTAATTGGAACAAGTTCTTTTAGGGGCAACTACATATCATAACAATTCTACCGTTGAAAACCCCATGCTGACATGCCCATCCATTCTGGAGCAGTACCAGTAAGATTTTCCAGATGGCCCCTGCAGTGGCCATATTAGATCTGAGTAGCACCATCTACTTCACTTAAAATACAAAAGATACCTCAAATATAAGAATCTTGTTAGACACCCACACAAAATATCCTAACAATAACGCTGTATGTGGCCATTATATATTTTCATTAATAATTCATGTGTTGCTGAACTGTGACAATAGTCACATATTTAGAACTTCATCAGGACCAAATTAACCAATTTAAATGAGCAGTCATATCCAACTTGTCCCTTGATGGAACCATGTAATTCAAAATGGTACCAGACGGTAGTGTTGTGTTATTCTTTGTGTTATTCCAAGATGTCAAAAATCATATCTGATTGGGAAGTATGCAGTACAGATGGATGAAAGAACCCTCTTAGTGACCATAACATAAAAGCCATAAGAAATACCTTCAAGTGCAGAGCACATATTTATGTGTGCATACAAGTTTAACAAACCGCCAATTACCAATGCAGGTTTTGGGGATGATTTATTGCTAAACAGCACCATACTTACAATGTCCTCCACCAAGTCCACCTAAATGGTTGGCTACAGCTATCAGGTCATACAACAGTGGACCACTGTTGTCACCAATCACGTATTTCCTCATGTCCAGACCTCTGTAAAAGAAAGCCAATAATTAATAAACTGTATGATTCAAATGTTTAAATACAGCAAACTGTATATGGTAAATGTTTGTACAGAGCAGACTTTGTATGATTTCTTTATGATAAATGTTTGTATAATGCAAAACTGTGCATGATTTCTTTAGAGCAAACAGTTTGTAATTGTTTACAACAAGCTGTGTATGATTCCTTTATAGTAAATGTTTGTATACAGTAAACTGTACATCATATGTTTGTCACAAAATATGTATGATTCCTTTATGGCAAATGTTTATACACAGTAAACTGTGTACGATTCCTTTATGGCAAATGTTTATACACAGTAAACTGTGTACGATTCCCTGATGGCAAATGTTTATACACAGTAAACTGTGTACGATTCCTTTAAGGCAAATGTTTATACACAGTAAACTGTGTACGATTCCTTGATGGCAAATGTTCCTATACAGTAAACTGTGTACGATTCCCTGATGGCAAATGTTTATATAAGGTAAACTGTGTACGATTCCTTTAAGGCAAATGTTCCTATACAGTAAACTGTGTACGATTCCTTGATGGCAAATGTTTGTATATAAAACTAAGTATGATTGCTTTGTGACAAATGTTTGTAAACAGCCAACAATGAATGCCTTATGGTATATATTTGTATATAGCAAACTATATATGATTCCTTTGTGGCAAATGTTTGTATAAAGCAACAACATTTGATTCCTTTGTGGCAAATGTTTGTATACAGCAAACATTTGATTCCTTCAATGGTAAATGTTTGTACAGAGCAGACTTTGTATGATTCCTTTATGATAAATGTTTTTATAATGCAAAACTGTGCATGATTTCTTTAGAGCAAATAGTGTATGATTACTTTATGGTAATTGTTAACAACAAGCTGTGTATGATTCCTTTATAGTAAATGTTTGTATACAGCAAACTGTACATCATTTGTTTGCCGCAAAGTATGTATGATTTCTTTATGGTAAATGTTTGTATACAGTAAACTGTATACGATTCCTTTGTGGCAAATGTTTGTATACAGCAACAACATTTGATTCCTTTAAAACACTCTTCTTACCTAGTGGGGAATTCCACAAGGGTGTCTATTTTATCCCGCCAGTATCTGTCATAGGAGAACCTCTTCAGATGAATAATAAGAACATTAGGCAGTGACCAGATGTCAAACTTCTTCGTGGCCTGCTGATTTTTCTCACATTTAGGGCAGTACCTTTAATTAGAATTAATGATTCTACTTTGAAATAGAATTTAGCTTCATGTATCATATAATAATCAAGATCAACTTTACTCTCAGACATTGCTTACAGTGCTGGTGCTTTAAAGCGGGACAAATTTGTAAAGAAATGAATTTTTCCTTGGAAAATATATTTCTTCAAGAATACTTACCCAATCATAATACCTTCAAACAACCACTCCAAAGATATTATGATTGGGTAATGTATTTTAAAAAATATATAAAAGAAATCTTAGAAAATGTTTTTTTCAAAGAATACTTACCCAATCAAAATATGAGACAGTAGTAGTTCTCCTAAGGCATTATGATAGGGTAACGTATTTGAAGAAAAAAGATGTACAGTAGTCCCCCTCTTGAACGGCCCCCCTGAACAGCGGCCACCCGCTTCTTACGGCCAGAATTCCTTGGCACCGACGAGTTTGTATTCACAAGTACCCCTCAGAGCAACCACCCCTCTAACGTGACCAGCAGCCAGAATTTTGTACAAAAATTGTAAAATGTCCCCCTCATGAACGGCCACTTTTGTTTCTTCAAATGTATCCAGAACCAATAATTAATTCAAATCTTGATGTAAGGTAAGCAATTTTGATTATCACTATTGTAGATACATCTCTCCGAGTGTCAAGTCGCCGTTAAAAATGTCGACTAAAGATTTAAAGTATATCATTATCTATAAAAGTCGATGTTTACAGGAAATGGGCTCAATAATGTTATGATAGAGTTTGGGGTTTAACACCTATGTCGAGTTGTTCTCTTTGATGATTATAACCAGACGTAATTGTTATAATCATAACAGGGTCAGCATATGCTAAAAATAGATTTTGTACATTGGCACACACAGAAAACCTTAAAAAATCAACAGGGTACCAGACAAAGACTTGAAAAATCATGTGACAACACATTATGGCTTCCTTTACAAAGACTGTATTTGGTACACTCGACACAAGTTTTGTCTGCATAATTAAATCGCATAAAGTCAGCAATTACCAAATAAATCATTACCAATCATTACCAAACATTGAAATGTCATCATGTTAACAGATATTATTTTAGGAAGAAAGTTGGTTATTCTACACGACAACATCGGCGAACGGGGGGGGGGGGAAGGGAGGTGACTAAAAAAAACATCTTTATGTTGAAATAATTTGAATAAACAAAGTCGTAACCGATAAGAAGGTTATTCAGAAGCAGTGGGAAAGTGGAGCAAATGGAAAGATAATTATGTATGTTACAAGATGTAAATGACGTTTTGGAATCCATTTGCAATGTGCATGACAACAATACCCGCTCGCATATCACACTTATGACAAGAAAGAAAAAATAGTAACGTATATTCAGTTGAAATAAATTTGTTATTCTAACAAAAAGAACCTTTTGATGATTAATGTTTCATTTAGACGAAGATATTTAATGTTTAAAAGTATGTAGCTTTCTTACTACGTACATTCCATGTACATGTACTTCTCATAATAAATTTAGCTCCCCTCTGGAACGGCCACCTGTCTTATAAGGCCACTTTGCCGGTGGAGCAGGTGTGGCCGTATAAGAGGGGGACTACTGTATTAGGAGGTCAAGGCTGTAAATTATGGCATCATTGATGTCAAAACAGACTATGCTAATCAAGAGCCATATCCCAATCAAATGTAATTTAATGTAAGGGATGATTATCCCTTCACAATGTCCTAAACTTAAACAGGTAGAAGAACAAACTGATGGATCATTGGAAGGACAGTTGGACAAGTATGACACAATACGTCCCATCTAAGATCAGTCAAGTAAGTAACACAATAAGCCACTTTGATGTACAGTTGGTGAAGTGTAGCAAAATATATCCCAACAAAGTACTGTCAAGCAAGTATAACACAATATACCATTTCCATGTACAGTTGATAAAGTTTAACAAAATATGTCCTTCGAAGTACAGTCAAGTTATTGTAATACATTATGCCGTTTCCATGTACAGTTGGACAAGTGTAACAAATATGTCCCTTCCAAGTACAGTTTGACAAGTGTAACAAAATATGCCATTTCCATATACAGTAACGTCAAGTGTAACAAAATATGCCATTTCCATGCACAGTAAGGACAAGTGTAACAAAATATGCCACTTTCATGTACAGTAAGGTCAAGTGTAACAAAATATGCCACTTCCATGTACAGTAAGGTCAAGTGTAACAAAATATGCCATTTCCATGTACAGTAAGGTCAAGTGTAATAAAATATGCCACTTCCATGTACAGTAAGGTCAAGTGTAACAAAATATGCCACTTCCATGTACAGTAAGGTCAAGTGTAACAAAATATGCCACTTCCATGTACAGTAAGGTCAAGTGTAACAAAATATGCCACTTCCATATACAGTTGGAAAAAGTGTAACATAATTTGCCCCTTCAAAATACAGTTGGAAATGTTAAAACAATATCCCCTTTAAAGTTTATTTGGACAAGTGTATCATAATTTGTCCCTCCAACTACAACTGGACAAGTGTAATACAATATGCCCTTTCCATGTACAGTTAGTTGGACAAGTGTAACACAATATATCACTTCCCATGAGTGGTTCTGATCATACAATACCTATAGCCAGAAATTTGCCTGGAACACAAGTCATCATTATGTCAAGCCTCTGCCACAATGAAATTGACCAAAAGTAGGTCACTCTGATCTACTTTTCTCCAGTTGCTTCATAAAGATGCGAGAAAACATAAATACAAGTTCCACTAAGAAAGGTGGCAGTAGTGGCAGTTTATCAATTAACCGGACTGTTAATGATGCTGACAATGCAAATGATGTTGAAACCACTTGCAACACAGGTATATGGCATAAGCTCTCTAAGTATACTTTGTACAGGTAAGGTAAATAAGGTGAAAACTGAATTTTACAAAGGTAATCTTGATATTAATGTAGTATCAAATTTCATCTGGATTAAGGAAGTGCTTTACAAACAGACCTCCACATAATTTTCAGATTACTGTGTAGGTAAAAAGCAAACAAAATATTTTTTAAAACACTACCCTAAAAATCGACACCCTATCCAGGCATCTGAGCATCTGCAACACAGAAACCAATCAACAACATTAATTCACTGTGCAAAAACAAACCATGTACAACTTACCAGAGATCCTGCGTCCCTAGTTTCTTAGTTGTTGTAAAGAGTTCCAGACAGTCATTTATTTGTATCACCTGTTTCTTCTGGGTTTTCATCTTCATCGTCTCATGCTGTTCGAATGCCTTAAAAATAACAAAGTAGGCGCTAGAGCTTTGAGAAGTATTTAATGATGAAAACTTATCTTTATTGTAACTAATGATTATTTGATAGCAATATCGATTTTGAACTGCAATGTTTGGATATTATGACTGATAATAACACACTTAATCCTCATACAGTGAAACAAACAATATATGAATAAATACACCTACCATATACAATCTCTAATGAATCAATTCAAAATGCACACAGCCATATCTGCCACAACACAATGCTGTAGCAGATCCATTTCAATGCAATTTGTTAGGAATAATTAGTAAACCAATATAGACTCGGATCTGTCAGCGCATCATACAACAGCAGATCAAGGTATATATTTGCAGTTGGATTTCACTTACAGTTGGATTCCACTTATAATAAAATTATTAAGAAAAGCTGGTCACTCTGGTTCTATTCTAAGTCATGGAAAAGAGGGCTTCATGTGAATTTCTTCAAACTTGGGCTACATACATTAACAATGTTTCATGGTTCCAGGTACATAAATACATATACTGGGTCAAGAAAACCTATTTTGTCATGAGATAGTAATATATGCATTGTAGGTCTCAGTGACCATTTTTCTGCAAAGGTGACATTAGTAAGCATCTAGTTTGATAATTCTAGCATGCACAAGTGTTGATATATTTTAATGGCATCGGTAAGTTACTGATTCCAATGAAGACAATCACAGGACTGTCACAACAATATATAAAACAATCCTGGACCTCTACAATTAGCTCTATACATAGCAGCTCTATGTTTTGATTTATGTGAATGACTGGAATTAGTAAATTTCAGTAACATAATATCCAGTTTCGGTGAAAACCAGAATTAGGACATTCAGAAAGGCAGATATTTTTTCTACACTTTCACACAAATGCAAGAATTCAAACATCATTTTACCTCTCTACCTACTGTAAAATTATAATCTAATTTTTCTTCTTTTTATTTTTGGTTCGGGTTGCATCCCAAAATTAGAGAAACATCTCACAAATTTACTCCAGGCTAAAAAACCCGACGCAAGATTAAATCAGATGCACTATGTGATATTATTTATATTATTACATCATTAATAGTCATATTTCACACAAAATATCTCATGTGTCAAAGGTACATATTAGTAGCACATACACTGGCACACAGGAACATACAAGGGGCCCCCCGAGTGGCAGGGTGGTCTTAAATGCTCTCCGTTACAGATCATTGCCATCTCACCTATGTCTGAGTGGGTTCAAATCTTGGATTAAGCCAATTTGGGTATGTGAGAAAGCTTGCCAGTAGCTTCTCGCGAGTCGCTAGTTCTTTCTGGGGTTTTCCGGGTTCTTCTTCCATCATTAATACTGGCCACCATGTATAGCGTATATTGTGCTGAAAAATGGCGTTAAGCCATTAAAAAAAACCACAAAAAAAAACAGTCTATGTAGGTTTGAGTCTCAAATTCGGCCAAATGTGGGTATGTGAGAAAGCTTGCCAGGAGCTTCTCATGGGTCGATGCTTCTTTCCAGGTGTTTTCCGAGGTTCTTACTCCACCATTAATAATGGCTGCCATGTATAGCCTATCTTGTGCTGAAAAATGACGTTAAACCCTACAATAACAACAACAGGAACATACCTTATTCCCTCAGATTAGCTTTCCCTATCCACCCCAAGTATATACAGATGTTTTGACATAATGCAAGCATAAACAAACCCAATGCATCTAGAAGTCATCCTATGTGACAATGGAAAATTCAACATTACTTGAATTTCATCTTTAGCATCTCAAATGTTGGATACAAAAAGCATTTCTAATCTGATCATAATTGGAATTTCTCTTTTTTTACCTCTGCTGCACTTTCATCGTAAAATCTTTTTCTAGCTACTGGGTGCCAGTCCACCGCAACATAAGATCGACCTGAAAGTAATAGATGCAGGTCTCGCATAAAACATAATATACAAACATATCTATAAGACAAGTTTCATCTGTTTATGTGTGTGCATGTGTTATGTGTGTCCACCGCTGTAACAAGAGAGACAAATCTGAGTTTAAATATCATCTCTAGATTATCCGAAATGATAAAGTAGATACAGTACCCAACTGTTCTCCATCTCCATTTCACTGTTTGAAAATGATGCATATTTGATAGTAGTAATTAATATTTTCATTTACATTCATGCAAAAATCAATGGATTCATAAATATAGCAAACAAAAAAACTTAACAACCATTATATCTTTTGTTAATTGATGAGAAGTGGTTAAAAGGTCTCGTTTCATTTAATCAAAGTACAGAGAATACTAATATTCATCGTTCTCTTTTTCTGATTAAACTATTCTATAAGAGCTTTATAATATTTTCCTAAATTTTCTTTCTTTACATGTCAACATTTTAAACCTTATTTAGAAAATTACTGTAATATCCTTTTAAAAGCACTTTTTACTATTTTTTAAAAACAAAATACCATCAGAACAATACCCAAGGGAGATAACTACTTAAAAGTATAATTATTTACTTAAATTGGACAAAAAATTAACACAAAAGATAAAAGGTTCCATAATTTAATAATAACTTTAGAAAGAACCAAAATTTTTACAAGAGTCAAAGATATCAGTCCTCCAGTTACTATAAATATGTTTCAATGTTGCTGTATAAATAAAATAAGTTTTCAATGGACTAAGTGTCTCACCTGAAGCCATATGCTGAAGTGTCCCAATCAATATATCTGACTTGTAAAAACTTTAACAAACCTTTAATGCAAACATTTAACTCTACTGCTAATACTGATGCTAATACCAACTGGTAAGAAATACACAAGTTTCACAATGTTAACTCTGGTGAGACAAAAACCAGAAAGGGTCTCATGATTCTTGCAGATGCAAGAACAATGGTGCTCCAAAGATAAGCTTGATTTTGAAACACAAGAAAGCAAAAACAGAACCCAATATTTTTCAATATATCATTCCCAATTCCAAGTTTACAAACTGTCTCTTAATTTCTTAGCAACTGCAAATATTTAGTATTTCTGCAATGTGTTTGACCAGTTTATGTTGGGCAGAGTGATAGCACAAAAGAGGCTTTAAACACTGAGTAATTCAAAAACTGCTTTAATATTGGAATCAAAGGTTGTATACCATGCACAGGTGGATTCATAATTGAATATAAAATTCTCACTTCAAATTCATCTTTGCATCAGCCCTGTCATGCCTGACCAGATGAAAGATACTGTAATTTCTATTATTAAAATCTTTAATTTCTATCCAACAACAATAAGTTAGAACAAGTGCAATTCTTACTGTTTAATTTCAATGGCTTTCCATCATCGTTCAATTTGTAATCCATATCAGTATTTCCATAGGAATTAACTAGAGTAAATTTGAATAACCGTGGCGGTTTGGAATTGTCTGTCCTAACACAATCCTCTGAGTTCTCTGAAGTTTGATCAGATCCAGTGATGAAATCAGAGCCTTTCTCTTCATCGGTCACATTGTTACTAGAGTCTTTGCCATTACTTTCTTCAAAACTAGTATCAGATGTACTGGGTTCATCTGAAACAAGAACATTTCATATCCATATCAAATAAAAACTAATTTTATATCCCTGTGCTTAACTAATAGTGTAAGAAATAAAGAAAAACAAAATTTTCAAATGGATTAGCTGTCTTCTGTTAGTGATGATGTTGAAACAGGTAGCGTGTGTGTACCATATGTTCTCAAGTATAAACCTGTTCCATGTATAAGCCGACCTCCTACCCCCAACTGAACAGTTGTTGTTGTAGGGTTTAACAGCATTTTTCAGCACATGATTCACTATACATGGTGGCCAGTATTAATGGTGGAGGAAGAAACCAGGAAACCCCCCACCAACCCATGAGAAGCTACTGTATATTTATCTTGAGGTTGGCATGCATGATTATTAAAAAGAAATGATATAAACTTGTTTGAAAAGTAATTTTTTTTTCTTTCTGTTTCCGTATTGTTTCTGCTTGATTTAAATTTGAGTGTAATTTGATTGAACGATGACAAGAATTTAGCAATCGCGAGTTTCTGTAACACTACCTCTCCCTATTGACTCAATTATTATTTGTTTATGCATTATTGCATTGGACATTTTATATCAGTGCTAGATTAATTATGTTTTTATTTTGCCTTGAAATTGTAAATACTGAATTCATTAAAATGTAATCACAGTATGACAACACAAACGAACAACAATATGATTTGATTCAACGCTAGCAATTAGGCTGATGAATGAATTTACATAATGGCGCCACCAAATGTACATTGTAGGTTTGATTATACACTGAATTAAGTATATCCCTTGGAGTCGAATCATGGGCACCAAGCTTTTATAATATCTTTAAAATACAATTATGAAATTTTAGAAATAATGTTTGGAAAATTATGCTAATACCATAAAAGCTTAGTTGTAGTTGGCTTTGATGTAAGCGACCTTACACCATAATTGTCAACTTTCACGATTGGAGGATAAAAACCTCCGAATTTTTGGGGTCACTCCCTGCTTACTTCCCAATTTCATAATATCTTCCAATTTTTGCACAGAACTCCCAATTATTACATTATGCCTTCAATTTTAATTTCTTCTAAACAGAAAAATATCTACATGTTCTGTTGTATCACCTGTGAATTAATATTGTGACAAAATAATTACTTTACTTGAAAGAATTAGCTTTTTTACTAAATAGAATGTTAAGTTTAATCATTATTTACGTAACTTAATGACTTTACCTCTACAACACTAAAAAAAAAATCTAACAAAATAAAACAGAACAAAAAATAAACCACAACAATAAATCATCCGCAATTAATTCTGATCCCAAGAATGATCACTATGAATGCTGTAACTCTATGTGATGTAGTACCATTCCCACCAAAGAAACTTGCACGAGTCAACACCTGGAATTTTTATACCATATATACCAATGTTAATTACCATCGTTAAATTAAAAAAAAGAATGAAAGTAATATATACAAAGCAGCAAATGTGTCCTCAAAAAACAAATTCAGAATACATGTTTTATAGTAAACAAAACCAAATGCTTTACAAGTTAGCAATAAGGGAATAAGGTCGGATATATGAGAGGAAACTAGTTGCCACATTTGCCTATTAGGTACCATTGGAATTCCTTTATTTGCCCATCAATTGCTTGTGCTTGCATAACACACAATAGTGTAAAACATGGTTTCTTTGAATTACGACAGAGTGCCAGTCATTTTCACAAATGAGTTGCATCTATAAGGATAAAAGTTTAATTAGTCGCACTGACTTTCTTGCTTAAGACTAATCTTTAGCTATTGTGCAGTTTGGTCACTGCTGACCAGAATATGAAAATAGGGCACGTCCTGGGGGAGAATAGGGCGCATCACAGGGAGAAAGAGCGAGTCTTTTTGAGAGTTTCACTAATATTGAACCAGGAAGATCGATCAATATTTAGTGAAAACAAGGCTTTAAAAAGGCCACATAAAAACCTTCCCATTTTAGGTCCCAATTTCTTCTTTTTAAAGTATTTAGTCTCCCTACCAGGCTTTTGAAAAGTATATAGGTATGCCTTACACCCTATTTTACAAAACTACAGTAATCATACTAATATTGTGGAATAAAAGACAATTACAGATCAATGTAATGGTATAGTTGCCAGTCAAAATTCCCTGTTAACACAAACCATTTCTAGGGTTTTAATGATAAACTGACTTGCAATATTGTCACAAAATAAAAGACAAATTCACCACCTATCAATATAGGAGATGCTGAAACATCAAGCTTTCCACTATGTGGAAAATTATGATGTTTATTCAGCCAAAACACAAAACTAACATTGATTAATGTTAATCTTAGTTGATCTATATGAGAATTTCAGCCTTTATTATTACCACTCTTCATGAACATTTAAGTTATGCTGGTTATGTGCCTTGTACAATTAAATGTGCGTACCCTTTCAAAAAAATATCACCATATAGGATGGCTTATAAAATTGAAAATGAGTCACTCATGAGCGCGTGATTCAACATAAATGAAATAGCTATTATCAACTAGCTGAAATGTAATCTGAAAGAATGCAATTTGGTCAATACAATGAATAAAGCAATCTGCATTTAACATGTTTAACTTTATTTAATTTTGTGTTGGAGAAATCAGAAAATACGCACATTCAAAATAATAACAAAATCATTCATAGAAATTTATAACAGTTTAATAATTGTTGGATCACTGTAAGTTGTTTTTTTTTTTACATGCCTGTCTTAGGACAACAGAAAAAATATTTATCATATACACAAGATTTACAGCCATTACAGTGGTCAACAAAAAGACCTAAAACTGTAAAGTTTAGACATTGGCCTATGGATAAGCCAAGTCTCCTTCTTCCAGGCCCTTATTTATTCCTAAATTAATCGGCTTAAACACGAGTATATACGGTATGTGTTTTTGGATTTAAAAAGTTTTTAGTCATATCACTATGACTGATATCAGTATGACAGTCTATAGTGATGTCTAGCACTCGGACATCATGTCCTACCCACTCACCTTATCCTGACACTACAGTCCTAACACTAACCTCTTAATGCTGAGCGCAGAGTGAGGCAGCTGCTGCTACCAATTTTACAAGTCTTTAGTATGATTCGGCCGGGGTTGGATGCTGCAACCTCCTGCATCCAAGGCAGGCGCTCTAAACCACTAGGCCAATGGAGCATTAACACAGGTAACAAGAAGCCACATACTCAGAGATTGGAGAAAAGCAACATCTTCCAAAATTGTCATTAATGATGTTATGGAAGATTGATAATCAAATTTATTCAAGATCTAATCAATATAAAGCCGCATGCCATAATCTAATTGAAATCCAGCAAACCTATCTGGTAAATTAATCAGATAGGAATTTTAAAAAAAGATGATCTTGGAACATTACCTCCTGCATATGATACAGGAAACCAAAACTCATTCAACTTATCATCAATACAAAGCCTTGTAATAAATTTTTTTGAAATCCAACAAGCTTTTATGAATATAATTTTAAGCTGAATGTCAAATGTGGCTAAAATCCTTGATTTATTGCTGCATTCCAAGTCTGAAGGACTCGCAATAACTGTACATAACTGCTGTAAATGATGTTGTAGAACACTAGAAATTAAATTATTTCAAAGTTGAATCAGATAAAGCATATTACCAACTTTGGTTGAAACCAAAAAAACCTTGGTCAACTTATTACCTTGGTTGCTTGTTTCCTCTTCTCTCTTTCTCTCAGAATTTGAGTTGTTACCCTCACTGTCCTCAATCCCACTCCCATCAGCAATTGTGTCCTGACTGTCTTCATCTTCAACATGGTTTTTACTGGTGGTAGGAGACTTCTCATTTATCCACCATTTGTCTGTCTCTGGAGGCACATGCACAAATCTCCTGTAGATGTATATGGTACATATACTCCTCTTGTGAAAAGATGGTACAAAAACAAGAACCCAACTTGTCCAAGAATGATCAAAGAACAAAAGCCCCCCAAAATGTTGTCCCAAACCATATGATTAAATAGAGTACAAAGAATGAACCCATCCTGATTTCATTTGCTGCTACAATGTATGTATCACAATTTCTTGTGCAAACACTGGCTAACCACAATAGTATAGAACAAATAGTCTATGTTGCACCTGCAGACTATGGTGTATTCTGTTCATAACTGTGCATGCATTAAATAAAAACAAGAAAATCTAGTCCCTAGTCTATGCTTGAGTATTCAAGCAAATCTAGTCCCTAGTCAATGCTTGCTGAGACATGTAAATTTAGTTCATAGTCTATCCCTGCCCTGACCAATAAATCAAGCCAAGTCTATGCCTGTCCATACAAGTAAATCTAGTCCTTAATCTCTGCTCATACAAGTAAATCTAGTCCCCAGTCTATCCCTGCCTATACAAGTAAATCTAGTCTCATGTGTGTCCCATTCTATAAATGAAAATCTTTTCCCTAGTCTGTCCGTGACCACGCAAAAATTAAGTCCCCAGTCTATCCCTGCTCAGACAATTAAGTCTAGTCCCTAGTTTGTCCCTGCCCACACAAGTAAGTTACATAGCTGCCAACCCCAGAGTACAAAAATACTGACAGATTGTGACAAAAATACTGATTTTCAGGAACAAATACTGATTTTTAACATTTTAATGCATATCTAACTATTTTACAACATATACAACCATCAGTAAAGTAGGACAGTGCCTTACATATTTATTTAATGTCAAAGATGCAGGTGTTGCACACTTGTACCTTCTGGATGGACACCATGTTCCATCTGGGTGACAAGAGTGCAACACACTCAGACACAGACTGTTTATAGGAGCCTTTTCACACCTTGTTTTTTTTTCTTCAATCATGGATTCCAATGTACCAAGTTTGATTGATGATCTCAGTTCTGTAATTTTCTTACTGAACTGTTTTCATTCAAGCATACAAGTTATCCTTAGCGATTTTACAGTCTGGAAAACGTGCAGAATAAATCACCAGCAATACTAGTAACTGAAAGAGGAAGGTTCATTTCTAAAAGAAATTTAATAAATCAAATTTCGATCTAATTACGTTAAGGTTTTCTCTGGTATTTATATATGCCATAAGTTCAGGCTAAGTTCTGTGTGATGAAGCAGCAAGCTGATGTTTATTAGCTTTTTCTCGCTCTTGTATATCATGGGCGCCTCCATGCCCAATAGTGAAATCACATTACACAATGAGCAAAACGTTAAGTTTTCTTCTTTACTGTATGGTTTCACAAATCTACACAAGAAGGAACAATTGTCCTTCCAAATGTTTTCTTCTCTTCTCCCCCCCCCCCCACACCGAGAAAAAATTCTGAATATTCTGCTTACCTATTTAACGTGATTAGAAGTTGAATATTACGAAGACAAGATACAGCCAACAACGGTAACTGTTTGCAAAATCCAATGTGGCTGATAAAGACAAGCATGGTAGAACTGTATTCCTATATACATGCGATGCATTTCTATCAAAATAGAACAGATTGCCTGTTTTAAACTGAAAATTCCAAGGAAATGTTTAATTTATTTTTTATAAATTAGAAAACACTTTTTTTCAAATAAAACATACACCCATATTCAGGTCCAAAATACAGGACAAATACGGAAATAAATAGGACAATTGGCAGGTATAAAATTAAGTCAAAATTCTATCCCTGCTCAGACAAATAAATTTAATCCCTAGGCTATCCCTACCTATACTATAAGACATAATTGTGTTTCTTATGTCATCAGGAACATTATGATCGATTCTAAACTGAAATTATTTTTGCAAATTTCATTCCTGAAATGGAAGGGAAAGGGATTCGGTTTACTATAAATTATGTGTTGATATTTGAGTTATCATATTCATATTTAAATTAATCTTTCTCAAAGTCTTTTCAAGCACCTCAGGATTTTAGTCCATTTGTTTGCTTATCCCACCCACCCCAAGCTTAATGGGATATGTATTACATAGTGTAATGAGCAGCAGGCCAGGCAACTGAGGATATATGTTACTGTGTGATTGACAACTGTTTTTATTTGAAAGCTACAATTGCCAACAATAACTACACTTACTGCAATCTCTGGAGTACTAGGCTGTACAGCTGACTATAGGTACAGTTCTTTTTCGGCACAGTCAACAGCAAAGGTTGTCCAAACAGCTGGTATGATTGATGCTGCTGGTAGTTGCTCTTACTCCTGTCAACATTTAACACACACCACATTTCATTTTTCCTGCATGTCTTTGGATGGCAAAAATAATAATTACTTTTTCTCTACCCAAAAACATCTTTAAATATTATTGTCAGTGACCATAACCAAATAAACAAGTTATATGTATGATTTAAACTCGAAACTGATAAAACTGTATTACTTAACTGTACATACAAAATCTCTGGTTGGTAAAACAAGAAGAATATGGCATACTTCATTCAAGATGGAAACAAAGTGAAAATTGTCATCTAGAAAAGTTTGTTTATCACCTAGATTGTAGATAAGATCAAAACCAAAATTTTCACATTCAGGCCAATGCGCACTGGCTTCAAACTTCTCACTGGACTAATAGGAAACCAAACAGAATAAAATAAAAAAATACTGAAAAATTCATAACATAAGAAACACAAAAAAGGATGGGTTTTTTCATTACTTATTTTAATAATTTTATTTACAAACATCATTTTCCTCTATATGTGACCATTACATAACAGGGTGTAAGTTATGGTATCATTCACAATGGACATATTAAAGAATCTCTTCGAGATAAGGAATTTCATTTTAATGCTTGTTTCTTTTCATAAAAGATGAGTCTTCTTATGATAGTGTTTAATCTACAGGTGAATGATTTAGTTCTAAACACATCATTTATTATTTCAAAGTTGGCTGCTAGTAGCTTCTCGTGGGTCAATGATTCTTTCTGGGTTTTTTCCCGAAGTTCCTCCTCCACCCTTTATACTGGCTGCCATGTATAGCCTATCATGTGCTGAAAAATGGAATTCAACCCTACTACAACAACAACAACAACAACATGAACATCAAAGTTGGCAGGCTAATAATACTGAAATATGGTTCTAAACTTTTCTGACAATTTCAATCATATATGTAACTTAATGTAACAAGCAAGAAATTCCCAAACTTTCTGAAAGTGGATTTTGCCCATTTTAGCTGCAATGTTGTCTGAAAGAGTACATAAACTCTTTAAAATGACACCCAAACATTACATTTCAAGAAAACAATATTGTGGCCAAAAAAAATCTTTCTCAAAAAATAAACAGTTTCGGAAGTCATACAGAAAGTACATCATCATAAATAACTGCTGTCACACGTATAAGTGATGCCTTTGTAATTACAATTACAAACTTCCATTTCCAAAGCAGGGTTTATCATTTGTTTGTCAGAGTCCCATCTGTAATTTTAGCCACCTATTGGAACTTTGAAAAACTAAAAGAAATTATTGGTTATGTTTGCTTCTAATTAGACCTTATTAATCCATGACATTTAATCTCATTTTATTGGTATTATAATGACAGCAGTTCATTACAACTCCAAATATCAGGGACCTGACATATTTTGGTTGAAATAATATGTTCTAATACTTAATTAAAAATGTACCTCTTTCTACCTGTCACATTTATAAAACAATTTTTTTTCACAAACGTGTCTGAAATAGGAAACTTTTGCTGTGTATATTTTGATAGCAGTAAAGTAAGGGGATGGTAAAATGTCTAGCCTAAGTCCGCACCTCTGTTCTCGTAGGTAGATGGGAAGGACCAATTGGTCAGGATCATCATCACTGGTAATGGGTACTTCATAACTGCAAAATGATGAAAATTGTGAAATGACACATATTCTTTCCTTGTATCACTGTTCTGGTTTTACTTTAAGTCTATTTAATGCAACAACACATAAAAAGTTAAACCATGCAAAAAGCAATACACTTTGCCCAAAGATGATAGGTTTTGGAGTAAAAGATGTTTCTTCAATAAGAATTACCTAATACCTTAGGAATTTGAATGCTACCTTGCAATTCCAGCAATAAAAGCTAAAATTTGTCCATGTCTCTGGGAGTTGGACTAAAGTGCTCTTACACTGGATACTGTGACTAGCTACAAATCTCATCTATATTTCACATGATGCAAACTGCATGTACTGCTTGTAGGATGTAAATCAGGAAGGATGGAAGAATAATTTTTATTGTTCAGTTACTGTCAGTTGTGTTATTCCTTATGTAAACACAACAAGGGCACATTTATAATCCATGATCATTTAAAACCTGAATAAATAAATCGTTTTAGTTGTAATTATGAGATCCATTTTCACTGTGTGACAAGCTATACACACGTCTGCAGTGTGGCAGTTTATAGTGATGTCTAGCACTGGGGCATCATGCCGCAGACATGTAGCATGATGTCCCACCCAGTCACATTATCCTGACACCAGGCTGACCAGTCCTAACACTAACCTAATAATGCTGAGCGCCAAGCAAGGTAGCTGTTAGTACCATTTTTGTAAGTCTTTGATATGACTTGGCCAGGGATCGAACCCACGACCTCCCACTTCTGCGACAGGTGCTCTAACCACTTGGCCATCAGAGCTGTTGAGATCCATTCTCATGGTGCCACAAGCTATACACATGTATTATACATGCTAATTAAATATGCTTGACCTTTAGCTGGGTCTTTTTCAGTAAATACAGGACTGAAGACCAGATTCACCTCAACAGATCAAATTAAGGAGACTCTAAGAAAGGAACTGATGATACCCATGGGGTATTGAAAAAGTGTATGACAAGCCCATTAAGCTCAATAACAATATTAATCAACTGATACTTGTTCTGAAGCCAGTTAAAAAAAAGGTAAATGAATTTAAGAGAGAGAGAGAGAATGATAGAGAACAACATAGCAATGTGTATTTAAAAAAATATATTTTTGTATTGTAAACACAAATGTTTTTATTCAAGGATATAATCTGTGATCCAACATTGGATGAATGTATAAAACAAATGCAAAACATGATGCAATGAAACATTCATAATTTTCATGTTTAACAAGTCTTCCAGCTCAAAACCCTCAAACATTTCACATTCTTCATCACTAGAAAGACTTTTTATTGGAGCTGCATTGTCACTCCTTATGTCCTCTCTACCATTTATTACACTTAAGAGACTTGTAATTTGGACATTATTGATTATCATGTCTTTTTTCTTCTTGAATTCCTCACTGGCTCCCAAAATCCAGTCAATCATCTGCTGCTTTAAAGGGGCTGTAATGTTTTTGGTTGCCTCCTAACCAGCTTTCCTGGTTGCAATATTTCTGGAAGCCTGGTCCTTCTTGTACATTGACCATTTTTTCCACGGCAGTCCCATGAAAGGCCTATTTAGATATACATCCAGTGGCTGTAGTTTACTTGTGCATCCACTGGGGATTACTGCCGTTGTTGTTCAGGATTTCTTTAATGGAGTTATTTTACTCCATCAGTGCAATGACCATGGAATGATTACATCACTAGGAGAGAAGGTACGCGCTTCGTGTGTAATTTCCAAACTTCAATATAATCCAACATTAGTGTATTCATCCATCGTTGCTTTTGGTTGAACTTTCACTACAACTAGGTTGAACTTTCACTACAACTTGGTTGAACTTTCACTACAACTTGGGATTTTTAGATTTTTTTAAGTTTCTTTTTCCCTGAAAGACTATCATGGGTGACAAGAAGTCACCAGATGCCAGACATGTCAATACATACATTAAATTATGCTTGTTACTGCCGGTACCTCCAATACCTACCTCTCTTGTTCCAACTTTATCAATTATCTTCCCTGGAACCAAGTCGAAATACACTTTCGTTTCATCCATATTTCCAATTAGACGTTCATCCTCCCACAGCGCTAATATATATCTGGCAAAGCAGTCTATTTTTTCCTCTAGGCCTCAAGGCAGTTTTTGCGATATTGTAGTTCTGCATCTCAGTGCAAGTCCACTTCACTTGAAAAATCCATCAACCCGTCCTCTTGAGCCCTGAAACTTTACATTTACTTCCTGAATAACTGCAGTAGCATAATTTTGTAACATCTCAACTGTTACATGCAAGTGATGGTCCCACATACAGAATAATCAGGATAAAATTTCCCACTCCTCATGTGAATACATCAAGGGAAGCTGTCACCTGGGATAGATCCTTTCTTTGTCCTTTGAATATTTGTCCAAAATAAATCCATTTTCATCCAGCTTTGTAAAATACATTGTGTAAGATGTTACTTTGCAGCCACATAGTTTTGCCTCCTCAACAATTCTTACTTTATCGCTAATGTCCCATCTCTTATAGTTTCCTCTTACTTATGACTTTGCAGTACCCAATACTTACCCAATCATAAGAAGTTATGAGAACTACTACTAACACACAAATCCAGCCTGTGATCTCCCCTTCAGTATAAGAACTGTCAGCAGAGTCTAGGAACCTCTCAGTTACTACTGGAGCGCAAAGCACACTCTCTATGGATGTAAATGGAGGAAGGCCACCAAGTGTATTTGTTCTCCAAGAAACATATTTTACTAGGAAACATTGGTTTCTTCTTGAAATATGCCACTTGATCAAAATAGCTATAGGATAGAATAAGTAACAGACCATCTCCAGTCCTCTAAGATACATGAGACGGCTTCTAGGTAACATGAATGGAGGTAAGTTAGATAACCCCATCTATCGAGGCACAACTTTTAATAGCAAAAAAAGCTTTTGGATAGAAATCCAGCAAAGTTGTAAAACCACATCTTAAGAAGCTGTCGATCGACCTGGAAGGGTGAAATGTTGAGCTGCAGATATGAGTCCTACCAGATCAAATTGGGCCCTTTGGAATGACAGATCTTGGAGATAAAAGCTAGATAAAAAGGAGTCCAATCTGTATCCCACAGCGTGAATGATGTAGTTTAGCGAACAGTTCCAAACAAATGCTAAGCTGGTCGCAACTGCTCTCCAAAATGGGTATTAAGTTCAAGTGAGCTGGGGATATTTCTCTATATGATGAGTGAATAACCCACTTAATCCAGGAAGAGATAGTCTATGTTTATATATTCTCCTGTCCGGAGAGATAGAGGTATCTCTCCCTCACTGGCTGTTTTATAAAGGTACAACTTGAAAGCCTGAAGAGGGTCTTGTTGGTGGCCTTCAGATGATGTGTCCATATAGGACATAAGTTTCATGACAAAAAGGCCATCATGTGTAAGGTTTACCCGTCTTGGCAGAACTGCATGTAATTGAATATCTCTTAAATGAGTGTTGCAACGAGGATGAGATGACAGACTGATTCTCTTTCTGTATCACTTTATGAAATCATGTGTTGGAGTGTAGGTGTATGCATCCAGGCCATTCCCATCTAGTGATATAGTGCTGACTATCCAAGCTTTTGGGTCCACAACTGGAGAGTCAAGAAGGTTTTAAGTATGATAATTCACCTTGTCACAAACAGGTACACCAATGGTCAGTGAAAACCAAGGGATGGAGAGACCAAGAAAAAGAAATAGCCAGTACATTATGTGTCCCGAGATATAGAAAACATGTGGATTTGTTGATAACACAACCACCTTAGAAAGTCCCATACCATGATACAAAGGACTGGGTTATTTGGATCCTCCTTGTTTTTTGAGAGAAGTCACTACTGTGGAGTTGTCCAACATAATGAAATCTCCATTACAATATAAACATTCCTACCACCAGTGAGAGGGTTTCACAATGGACTTGGAAGATTGATGTGCAAATGGCATTCCTGAGGAGACCACAGGTGGGTGGGCTTTCCAGGGTTCTGTACTTGCCTCAGCAGACTCTTATCTTGGGCAGTTGTGCCTGCAGAGTTGTAACCACTTGGAGCCCAGCTGGATGCCCCAATACCACAGATGGTGCCCCAAATGTGTGCAGATGTTGAGAGGTTGGTCAAGTCTGCTTACTTCTGGCTTGCTGTGTAACAGAAGAATCATTTGCAATGGGTACATAAAAAGATGACTGAGGACAATGAGGTCACTGCTACATTGATAAAGCACAGTAGGCACAGGTATTCCCCCTAAGATAGAATTTTCCTCAAAAGTAAAGAAGCCAACATGGTTTGAATTTTCAATGCCTGATCCTGAGGGACATGAACAATGATGCCTGTTAACTCCATACCTAGATGAACAAATTGCTGACATTGTACAAAGTCAGATTTTCCTTGCTGACGAGATATCCAGGCAGAAGCAGTGTAACAAGGGTTATCATGTGTGGCGTTTTGCCAACCCAAAATTAAATCAGAAACATGTATAATCAAAGTAATTCGGACAAGCCACTGTTTAATGTTAAACATGACCACAGGCTAACACTATTCCTTACGTAAGTTTGCCGTGCCTTGGGTGAGAAGCCCGACCAAGGCCATCAGAAGTGCAATTATCACCTTGGTGTGGAAAGCGCTTGTGCAGATCAAAGAAGTTGCCCGAAGGAGTGGACGTGTCTTATCTTCTTGATACGCAGACTGACAGCCAGGTTGAATTGGTCGCTTAGTCGATTGGACAGGGCCACAGCGCTACCCAATCAGAATCAAGATTGGGACGGGACCCTGATGTGGGCTAAGTATGATATCACTAGACCTGCCAGCAAGATTTAGTTCGCTATAGTTTGTTAGAGAGATTGCCAGAAGATAGCAACTCCGGTCAGCCATATGTTATTGGCGGGGAAAAAACCTTAGGACAGGATTCTAAGTGTAGCTTCTAAAAGGAAGCATCGAGTGACAGACTAGTGACAGTGATCCCAGTAGTCTAAGATAGAGAGACGGAAGAAAACAGAAGGAAGGAGAGAAGTCGGGAGAGGAAGCTTCAAGGAACAGACCAGTGATAGTGGTCCCAGTGTCTCCGATAGAGAGATGGAAGAAAAGGGAAGGAAAGAGAGAAGTCAGGAGAGGTGAAGTCCAGGAGGAGTGGGAGGAACGAAATAAAGAGATGAGTAGAACTAAAAGCCAGGGGAAAATCGAACTCACACTGAAATCACGAGATGAAGTAGGCTGTCACTTGGAGGACAAGTGATTGTGTTTATCATTTAAATTTATTGAAATTAATTAAATTGTTATTGTTTTGAATTTCATCTTCGTGTTCTATCTCATTTAGCCGTCAGCAGTGCTGACTGGGGGCTCAGAGCTGTACATCTATTTCGTCATTAATTTAACTTTATAACTTCACTTAATTAATATATTGGAAGTACCCCACCCCAACCTTTGCAAACGCTACATCATGTTTTATTTAGATACAACTCACCTGATGCTTCTGCATCATGTTGTCCAGGTAACTTGATGTTGCGCTCTAGAAATGGTCATGACATGCGCCATTACTCAATTTTTCATATGAGTGAAGACCATGGGGCTGATGTCGAATGCCAATGTGAGTGCCCTGAATACAATGTTGTAGGCAAATCACAGGAACATCCTGTAAGACTTGAAATAGGGACATAAAGGTATGCATCTTTTATGTCTACACTGATGGCAAAATCTCCCTTTTGGACAGCATTTCAAAATGCACTGTGGTGTTTCCATTGAGAACCAAGGGGCGTGAATGAAGTAATTGAGGGTGATAAGGTCAAATGACCCGAGTTTCTATGCCTTTGGGAAAAAGAAAAGTCTGGGATAAAACTTGAAAAAAACAGTGGTACTTTATCCACTTTGGCTTGCGAGAAATGTATGTATCCTTAGGTGGAGCTTCAAAATAGGATCCTGTATCCCTGTATCAATGCAGTGGTTGCAGGGAGGAAAATTGGTATCCTTGGTGGTTTGTTTGCAGTTATCTGCAATCTGGTTGTTAAAAGGATGGTTAGAGGAAAAAGGCTGTGCTCTTAACTTAGCCTTATGGTGGTTCTTCACAAATGTGCAGGTAGACAGCACCAAGTCACGGTCAACCAAATGTAAACTAGTAGCTGTGGATATAGCATTGGCCAATATGTGTCCAGTGGCTCTATTCAGTACTTGGGCCATTCTTGAGACCGATTCCAATTTGTGCCCTGAAGTATTCATTGTGGAAGAAGAGAAGCCATGTTCTGTGTGTTGAAAGATAGCCACAAAGACTAAATCCAAAATCAAAGCCACAGCAATGATATTGCAAGTTAACAGCCTAGTGTCACCAAAGACCATCTGATCTATACATATGGTGTGTGGCTTTGTCATCCCAAAAGTGGAGATATCAATATTGACAGCTGCTGTTTCCAAATGAAATTCTCATGTATGGCCAAGGAGGAACTGTGAACAAACTGAAGATGAAGGCATGTCAGAATGTCAGTAACTCTTCAAGACTGAGTAAGTATTTGAAGTCCAGGTTACTGACAGAGTAAGAAAAGTAGACCAGAACTCTGGAGGTCAAAACCAAAAAACATCTTCAATTAAGGATCAGAAGGCTGAATCTTCTCATGTCATCAGATAGTTTAAAAATGATAACAAACAACATGTTCTGGTTGCATGAGATAAAGCTAAGAAAGGTATCCTATAATTCTTAGCTTGTGAAAGTAACAATGTCTGCCACTCACTAAACTTGTAGAATGCAGACCTGCCAACCCTGATGAGTCTGTCTCAGTAAGGTGGTTGATTTTCTTCTGTAAGATGGACCATTTTTCAATAAGGTATAAAAAAATATATCAATAACTGCTACTGTAAAGCTAGAAAATATAATTAAAAGTTCAATGCAGCTATGATAAATATTGAGTTCAAGTAAAAAAAATTAAGTAAACTATGTGTAAACTTTATTTATCACTAGTACGGTTCCACAAACTTTAGTGCCAGAACCCTATGCAACTCAATGGCTTGTCGCTATCTCTCAACTTGACATAATGTCTGTAACTCTTCAAGACTGAGTAAGTATTTGAAGTCCAGGTTACTGATAGAGTAAGAAAAGGAGGCCAAAATTCTGGGGGTCAAAACCAGAAAACATCTTCAATTGAGGAGCAGAAGGCTGCATCTTCCCATGTCATCATATAGTTTAAAAATGATAACATCACTTGATAACAAACATGTTCTGGTTGCATGAAATGAAGCTAAGGAAGGTCTCGTTATGAAAGTAACAAGGTCTGCCACTCACTAAACTTGTAGAATGCAGACCTGCCAACCCTGATCAGGATGTCTCTGTAAGGCAGTTTATTTTCTTCCGTAAGATTAGCCAGATTTCAGTAAGGTGTAACAAATATCAATAACTGCTACTGTAAAGCTGGAAAATATATAATTAAAATTACAATAAACATCATGTTCAACTCAAAAGTTTGTAAAGTATGCATAGACTTTATTTACCACTAGTACAGTTGCACAAACTTTAGTGCCAAAACCTTAAGCAACTCAATGGCCTGTTGCTATCTCTCAACTTGACATAATTCTTGCAAATTCATTTTCCATTTGACATGACAACAGCAATCATATCTCCCACCATGAGACATACTCAAATTGGCATGTGATGTCCAAAACATGCAAATGTGTTCTTTCCAGATTTTATTCATGAGAATCTGAATACTCCTTTTTATTCTTGTGTTGATTATTAAACTTTTCTAGAAGCTTATTTTCCCTTTCATTTCAAACAGGGGTGATACAGAATTCTGAATGATAAATTTAAAGACTTTTCCCAAAGAACACAAACATAGTTTACCAAGACCTATTTTTGCTAACATTTTGTTTATATGTTATTTTATATGAGAAAACAATGAATACAAAATACAATATTGTTTAATGATGAAATTCAAACTATAATTAATCAAACAAAAGAAACCATGAAAACTTGACTACATCCGAATCTAACAACCTTGGACAATATTATTTGTGATTATGGAAAGAAAGTAAAATGTTTGGATTTATTCCAAGTTTCCAAGACTTTTAAAGACATCATGACAATCTGCATGATTTTTCCCAAAATTTCAATTTCTTGAAAATTCAACTTCATTTTTACCAAAGTGCCAAAGTCCTTTAAAGGCCGAAAGAACGCTCTTAAACATGCATCGCTTTCTAGACGCCATTTTAAAAAAATTATATAATTAACACTTTGATCATGCTGACGCTTCGCATGAACAAATTGGTGCAGTTTAAAGCATTAGAGATGCTGCTGTAAAGTTAGTCTGGTTCCATGACTAATTTCACAACTTCTAACATGGAAGACAGATCAAAATCAAACACAGATGAACCAGTCATCCTGATTTTTTGGCAACAATAATTTTTCTGTAGTTTGTGCTTGTATGCCATAAGTTCATATACTAAAGGTAACTTTCATAAGACTTACAGCAAGATCATAAAGGTTGGAAGGTCTGAGAATGCCCTGAATTAGAAATGGTGTCTTCGAGACAGTCACTGAGTAAAGAGTCTCTTCTTATGACAAAGTAAAGAGAGGCTGCAAAGCAACATCTGTTGAAGCATGAGGAACTATTGTTGGTGTTGTTGCAAATGAGTGTCTTGACGCTGTATGTGGCTTAGACTGCAAAGGTCAGGTTCGATGTACTGGAAGCAAGGCTGTTAATGATTGAACCCATAATATTGATGTTTTAGCCCATTGTGATCCCAAATATATAGCCTACGTCATTTGCAATGGAAATAGCCATCCGTGAGGAGAAAATATCATTAGGATTATCAGTTTGGGATGGGTATGGGATGTTTGAGCCATGTGACCTATGAATATGGCAGCTGGGAGATAGAAGTTAACCATTTGTTTAGCTCCGTCAATCACTGTTCTGCAAAAGGAACTGAGTCAAACCCCAAGGAGGCAAGTTAGAATGAATTGCCAATAATCCTGAATCCTATGATGGTGACTTGGTGCTGGAGAAGTTTCAGATAATATCAATGTCTGGCACTTCATGCTGGAACTTCACGGTCCAAGGATATAAGTTAATTTATCTCCCTTGTCCACCAGAAATTCTCTCTGTAAGAAAAAGTATAAACCTGTGTGCTGCACATGTGATTTTTGAATTCAACATGGGTGCAGAGCTATACCAAATTATGGTTACCTGGAAAAAAGCAAGACTACCTCAATTACAATACAACCTATATGGAAGGTCAAGGATGACATGTACAGGTAGAATCAGTGACACATGGCATTCCAAGGCTAAGGATGCCATGGTAAAAGAAACTCACCTGTATGTACTATAAATGATGGAATTAGACCTACATAAAGAGTTTCTTAAGGGCGTAAAGACATGCACACATAAATATTGTATCCCAAATCTTGTGAAGTCACATAGGCTACCTATGCAAGTGACTTAAGTGCTTTGTAATTATCATGGCATGCTAAAGGAGAAAAGCATCAATCAAGTGTTGCCTATAGAAACAACAATGAGCAAGACTGAGTAAACCATGAATAGAAATCTTACCTGAATTTGACCAACCAGAGTGGAAGCAATACAGAAAATGTACACAATTGTCTACATAATACATGAAAGCCATCACATAAAAGGGAACTGAGGTACCATCATAGATACTTACAAAGTATGTGCGTCAGTATCCATTACGAGACAATTAACTGAAGGGAACAAGGCCCACAGACCTCCTGTATAAGTAAAATCATTGAAATGAGCGCTGGATGCTGCAAATTCCTTGGAATGGAAACTCACCATTATGTACCTATTTGCAATGGAATTACACATATATAGGAGTTTTATAAACACTAGAGACTTGCATGTAAAATATTATAGCCCAAACTGAATGTGAAGCTTTGGCTCCCCGTGCAAGTACCTAAATGTACAATGACAAAAAAGTGTTAGCAAATTGTAAAAGGCAGAACTATGTCAGCAAGGGAAGAGAAAAGTTTAAAATATTGATGGAGTCAACTTTTCTTAGCAGCCAAAAAAAAACCAACTTCAATTTGAAATGGTATATTTTCTAGGTATTCAGACTTTTGCGAGGCCTATATTGACAGGATCATACCTTTTGGCACAAGTGGAAGTAGTAATGTAAAGGTGCTTCGATTGATGCCAATTCTTAGAACTAAGAGGAGATCACTCTTCCCAACTGCCACATAGGTCAGCAGACAAATTTTAGCTTCCTTTGTATCTAGGAGGGCTGCATTTGTTTTCTAGCAGTAGTCTCTCCTATTGTATTATGATTGGGTAAAATATTTCAAGAAGAACCTCAGACGGTGTAAGTGAAACTTGCCAAGACTAACCATACCAAAAGTCCAGCCTGAATGAGATACAATAACTTCAAGACAAGGGAACCATCTATAGTCCTAGCACAGTATTAGTTATACAGAAATAGCAACAACAAAAAATTTCATATTGTATATTTGCATACATTTTGTCTCTTCTGTCATTATTTCAAAATCAAAATAAAACAAAATTTTGTTGCTGTAGGGGTTACTTTGATCTAAAATATATATTACATTGGTGACCATCAAAGACTTTACATTACAACTCCAAATACTAACATAAACCTTAAATATGTTCATTGCCATATATATTTTCCAATAAAAAATCTGCCCAGTGGGACATGCATGCCAAGATGTGTGGGACATATCACACAAATATGTGGGGAAACCTACAATCCCACACTGAATGTGTAACACTGAAAAATGGCAAAATGATTTTAAATTATACTCACATAAATATATCATCTCTCTCCATGATGCGGCTCAATGATTCATCCCTTGCATAAAACTTGTGAAATCTAAAGCTGTAAACATCTGTGGCCACCATCTGGAAAAACACACCATTTAAGTCCAACATTAAATCTTGAATCACAAATGGATGCCAACATGTCAGAATCAATGTTCCATTAGGCCAAACTTTCAATAATCAATGATTTATTTTCCCCTCTCATCTTTTAACACCCTTTACTGCTTAGTTTTCATATGTAACACTTTTAGCTTTACACACACATTGAGTAGAATCCATCTAAGATTTTTAGTGCCAAATATTAAAATTCTTTTCACGTGGCCTATAATAGATGTCATGTGATGCTGCCCTGATTTCTTCATATTTAGAGGATTCTGTTATTTTTTTTATTCGTTTATTTTTTGCCTTTTTCTAATCCATGTGTGAAATTATTTTGAAAGGAGATATTTTCGCTCTCATAAATGCACAGACTAAAATAAAATATACTTTTTAGCGCCAAATACCTTTACACTGGCTCTGTACTAAATATGAATTATAACAAAGAATCTGCGCGTAATGATTAAAATTAGAAAACCAGTCTGTTCTCGCCTCACTAAGCCATGAGGCTGTTATAAATAGAATATGAAGGTTAAAAGTTTGAAAGTAGAACCAGGATATTTCTTGGCAATAGGATAGTTGCTATAAATAGAACATAATACTATTAGGAAACCGTGTACTCTTATATTATAGTCATGTAGAAGCCGTCTTTTATAAAATCTGGGATTATTGGAATGTTAATGAAAAAGAGAAAACAAATAATTGATGTTTTTGGGGAAAGTGGATATTTCGAAACAGTGTAATCCATATATGTTTACGCGTAAGGCGTAATTTAGTGAAAAAAAGCATTATGATTATGCCAAAAGTGTAATGGTCGGCTTGTATGTATAACTCTTCTTAAAGACAAGAAAATTATTTGAAAGTATGAAAACTGTTTTCATAATGTCCTTCTGGATAATACCATGGTCCAATTTTATGGGATGCTGCAAATACTAAATGAAATGTTCCATGATTTAGACCAGACATGTGTTCATGAAACATAGATGTTCCACCACAAAGCTCTGAAGGATAAGAGACTTGATAAACTGAATAATCAGTCAATGAAGATGGTACTCAGTCAGTGAAGTTAAAACTCAGTCAGTGAAGATGATACCTGCTAAATACTCAGTGAGGATAATTAGGGAATAATGAGTGAAGACGATACCTACTGAATACTCAGTGATGGCACACCTATCAAATACTCTGTAAAGATATACCTATTGAATAATCTGTAAAGATACCTAAGAATATTCAGTGAAGATAATACCTACTGAATACTCAGTGATGAAAATACCTATTGATTACTCAGTGAAGATGACAAATATTGAATACTCAGTGTGTGTGTGTGTGTGTGTGTGTGATTTTGATTTTTAACGTATCTTTAGCAATTTTTCAGTCATATCTCAACAACATCTGCAGTGGGCTATTTATAGTGATGTCTAACACTAACCTTTTAATGCTGAGCACTAAGTGAGGCAGCTGTTAATACCATTTTTGCAAGTCTTTGGTATTTCTCACATATGCACCATAGAAATTTGTCTTGCTAAACATACTTATCCCAGTCTAGTCAAGGTGTCTACATGCTCAGAGCTACTTTTTTATATAATAACATCCTTGTTGTCTTCTGCTGTGCCTGATGTAGTTCTTCTAAATTCAAACAACAACAACAACAACAACAAATATATAACAAAAAAACATAGTAACTTAAGGTTAATCCATCTTTGAGAACACACCATACAAAATATTTCAAGAAAGACAAACACACACACGTACATGATGTTGAACTATTTGGTATTTTGCTAGTTGGTTTCACACAAAATGGTTAGTTTTATCCTATATGCAGGCCTAACTCAGTACTTTTTCAGGTCAGCGTCATTAAATGTAGCTAAAGCTACATAACTAGTTTGGAAAACTTCATGTGAAACTAATTATATACTGTTAGCTACATTTAATGACGCTGACCTGAAAATTGACTGTACTACAGATAGGGTAAACTTCTCAATGTTATTCTCAATATTGTGTGGAATGAATTATGACAGAAACCACTGATCCATGCACACAGACTGAGCCAATACGTTTATACCTATTGAATACTCACTGAAAATCATACCTATTGAATACTCAGTGAAGATCATACCTATTGAATACTCACTGAAGATCATACCTGTTGAATACTCAGTGAAGATCATACCTATTGAATACTTAGTGAAGATCATACCTATTGAATACTCATTGAAGATCATACCTATTGAATACTCATTGAAGATCATACCTATTGAATACTCAGTGAAGATCATACCTATTGAATACTCAGTGAAGATCATACCTATTGAATACTCAGTGAAGATCATATCTATTGAATACTCAGTGAAGATGATACCTAATAAGCTCAATGAATATGATACCACATGAAAATGAAATCATACAATATTGAACCCAAATAAAAAGTTTGGCTTAAAGTGGCCCAAATAAACAATAAGAATTATATTTGTTTTTAACCTATACTCTATTAATGCCCAATCACTATTTCAATTTTTATACCGAATAGGAAAATATTAAATTCAATTTCAGAAGAATTTTGTATCAAGATAAATACTAGTATGATATTTCTGAAGTAATAAGGAGGGCCACCTGAAAGAGAAACATTGACCAACCAGTCTACTGAACATCAAAATCAGATTTAAAAAAATGCAACACTTAGCCATGTCCATATAGTGTAAGTTGTAACCTGGCAACCTACCTTTTTTTACAACAGGGTGTTTTCATCACCAAGTTTGTGTATGACCCTACATCTCTAGCCATGGCCTAGACTACATCTAAGCAGAATATTAGACCCTACATCTAGCCATGGACTAGACTACATCTAAGCAGAGTACTAGACCCTACATCTAGCCATGGCCTAGACTACATCTAAGCAGAGTACTAGACTCTACATCTAGCCATAGCCTAGACTACTACATCTAGCCATGGCCTAGACTACATCTAAGCAGAGTACTAGACTCTACATCTAGCCATAGCCTAGACTACTACATCTAGCCATGGACTACACTACATCTAAACAGAGTACTAGACCCTACATCTACACTACATCTAAACAGAGTACTAGACCCTACATTTAGCCATGGACTAGACTACATCGAAGCAGAGTACTTGTACTAGACCCTACATCTAAGCTGTTTAATAGACCCAGCATCTAGGCAGTGTAATATGTTGACCATCTAAGTGTATTAGATCCTACATCATACAAGCATATGATTAGATCCTATATCTAAGCAGCGAAATAGACCCTACATATAAGCAATGTACCAGACTCTAATGTTATGCCATCTAAGCAGTTTAACAGAAACTGACCAGAATGCCCAAGTTATTCAAGAGATACAGACAGTCAAAAAGAGTTTTCACTCCATATAAAGTCTTATAATACAAGAAAGCTTACAGATGACAGAACTTTAGCAAACTTATTGTTAAAAAAAAACATGGAACACAAATATTGTTAAGAAGCTGTTGGTCAGAAGCGTTAAATAAGTGACCTCAGCATCTACTGCTTTAGCAGTATTAATACAAAATTTGTAAGTAAGAGAACCTACAGTATATAGCACCATTCTTCAGTAATAATAATAACGAGGAGTTTGTATAGCACTTAATCTTTAGAAGCTCTAAGCACTTTACAACATTTATATTCATACGACTACAGGAAAAAAAAAAAAACAAAAAAAAAAAAAAACATGAAATTGGAAAACAAAAACTGCTGAAAATATTTAAGATAGGAAACATTGTTAGGACTTTAAATTTGTTCTTGCAGTCAAAACGGTGAGTTTTAAGTGCACTCTTGAAAGAGATCACTGTCTTTGTATCTAATTTCAATGGGCAATTCATTCCACATTGCTGGGCCCTGGTATGTAAAAGAATGTTCTCCATATGACCTCATTTTCATAGTGGGAATAATGAATATACGATTGTCAGAAGAGGAGCGTAACTATCTTGTTGGTGTGTACACATGGGTGAGACCGGATAGGTATGCTGGACTGGAGTCTGTCAGTGAAATGAAGCACAGAGAACAAATTTTGTGTTTGATTCTGGATTGAATGGATAGCCAGTGTAGGGTACAGAGCAGTGGGGAGGTGTGCTCTGATCGTGATATTCTTAAGATGATCTGAGCAGCTGTGAACTTTCTGAAGCTGGAATCATTTTAAGTTAATACCATGTAATATGATTTAAGCAAGGTGGAATCATTTTAAGTTGATACTTTTATTTAAATACTTTCTATGTACATATAATTAACTAGAAATATGAAAACTGATATTACATCAGATCACACGTACATATTCTGGTTTGACGTCAACATACTCTGCAAGTACACTGCACATATCTGCAACACATCCCATCTTTGGCACGGCTAATTTGAACTGGAAAAGAAAATATTCCCATTATGCATAAATGTGTGTGTGTTTACATGCACACACACACTCATACACATGCTTGTGTGTATCGATTAGGGTCCACACATTTTATTAGAACTCGGGCTAGGAAATAAACCTTCCTGGAAATACAATTTTCCATAATTGGATTAAAAATGCATGAAATTTCACTCCATTCTTCAAGTTTCATGTAAATATGAGGAGGAAACTTACAAATTGAAATTTCTTTGCTGAAAACAATAATTTTCAGTTGACATAACAGTTAATCTAAGCACAAAAAGTTATGTTCAAACTGTTTTGTGATGCTCATTGAATGAGAACAAAAAGGCAAATGAGTTAATACTGAACACAGGATATAAAACCATTCAATGGTCTGAAAATCGGGTGGTGGTGGTGGTGGTGCTTAGGTTAACTTCAGAAAAGGTGAGGTCAGCTTCATTTTTCTTTACTCACTGGCATAAAATGACTGACAAAACTATTTGCCTCAATTGCCCCTTAATATGAACCCTAATATATGGTTTCAAAGTACCTCAGCACAATAGTCAAATAGTTCCAATTTTAAGTTAAATTTGACAAATATACAGCTTTGAAATGTATCCCTTATAAATAATACCATATCTGTACAAAACTTCTTGTATCATTTTTTTTATATAACAATAACAGAAAATTACTAAAGTAAGAAAATGCCCATCTTAATTTAAGAGAAGATAGGTTACAAATCAATCTACCATCTAGTTAAAGGATTATTTTACAGTCATGAATAAACAATAAAAAAGAACTAAATAAAAGCAAAACTTTCAATCTTAAACAATCATAGATATATAATTAAGGACACAGTACAATGAGAAGTTTTTTAAAAAAAAGTACTTTGTATTTTAGTTAAGGAGACAAAACTTTTCCAAGATATGTTAGAAGCAATGAGATGTCCTGTGAATCTTGCAACTATCAACAGACAAAAAAAGACCATTACCATACCTGGACTGGCTGTTCTGAAGGATTCAAGGGGACCCAAAACACATCAATCTGTCTCTCCTTTTTCACAGGCAAAGGTAAAGATAGGTAACAGAATGGATCAAATGTTACTGAGATTTTTGAACACTCTAGACAGTGAAATGTGTACTTGTATAATCCATGGAAAATATCCACTATGATAGAATCATTTCTCTGTTTGTAATTGCTCCATGCCTCTGCTGCCACCACCTGAAAATTTAAATTAAAAATGTGAAAAATAAAATAGAAATATGAAGGATACTATACTGGTAAATATAAATACTTTTCACCTCTGTGTTTCCAAGTTCAATTCTAAGTTAGAGCGTATGTGATTAGTTTCCAAAGTATGAGATTTCCTCCAGGTTCTCTGGTTTCTTTCACAAGACCATCCCAAACAGCTTATCCACATTATGTGACTTTTTCATAATTGTGGAAAATATTGTGTCACGTTAGGAAACATGGAGTAATTGGCAGTACCAAGTTCTATACTTTTAAACTATTTGTCATCCACTTGTTCAAAACTTTGGGCAGTGGCAGATGCTTTATCTGCTTGGGAAATGGATGCACCTGCCAATACATGAGTCTCCAGCTGCCTTGAAGGTCAGCTTTGGTTAGCCAAAGGCTAAGGGAGTAAACCCTAAAAGAAAACCCGTGGTGGAAACCCTAAGGCAGTTAGACGATGCACTACATCAGCTTCTGGAAACTCCTTGGTCTCAAGAGGGATGGGCTCCGCCAGACGACTTTTGCCCAAGACACACTGATAATGCTGGACAAATCTGAAGTTACCATACCAGATCAGTCATTGCCCGGGTCAACAAGGACCGTGCCAGACGTTGTCCACCAGGTCGGAGATGACAAGTGTGCTACTGGTACTTTGCATAAAATCAGAGCGAGAGACAGCATCGCCATCGCCACCTGGAACATTAGAACTCGGGAAATGGAAACACCAAACTGAAGATGGGCATATATTATACAATAGTGGAGAGTTAGACAAGTCCATAAATGTAGTAGGCTTCCTTGTAAACAAAGCC
The DNA here is from genome assembly GCA_030141615.1 of Unio pictorum. Taxonomy (NCBI): domain Eukaryota; kingdom Metazoa; phylum Mollusca; class Bivalvia; order Unionida; family Unionidae; genus Unio; species Unio pictorum. The sequence continues at coordinate 17,405,368 of JARLTB010000001.1, read as the reverse complement.
ATCAAGGGATCTGTGCTTGAATGTCACCCCATATCTACCAAAATTATCTCCATTTGTCTGAAAGCATCTCCCTTTAATATCACAATTATCCAAGTCTATGCTCCATCTACTGATCATGATAATGAAGAAATAAAGAAGTTCTACAACAAACTCCAGGGTATTATCCTCATCATCGAAGGAGAGTGGAATACCAAAATTGGCAAAGATGCTCTAAAAGACTGGGATGATCATTGTGGACCTTCTTGCAATGAGTTTGCCAATGAAAGAGGGAGAAGGCTGCTCGAGTTCACAAGCACAACAATAACTTGGTACTAGCCAACACCCTGGACCAACATAAAGCTTCACGATGCTGGACACAGCACACACTCAATGAAACCCAACATAACCAGATCAACTATATACTGGTTCAAAAAAGTTACCAATCTGGCATCAAAAGAACAAAACCAAGAACATTCCCAGGTGCTGATGTTGGGAGTGATCACAACCTCATCATTATGAACTTCCGAGTGAGGCTGAAAAGAATTAACAAGCCAAAGAAAATCAGGCTCAAATTCAACCTTGAACAACTGAAGGACCCTAACATCTTCAAGACATTCTAAGTCACAATTGGAGAAAAATTTGCTCCACTGCTTGTAATGGATATTGATGTTAAAGTGATAACAGACACCTTCAACACAGTCCTGACAACAGCTGTCAAGAACATCATTGGCTTCCATAGCCAAAAGAAAAAATCCTGGGTTACAGAAGAGATTCTGAATCTGTGTGATGCCCGAAAAGACCTCAAAAACACCAGACACACAACAGGGGCAATGGAGCACCAAGAAATAAACAAGAATATCAGAAAAAAACTTGAAGAAAGCAAAAAAGAAGATTGGATTGGACAAAGTGCACAGAAATAGAGGGTAGTCTGATAAAGAATAACAGCAAAAGGGCATTCCAAATTGTGAAAGACCTCACCAGACAGAAGCAACCAATAGTCAGTACCATTCGAGACGAAAATGGAAAATGCCTCACAGAAGCAAGTGAAATTGAATAAAGATGGACTGGGTATGGTAAGGAACTCTACAACCATCCGTCCACTGGAGAAAGTTCCAAACTCCAGAAATGATGATGTTTTCCTCATTCTCAGAAAAGAGGTAGAGTTAACAATAAGAGCACTGAAGAATGGGAGGGCAGCTGGAGTAGACAACATCCCAGCTGAATTTATAAAGAATGGTGGGGAATCAGTGATAGAGCTACTAACAAAAATCTGCAATAAGATCTGACAGACAGGCGAATGGCCAGCACAGTGGACCCCGTCAATGATTATAACACTCCCCAAAAAAGGCAATCTCCAGCTGTTCCAAAATTATGGAACTATCAGTTTGATCAGCCATGCTAGTAAGGTGATGCTGAAGATCATCTTGAACAGACTGAACCCACAAGCAGAAGAAATAATCGCTGAAGAACAAGCAGGGTTTCGGAGTAGAAGAAGCAAAATAGAACAAATATTCAATCTTAGGGTTCTGTGTAAAAAGTACTCGTAATATCAACAAGACATCTATCATGTGTTCATAGATTTCAAAAAGGTTTCTGACAGAGTGTGGCATGAGGCATTGTGTGCCACAATGACGAAGTACAACCAATACCATCAAGCAGCTGTACACCAAAGCTACCAGTGCAGTAATTATTCAAAGTTCTGTGGGGGACTGGTTCAAGACAACTGTTGGAGTACATCAAGGCTGTCTCCTGTCACTCACGCTTTTCAACACCTACTTAGAGCGCATCATGAGCGAAGCTCTGGAAAACCACTATGGGACAGTCAGCATTGGAGGGGGTAACATCACCAACCTACGCTTTGCAGACGACATTGATCGGCTGGCAGGTGGTGACAACAAGCTTGCCACCTTAGTGAAGAACCTGGATGAAACATCTTCCAGATTTTACATGGAAATAAGAGTTGAAAAGACAAAGCTGATGACAAATAGTAGCAAACAATTCTCAACCAAGATTAAAGTCAGAGGACAGGAACTGGAAACAGTGAGCCAGTTCAAATATCTTGGTTCCATACTCACCAAAATGTGATCAAGAGCAGAAATTTTGTCATGAGCAGAACAAACAACAGCAGCTATGTCAAAGCTAAGACCCATCTGGAGAGACAAGAATATATGTCTGAAAACTAAAATCAGACTATTGAGAGCACTAGTCATCTCAATCTTTTTGTATTCATGTGAGACCTGGACCCTGACAGCAGAATTACAACAAAGAATCCAGGCACTTGAAATGAGATGCTACAAACACTATCCTTGGTATCTCTTACATGGACCACATCACAAATGAAGAAGTGCGTAACACCATCAGGCACAAAGTAGGCCACTATGAAGACATCCTCACCACTGTCACAAAGAGAAAGCTGAAATGGTATGGCCATGTCATTAAAGCCAACAGTCTATCCACAACAGTACTGCAGGGCAGTGTCCAGGGTGGCAGAAGAGAGGCAGACAGAGAAAAAGTGGGTGACAACATCACAGAATGGACCAGGAAAAGTTCTGCGGAGACACGGGTATTGGCACATATCAAAACAAGTGGTGGGAACTAACTGGTCGGACGTTCAGTAGCACAGTGCCACAATGACCACACTAGGTTAAGAGACTGATGATGATGATATTCAAAACTATATATCAAATACAGGTGACATTATCTAATTCATGTGAATATTCGCTAGTTTTATGTCTCGAAATACCAGTATAATAAAACCTGCTTAAGCAGACACTTCAATATAAATATAAATACCTGCTTAAACAAGACAATATTTATAAACCCCTTCTTTACTAAAATATCAGTATTTCACCTATATAAAATGGACACCTGTCCACAAACAACTATGTGATTCCATGAGTGGCCTATGTAGACATATACAAATGTACTTGTTACAGTGTGTAGACCATCCACAGGAAAATAACAGGAAATCAAATCCACTCATGTGTTTTACAATGACAACATCAACAGTTTGGCTCTAGAGTAATACAATGTTGCCCCAAGAATCCCAAGGCAATGGATACCATGTCATCCTGTCCTCTAAATTTAAGGGACACACAAAAGGATAATGAAATATACTAGACACTGCTTAATGCACTAGTTGAACTAAAAACCCAGAGATAATCTTACTTGCTTTCTTAGTGTTTTTAATCATTATGTTGCTATTTGTACCGCATTATCATCTTTTTCTTCTATGTTTATATTATTGTTATTAATGTTGATCAAGCACTCATGAAACAAACATAAACATTTACCTGTTTCAGGATCAGGTTTGCTGAAAAGAGCTTCACACTGGAATTTTCCATTCCAAATTTTGCTTTCACTTAACTTTAGTTTTCCATGAATATACCAACATTTATTATACCAATTTACACTTTTTCTGCATAATTTACTTTTTCTTTTCAATCAAAACACATCAATTAAATGCCTTTTTGTTTATTTCTGCAAGCCCTCTCCCTCACCTAATTATTTCTTTTTGTCATTAATTCAACCTCAATAACAAATTACACTAGCATCTCCTTGTGATTCTGCAGTGCAACTCAGCAGGATAATACAAACCTATCATGTTCTTATTTTCAAAAATGTCTAAAAATGAAAATGTAACAACCATCTACAAGATATTTTTGCCTCAAGTGTATGTGGCAATTACAAAAACTAACATATATCTGCTTACATGCCAACCCCTAAGAGGTATAAGCATAATTATTGCTACTGTAAGTTGGCATAAAAAAAAAATAGAACATATTACATGCCAGAATTACACTACGTATGAAAAAGATACTTTTTCTTACTAATAATTACTGGTTCTGCAGCTGTTCAAAATATGTCATAAAAGGCAAATACCATGTAAATTATAACAAGAATAAACAACACAAAATAAACAAAAAATTATTCATATTCAGCCCTCACTTTTACTAGTCGACATGTGTAACTTTCACATAATGATTATGAATAGGAATTCTACAATGATTATAAATTGGAATTCTACAATGATTTTGAATTGGTATTCTACAATGATTATGAATTTGGAATTCTACAATGATTATGAATTGGAATTCTACAATGATTATGAATTGGAATACTACAATGATTATGAATTGGAATTCTACAATGATTATGAATTGGAATTCTACAAATGATTATGAATTGGAATTCTACAATGATTATAAATTGGAATACTACAATGATTATGAACTGGAATTCTACAATGATTATAAATTGGAATTCTACAATCATTATGAATTTGAATTCTACAATGATTATGAATTGGAATTCTACAATGATTATGAATTGGAATTCTACAATGAATATGAATTGGAATTCTGCAATGATTATAAATTGGAATTCTACAATGATTATGAATTGGAATTCTACAATGATTATCAACTGGAGTTCTACAATGATTATGATCATATGCTCAGCATAATATATTTTATTACTCTCATACTCTTCTAGAGTTTGTGAACCGGTGTTGATTTGTCCTTTTCTCAGATCAGGCATGTTTTGCAGTTTGAAAAGATCCATCTGCTCTAATGGTTTACAACATATAACATGCACTACTTGTATCTTATTTAGCATTTCATTTAACATGTGGCACCATTTTCTTTAAAAATGTAGACTGGTCCACTAACTAGTTTATCTTAAAATGAAGTTGTGAGCAAAGTTCAAATGTGAAGAAACCCATCTGTTGTCTTTGAAATGGGTCACATAAAGTTGCTATAAATAGCAAATAAGTACTTATATGCTATTCTTACAAAGCAGTTATCTTTTTTAAGAGCATAAAACATAAATTGGTGGAAAAAAGCATAATGATTATCCCTAAAGCATAATGGTCGACATGTATATATGTGGACACTATATAAAAAAAAAGGATTCTGTTCAAAGGGCATAAAATTCTGAGAAAAAGTAAATCTCACATTAAATAAACAACAAAGCATTCTCAATCCCAGCAACCACTAGAATGTGTAAATGTGAATGCCATATATATCAACATGTCCTACATTATACTTGGACAAGATACACCAAGGACTAGTCTTATTAAATTTCAAAGCTTTTTCCATTATTGCTGTCCTTGACATTATGCAGTTTTTAAATTTCTGCCATATCAATACACATTAAAAAAACAGCATCTATAAACAATCCATTTCAATACTAAAAAAAAAGTTAGAATAATTTTAACATAATAATCGTAACTATATATTTTGTTATAATATTCTAATGAAAAACAATAAAACATAATATATTCTAATGAAAAACCATAAAATCAGCACTGTATGTAATTTCACCCATGACAAAAAGGTTTTTAACTAATAATCACGTATTAGCTGCACTTATCTCCCTGACACAACTATTGGCAATCCACAATTTATAGTACTACTTGATGAAAACAGTGAATTATTACTAATAAAATCAATGACCACATAAGTGTTATATTTCATAAACTTTTAGTCACTACATTATGTTTTCAAGACACAAGTTTCTGTAACTCATTTGTGCCTGAAATGACCAATGATCAATATAATGACCATCAGTAAATGAAAGGAAGATCTTTATGAATGTTTAAAAAAACACAAAAACTATATGAAAATACCTCATCAGTTCTTCCATCTGCATCTCTCATCTTTATATTGGGCTTCTGCCGAATCCGGTTTAAGTCTTCATGGAGACTGTTCAGAAGGAAAGCCATCAATTCCTGACAGTCGTGTTGCTGATTATCTGAGAACTGTGGTGCAAAACGGCCTACGGCATGCTACAAAACAAAGAAAACCACTCAAGATGGTGAAACATGAATATATATATATTTATATATATATATATATATATATATATATATATATATATATATATATATATATATATATATATATATATATATATAATCTGCAGCGCAACTTCTCTCAAGCAGCCTGCAGAATAAATCTCTAGCAACCTGCAAACCAGTCTCAAGCAACATGCAAAATAAGTCTCAATTAATCTGCAAAAAACAAGTCTCATGCAGTCAGCTGAAAGAAATTGTGACAAGTTCTTGCTTTTTAATATAGGGACTGATCTCTACTGTCTGCAATGAAAATCCAGGAATTCAAGATAAGACTTTTCTAATTTTTACAATTAGATGTTGAAATTATCTCTGATATTCGAAAGCAATAAGATATTCAAATCAGCTGCATTGACTGCTGTACCAGATGTAATATCACCATCATTGTCATTTTGGACAAACTAAATATCATTAAATGTAACAATAGTATCAATACTTCATTATAAGCAAGTTTAAAATAAGGTAAGGTGGTATACTCTACGGCTCCTTTACACATCTGGTGTGGTATTTTATCTTGCAGCGAAAAAAAAGTATATTACTGAAAATACAGTCAAAGTAAAGTGCCTGGCCTAAGGACCCAACAAGGAAACTCACCCTGGCTAATAAAATGATCACAAGCAGCAGAATACCTCTGACCTATTCTTGATTCTCAAACTGACATTGTCTCCAATGGAGAGCATACTGTTCACCCAGTACATCAAAATACTTAATACAGCCATACACACCTTAAAGTTTCTGGGTGCTGTATAGCTGTGTTTGCCTGACCACATCATCTGGATGAGCTCTGCATATGATCTTGCAATTTCTCCATGCATTCCAAGAGGGTTCTTCTCGTTAATCTCTTTCGTCCAATCATGCTTAAGGAAGAACTGAGTCAGCAGGGGGACATTACTCATGCACTGAAAAAAGGTATACTTCAAACATTTCCATCTTGTGCATTTCTAAATACATTAATAATGATTGAGATTCAAGATTAAACTTGGGGATTCACTTGTCATAGCTCAAAGGTCATAGTAACACAGAAAATAACAGATTTCAAATAAATGTATGCAAGGTTCCCTCTGTCAACCAAGTTTTTTAATTCACCCGTGACATTTCTCAAGATGAATGTGGCCTAAGGCGTTCATCTTGAAAAATCACTGACATCTCATCTCAGTCAGTGTGGGTTTAAATTTAAGGCTTAACAGCATGTGTATGTGAGAAAGACTGCCAGAAGCTTCCCATGTGTCAGTGGTTCTTTCCCGGGTTCTCCTAGGTTCTTCATACACAAAATATACTGGCTGCCATGTATAGTTTATCATGTGTTAAAAATGGCATTAAGACCATAAAAAGCAAGCCTATAAAAAGCAACAACTCAAGGAGAAAGTAGGTAGAGTATTGCCAGCTGAAACTATATTACAATATAAATGAATGTATCACAGTAAGTATAAATACATATTGCTACCAAATGGATAATTTTAGAAACCCATGTGATACAAAGTGTCTGCATGACTAATAAGCCTGCAAGTATAAAATGCAGTTTCTACCATTTCCTGCCTTTTGGCTTAATTCAGAACTCTTCAAGATTAGTACTGTCCATATTTTATGCTAGTAATATAAATAAATACAAAGACGTCATTTATCTCAGGCATTATGGATTACAATAGTAGCTAGTGATATGTACTTGGCTTTACATTTATTCTTACAAGCATTATCAAGGTTGGTAGTGTTTCATAACAGTTTGCAGTATTTTTAGATGTGGCAAAAGTTGCCAAAATCATCCATAAGTTATGCTGGTTGGTCACTCACGACAGTGAGTTTATATAATGTTGTTGTTATTGTTATTTTTATACACTATTTTGACTGGATCCGAAAATTGATCTGCCAGCAGAAACAGGAGATTATGCCTAGCTGTGAAATTTGGTGTATAGTGCCTCATCATGTGTGACTATATCCACCTTAGATGCAAATTCTGCAAACATGGATTACAGTACTGGCACATTTGTTATCCTGGTTAATATTCTGTAAGAAGATGGCATTTCTGCATGATGTCCATCATTTTATGAGATATTTCTGTTACTTAGATTTTGGCAATGGGAGCTAATGCACACTTAACATCTTCAATCCAATCAAATTACTACTGGTTATAGACAGTACTGACTTTAATCCATCTCATCAACTTTAAGCACTAATGAGGACATACCCTGCAAACAGAATCAAGGTAATATTAGTTGTTTTATGCTGACTGAACTCTTTAATAATCTAACAATAACCAATTAACACCATTTAATCTGTTAGGAAAAACCACTGCTAACACACAGTATAATAATAATAATAATAATAATAATAATAATAATAATTACTTTATTTAAAGAGGGTAACACATTTAGCTAAGAACTAATCTACCTTGAGGCCCTCATACAAAAGAATTTATTTATTTTAGCAGCATCTCAGAAGCCACTGGATATATTGGGTTTGGAAGATGGAAATAGAGTGGGCTTTTCTAATCTCAATTGGAATACTATTCCAGAGCAGAGCGAAGTCCCAGAGTATTGGAAACTTTTAAAATAATTCCTTATTTGGTTTGGGAATTATATACTGTTTGGTATACATGGAAAGCAGGTAGCCTATACTGGAATAGGGATTGTAAATATTCAGGAGCACTATTATTGGATATCCTGTACATTAATTTAGCTTTTCTTAAACAGATTCAGTCTTTAATAGGTAATATTTTTAACTTAGCTAAATTTTCCTTGCTTTCTTTTTGGTCTGATATTAGCCCAAATGTTCTTTTTGAAGATGTTCCAGCTTTGCTATGTTTTTATCATTTGAATTACCCCATACTGTATTACAGTAGTCTAAATAGAGTTGTATGTAACAGTTATAAAATAATTTTCTGTGCCTTTCAGAGAGATGTTTTATCCTACTGAGAAGCCATAAACTTGAATTGACCTTTTTACTGATATGTTTGATATGATTAGTACATAATAGGTTATTATCTACCAGTACACCAAGTAGTCTATAATGACAGACCATTTGCAAATTTTTATCCTTCCATGTCAGACATAGTTTATCGTTATCAAGATTTCTCCTTTTTTTAATGCTGAGATAAGTAATATTTGAGTTTTACCAGTAATTACTACCAGGCCATTGCATGTGCACCAATTTTTCCAGTTTAATGCATTCTGTAAAGAAATTTTGAGTTCATGCTATGTGTTTTGGATGCCTGACAATGTTGTGTCATCTGCATAGAGATCTGTAGATGATATAGAGTCTCTTAGTAAAAGTGGTAGGTCATTAATATATAAAATAAATAATAATGTACCTAGAATTGAGTCTTGTGGTACTCCGTATTTAGCCATTTCAGGTTCAGACAGAGTGTTATTTATATAAACATGTTCAGTTCATTAAAGTTGTTTTCTATCACTGGTTCTTTTAACTTTGTAGTAATGTTGGTGAAAAAAGTCATCGAAAACATTTGCAATGTCAGTTTCATTAGTGACTATGGTGTTATTTACCAAAAGTGAGTGCATTTTATTTATCTGATGTTGTATGTTCCTCAGTGAGTTCATTGAAGACTTTCCAAATGGAGTCTGTGTTGCTCTTTTTGCTAACTTCAACAATTTGGAAATTAAATTGTCTTGCTCTGTTCAGTCAAATGCCTGTACTGCTGAAAATATACTACACTGCAACCAAACTGTTAAAATAATAGAACTTTGCACCTGTGGAAGATTTCAGTAAGTGACAAGTGGGAGGGGAAACACTCAACTTGAGAAACTCAGGAGAAGCACCAATCTGTCTGGGAAGCTTGAATATATGGTGATCTTGATATTTGACCTTAAAATTAATAAGCTTCTTCCTTACCACAGTGACAATGACATCTGACCTTTCCTCCTAAAATGAACAGGCTTCTTTCTTACCTCAGTGACCATGACTTCTGACCTTTCCACCCAAAATTAATAGGCTTCTTCCTTACCAGTGACCATGACCTCTGACCTTTCCTCCTACACTTAACAGGCTTCTTCCTTACCTCAGTGACCATGACTTCTGACCTTTCTACCTAAAATTAATAGGCTTCTTCTTTACCTTATGTGCAAGCCATCAATATGATGTAGTAGAAACAATTGTTATACTTCAGAGACAGTGACCATGACCTCTCGACCTAAAATCAAATGAGTTCTTCCTTACACAACTGCAAACCATCCACAAAATTTTGCAAGATTCCACTTGCTAAACAAGTGAGTGATCTGGGTCCATTGAGGAAGGTGTGTTTAAAGTTCTATGACAAAAACTCAATACTTTAGGAGAAATATCTACAAAAACCTTGTGCTAATGGAATCCAGATGCTGCAAAAGCTCTAATGATCTATGACTAATAAAACTAAAACTAAAGCTAAACAAATATAAAAATCTAATATCAATTATGTCTATAGCTACAGCAACAATAGTGCTGTCAGATAACTGAAATGGTACATTTGTCTTGCTTGCCAAAGCAGTCACTGCAAAAAAGAAGTACAAATGATCATATAAACATTAAATATGCCAAGTTGTACCATTACCTGTATAGCTGAGTTCATAAAGCAGATGTTTCCAAGGTTGGACAAACCACAAAGTCCTTGCCGTGAAGACCTTCCTTCATACGAGCTACTACTGTCGTCGTTGTAACTGTTTCCAGATCTATAACAAATTAAAAAGCAACAGGGTTTTACTGACAACTTTTATTAAGTCTCATCAAGGGTCCCTATATTATGTACATTACTTTTCAAATATATGGGAGTCTGGCAGCAGATATAGACACATTTCTGCAAGTTACGGACTCTGTGAACAAAGTGAAGCCATGATTTACACATTTGGACAATAGCAATTAAAAACAATAGCATTAAACTCCATGTTTGACAATTGTTTGTCAGCTCAACATGGAAACAATTCTGCAAGTTTCATAAATCATATATGTACCTTACATATTAACTTAAAAGTCACGTCCAACAGCAATCAATGCCATTGCAAAATGTGCAGTCAGATCTGGGTAAATGCTGTTTATTTTACTAATTATTTCATGCAAACTGCACAAACACAAATCTATGAGTGCATTATGTAACAGCTTATCTGAATCTTTGTAATCTGCCATTTGAATTTACCTTATATGCTTGCTTATAATTCAAATCCAACTGCAGAATGTGATGATCCAGCTAAACTTTCAAATAATGCACTCAGAGATTTGTGTATTTGCAGTTTTCTGGAAATACAAAACTAGGTTTCTACTAACAACCTGATGCTGCAAGACACATAAATTATATTCAAAGTACCACATAAAAACAAATACGCTGTACATCTTGATTCAAAGCATGTTCACTAGTCATGAACGGACATGTGTGTGTGTGTGTGTGTGACTTTTATTTTTAATGTAGCTTTAACAATTTTTCAGCCATATCTCTACAATGTATGCAGTGTGACAGTTTATAGTGATGACTAACGCTGGGGCATCATGCCACATACATGTTGCATGATGTCTCACCCAGTCACATTATCCTGACACCAACCAGTCCTAACACTAACCTCTTAATGCTGAGCGCCAAGCAAAGCAGCTGTTAGTACCAATTAATAAGTAAGCCTTTGGTATGATTCGACTGGGGATCGAACCCACAACCTCCCGCATCCAAAGCAGACGCTCTACCCACTAGGCCACCAGAGCGGTGAACAGACCTTTATGATCTAAGCAGCAACTATTGAAGCCACAAAACTCTGATGCTCAATACAATCTGCCATAGTATTAGGGTACTGAATATTTCAAATATCCTCTATGTTAAAATCTGAAGGGTTGGCAAGCAAGCAATAATTTATGATCCAAATAAAAATGAACTTCTGTTTTATGTAAAAGCTACTCAAGATATTGTCAAGCTAAGAATCTTTCCAGATAATTAAATTGAAAACGTTGCGAACCTGTAACAATATAAATTTCTTACCTCAGTGATACTGAGCTGCTGTACGAGCTTGCACTGTTGGGACAAGAAATAAACCCAAGTTATATATATATATATATATATATATATATATATATATATATATATATATATAATATCACAAATATGTGAAAACGATTACATTTGATAAAGAGAAAAAGTTTTCAAAATGGCAACTGTGTCAAACATTCTGATTGTCTAACACCATTTCATCTTGCCATGGGTTCAATGTGTTTATCAACTTTTATAGCAATCGTCCTAATAAGTTAGGACTATGAATAACAAATACTGTGTTAATGGCTGGTCAGTTGGACAGAAGAAGAGAGACCATCCAATAAGCTCTCATTATATATTAACAGAAGAGACTTTTATGATACCACAAAATGTATCCCCATAACCTATTTGTTTTGCTACCATAGCATATTTAATTTTAACACTTTATTCACTATATTATTCCCAAGAAATGGAAGCCACATGCCTATCCAAAAGACACACTAAGGCAGCCAACCCAGGCTGACATAGTTAGTAAACCCACTACTTCAAATACTCAACCAACTCAATATATGGAAAACATTCCAACATAATTACAGGTATATAAAAGGTTCCAATATTATACCTTTTAGCTTGTCTTGGCCAGGTGCCATCGTCATTCTTAAGTTCAATCACAATCACCTGTAAAAATAAATGACCAGCTGACACTTTTCAAAATAATCTTCTCTATATGCTCCAGATTTTCTAATATACAGTGATCACACCCACAGAAAAGTGACATATGTGTTGACCTTGAGTATATATTGAACTGGCTCTAGTGACCAGTGTCTGAAGTGATAGCAGAGGGCACTGGTAACTAATCCAGTGTAGCATGCACACAGATAATGCCAAGATGTGGAACCATGACATGCATGTAGTATTCCATCAAGAAAGATATAGAGGGGCCACTGTACTCCACTGCTCCAAATACCTGCCATTCTGCCCATACTGTGTGCCCTTCTACCTCAATTGCCTGTATCAGTGTGCCTCTCTACCTCAATAGCCTCTATCAGTGTGCCTCTCTACTCTGGTATCTTTATAAGGACACACTGTCCACATGCCTCATTAAACTTAACCATGCTAAACTGTTTGCTAATCACATTCTACTCTACTTACAATTCTTTAAAAATTCCATGTTTTCCCTATTTATCAATACCTGCCATATTAAATGACAACAGCTCTGTTGATTTAATGTATGACATTCAATTAAACATAATATCACATTTTTTAAAATTGTTTTCTATAATTATGATAACTATTTTTGACATCATAGCTGATATTACAAGTACTGGCTGTAAAGAATACTTCCTGGTTAATCCAAATGTTTGTTATTATATTGAACAACTCACAAGAACTCGTACATCAATGCTTACAGTTTATCTATAAATTATGTATGTACCAGGTCATTAAATAATGTATTGCTATATATAGCATGTGTATTATGTATAAGAAAATTGTAAACAGTGATACTAATCCCTGTGGTATATTTTCTATTTTATTATTGATAACAATGGTACCTCATCCACTCTTTTTTTTTTAATTCTGTAAGATATTGTCATAGGGGTCTTATGTGTCTAGATTAATTTTAAATTAATTATTATAATTAAAATGATTAAATATATAGTTTGAGTAACACACAATGCATTCTTCTCTGGCCCCTTGTTGGGTCCTTTTTTGTCTAATATGGACATGATGTCATTGCATCCAGTATATGTTAATAAGATAGTAACTAAATTTAGATATGAGCCAATCATATGACCGAGTTGGTGCACGTGATTATATCAATTGTTCCAGGCAGTCATACAAAATCTGGAATGCCTGTAGAGATGTGTGCTTTTCAGTGTTGATGCTGCATTTATTGTACAATTATCTGTGGCAAGAACAACCTCCTCCGCTCCATCCACCATGTCATTTATATGGGGCATTTTATTGCATGGCATACTGTTCCAGTTCTGTTCTCGGCTGGATTGCCCAAGTTCCTGCATTCACAGCTTTGCTTTTGAACACAACTTTGTCTTAGGGCATAACCGACTTTTGATCCGGAAATCGGATTCCACCGGATAGTATGAACTTCCGATTAATCGGAGTCGGACAAGGCAGGAACGACCGATTCGGATAATAAAAATAATAAAGTTGAATTTCTATAGCACCGTGTCTAACACTGCAGGTCATTCGATAGTGCATTAATAAAGTTAAATAAGAAGTCAGAAAAGTCCAATATGGTCAACACAACCACGCTGTGAGACAATCTATTTGAACTGGCGGGTAAAAACCGGAAATGAAGCCGGATATGGTAAAGTACTAAGTAACATGCTAGACACGGCAAAACCAGATACCAGAAACCAGGAAACGGAAGATGAAATTTTTTAGAAAAAAAAAAAGGATTTAGCATTTCCGATTAATTGAATCGTATCCGGAATCGGAAAAATTTCATGCCCAAAATCCGGAATCGGAAATCGGTAGAAAAATGCTAATTGGTTATGCCCTACTTTGTCTGTACTGTAATATGCTCAACTATTAGGCCATATATACTTCATGCATGCTTCCCATGGTCTATGTATGGAGTATCAGCTAATGTTTGTTATCATGGCAAACCTTGGGATCAGACTCATCGAGTTTCAGTTATCATTGTCCCCATACACCTCATATCAGCCCTTGCAGCTCCATATAATGGTGTCAGACATTCTTCACAACCCTACAAACTCCCCAGAGTATCTCTTCCTGACGATTACTATGGAACAAAAGGCCACTGCCAAGTTTCTGGACCATGGCCATGTTTCATGCATTCGCAACTTGGCTTTGGAACCCCAGTTTGTTTCAGTACTTAAAGGTACTTAACCATTATGCCCAATTCCTACAGTGTATGTATGGAGTATCAGCTGATGTTTGTTGCCATGGCATCCTCAGGATCTGACTCATTGAATTTCAGTTATCAGGGTCCCTATATACCTCACATCAGCCCCTTATAGCTCCACATACAGGTGTCGGATACCTTTCACAAACAAACTCCCATGAGTCTCTCTTCCTGAGGCATTCCTATGCAACACAATATTCAGAGCTGGGCTGGTGCAGTGTGATGTGAGAGGACTTGCACCCATTATACCAAAGATTAATTTATATGTACAATAAAGTACCTATTGAACCTATGTATTGTGTGTTATTTAAACCTCTGGAAAAGGAATCATTCTTTAAAGTGCTGTCTTGCACATATGATACATGTTAAAAAAAACATAACTACACTGTCAGAACAGTTGTTTGCAGTAAAGATTGGAGTACAATTGGGCTAACACTTTCTAATTACTGCCTAGCTCTATTGCAAACTACAACCAGCACTTGCTTGCCTATTTTACTGTATACTACTTCTCTAAATTACAGGGAGGAAAACTTTTGTTCCATAAAAAGTTTAATAATATACTTAATAGTTATTGTTGATCAAGCCAGCGCAAGCCGTAATTTTTCAAAATTTGTTTCTTTTGTATTGATTTCTATTATAAGTAGATATATGAAGCAGTCTATCTATGGTCAGCAGATTTGACACTGACTTCCACTGCATCAAAAGAAATGTTTTCTTTGGTACTTTTCTTAAACATATTTTTAAAAATCTCCTTCAGCAATTGCTTTATTCCCGTATCTTGAATAACAGTATAGTTTGAAGTAAATACATCATGGTAAAAATGGTGTAGTCAAGTCAAAATACCAATGAGCACTAATACTAATAAATGCCAAGGCCTTGACAAGAATACAAAGTATGAAATAAACATATTGTCCACTATCAATATCTTTCATCATGCAAATGTTTCCACCATACATGATGTGATATTTCCACCATGCTATACATGACCTTTCCACTCATAAGCTCAATGTCACACACCAGCTATTCTAAAGAGATTAAACTGATGAATATTAGCAATCTTTCTGGCTGGTATTTGTACATGTATGTTCACGCTTTCAATGAATGATTAAATTTGTTTACTACATATGTCCAATGTTATCACCATGTATTTCAACATGATATGCGCTTAAACAGTTTGAAAAATAAACTATGAATTTGGAAATATAATATTTCTTGGTCATAACAATATAAAAAATCTTGAGTCCCAGTGATTGTTGTTCTAGGGTTTAACACCATGACTATTGTTTCTACAAAACATATATGAAATGATTATAGTCTCAGTGTTACGACTATTGTATTTGTATAAAACATATATGAAATGATTATAGGTCGCAGTGTTATAACTATTGTGTTTGTATAAAACATATATAAAATGATTATAGGTCACAGTGTTATGACTACTGTGTTTGTATAAAACATATATGAAATGATTATAGGTCACAGTGTTATGACTATTGTGTTTGTATAAAACATATGAAATGATTATAGGTCTCAGTGTTGTGACTATTGTGTTTGTATAAAACATATATGAAATGATTATAAGTCACAGTGTTATGACTATTGTGCTTGTATAAAACATATATGAAATGATTATAGGTCTCAGTGTTATGACTATTGTGTTTGTATAAAACATATATGAAATGATTATAGGTCACAGTGTTATGACTATTGTGTTTGTATAAAACATATATGAAATGATTATAGGTCGCAGTGTTGTGACTACTGTGTTTGTATAAAACATATATGAAATGATTATAGGTCACAGTGTTATGACTATTGTGTTTGTATAAAACATATATGAAATGATTATAGGTCACAGTGTTATGACTATTGTGTTTGTATAAAACATATGAAATGATTGTAGGTCGCAGTGTTATGACTATTGTGTTTGTATAAAACATATATGAAATGATTATAGGTCGCAGTGTTATGACTATTGTGTTTGTATAAAACATATATGAAATGATTATAGGTCTCAGTGTTATGACTATTGTGTTTGTATAAAACATATATGAAATGATTATAGGTCACAGTGTTATGACTATTGTGTTTGTATAAAACATATATGAAATGATTATAGGTCTCAGTGTTATGACTATTGTGTTTGTATAAAACATATGAAATGATTATAGGTCACAGTGTTATGACTATTGTGTTTGTATAAAACATATATGAAATGATTATAGGTCGCAATGTTATGACTAAACATACAGAGGGCCCCCAAGTGGCCGAAAGCACTCTCCATTACAGATCACTGCCATCTCACCTCTGTCTGCGTGGGTTCGAGTCTCAGATTCAGCCAATGTGGGTATGTGAGAAAGCTTGCCAGCAGCTTTTCCTGGGTTGGTGGTTCTATCCGGGGTTTTCAAGTATTCTTCCTCCACCATTAATACTGACTACCATGTATAGCCTATTGTGTGCTGAAAAATGAAGTTAAACCCTACAACAACAACAACCAAAAAATCATGATGGCAAAATGTCATCATTATTATGTATCTGAAAGGTAATAATAAATATAGCTTTTATATTGGTTATTTGTAGCAGCACTTGACCAGCTCAAAAGAATTTCCATCCATATCATTGGAAGGTTTACCTGTCCTTGGTAGAGACTTGCATCTTCAAGTGTGTTATCTGGTTTTGTCAGTTGTTCATACTTGTTGGTGGTGTACCGATTCCAAAGTCGCACTTCTTTATTGTCAGCAATGTTGAATGTCCTACGCATTTCCTTCTCCAGGTCCTCTTGGAAAACAAAAATTATAATAAATGCCAACTATTTTAAATAAACTGAAAATACATATTTAAAAATCTGATTCTCTGAAACACCTTTTTTTTAAAAATAAAACAGCTGTTATTTCAGTTTTATAAGATTACTCATAAGAAAAAGTAGCACAAAATGATGTGCACTGTATTTAAAGCCTTTATACACATCTTCTGGCGATTCAGTCTCCAACAACCATAAATACATGTGTAATATCCGCACAACTACTTCATAGTTAAAAATATTTATCTAATATCTGACTATATAAGTTTCCAATTTATTTGGCTAGTGTTATATATACATATCTGCTGTCTGTTTAAATATTGAATCACACCTTCCTATTCAGACTAATCAAAGATTTAAACCAAACTTCCTCTGCAGACTTGTCACATGAAATCCCAGCTTTCTGGGTTGTCTGGTCTATAAAAGCAGCAGAGAGGGTGAACAGACCACGTTTTCGAGCAAAAATAAGGCTTCCAACGAAATCTCATTTTAACCACAAAAAAAAAGTCTCCATTTAGCGAACGGAGACTTTACGATTTTTTAATCAATTTTGGTCTCAACGATGTGGTCATCACCCTCTCTGCTGCTACAAGTTAACAAAAATAATAAATGATTTCAACCGAATATTTGATCAAGTCCGATACGATATCGTGTCCGAGGATCATGTAAATTTATTGTTATAAATCCATGCGGGGTCGACTGAGCGTTACTAAAGAAATTTTTAAATTGATTGAAGTCCATATCAGAACACCATGTCTGCCAAATATTTCATAGCGTATGTGTATCAACGCCGTTGAATACATCAAGAATATTACAGTTATCTCTAATCACTTTTGGAATCTGTGTGTAGCGTTGAGTGACATAGATCATATCAGTGTTTTTGTGCCTGCCTCGGGAAAATATTCTAGCTGGGTTTTTTTGTTTATCTAACATGACATCATCGTATACAACTAAATTGTTGATACTTCCATTGAGGTCTTCTACTGATGGTGCCTCGTCAATATCGGTTATAAATTCAATAATACACTCGCCAGCAATCTCTGAAGCGTTTTCATTAAAATCTTTTAGCACTTCATAGCATCGTTGATCATCTACGCTAGGAGCAACTAAATACAACTTATCCCATTTCATCCATCTCATTATTAAATTGAGCAACAATTGCGTCTTGCCGGATCCAGATGGCCCGATTATAATTGTGCGGATAGAGTTTGGTAGCGCTGCATGATGCTTAACTGGTTCTCTTGTTTTAGTCGCTGAAAAATCAATTATATCCATATCTCTATACATAAATTATGGATCTATATTGTGTGAAGTGTAAAACGCGTACTAGCACAAATGATGTGACGACGATTACAACTAAAAATAACAGATCTGCACTTACTGGTAGATCTGAAACATGTGGTACAAAAAAATTTAGATTTATTTCTATGAAATCCGGAAATGTTTTTAAAAAAAACGAGGAGGTGATATCGCAGCCAAATTGGCAAAGCTCCCTGGAACCCCATGGGCAAAGTACCCCGGAGAAAAGCACCATCCAGGATATAGCTACTGTGGTCCCGGAACACGATTAGATATCAGACTTGATGATCAAAATCAGCCCCGACCTGGCGAGTATCCGATAAACGCTATTGATAAGGCGTGTCACCTTCATGATGTTGCATATAAAAGCAGCAATTTGCAAAACAGGCATCTCGCGGATGTGAAATTAATTCATGCGTTAAATGCTATTCCTGATAAATCTTTTAAAGAAAAGTTGGCTTCGTGGTTGGTAAAATCAGCTATGAAAGGCAAATTGATGATGGGCGCTGGTAATTAATAATATGGAATCAATTTATTATTCCCCAAGAGGATACTGGAGGGGTAACGCTGCAATCAATAAACTCGCCAACTCCGCAAAAGTGAAAAAGGCCACTGCGGCTAATTGGTTATCCAAACAGGCTATATGGCAAATTTATCTACCGCGCCCTAAACAAATCAATTTCTTGCATTTTGATGTTACCGGACCTAATGAAGTTCATCAAGCTGATTTATTGTTTTTACCACATGACAACGGTTACAAATACGCGCTAACCGTAGCTGACGTTGCTAGTCGATACAAACAAGCAGAACCGCTAAAAACAAAATCATCAACTGAAGTGGCTTCTGCATTTGAAAGGATTTATCGACGAGGCCCACTACGCTGGCCAAATCTGTTACAAGTTGATCCTGGCAAGGAATTTCAAGGCGCTGTTTTATCAGCGATGAAACATCATAATACCACATTACGACGAGGACATACTGCGTTACATCGTGATCAGGCAATTGTTGAACGATTTAATCGGACACTTGCTGAGTGGTTATTTGGATATCAATATGCGAAGGAGTTTATTCAGGATAAAAGATCCCGTGAATGGGTTAAGAGATTACCAGGTGTAGTTACCGCAATCAATAATGAGATTACTAGAACAATCAACATGAAACCTAGCAACGCTATTAAAAAGAAGTATATACCCGTACAACCACAAAAAGATTTCAAAGAACCAATTCTTGGTAGTAATGTCACTGTAAGGTATTTATACGAACCAGGAGAGCTTGAGGGTGGTAAAAAAAGAGCTACTGATCCTATTTGGAGTGTCACCGTACATAAAATATCTAGTATAACACGATCTATAAACTAGATTCAACTGCCCCTCAGTGGGGTTTTACACGCGAACAATTACAAGTGATTCCTGACGATACTCAATTACCACCGCGGGGTCTTAACTAGCGCCGTTGCGTCTGTTGCACTCAAGACAAGTCAACATCACATTGTTTCTGACATGACCAATGCTGCTATTCTTTCTGTCTACGGTAAATTGGCGAGGATCTTTATCCGAATACTGCCAACGCATTATACAATTGCAACTCGTGCAGTGATTATTCTGTTGTTGCTTCAGCGTAATTATTAATTCAGCATCAATGTCAAATTCTCGTTGGTTTTTTTTGTCTTGTTGTTTGTAACCAGAGAGTTTTTTTCTGATTATATCCTTGACTCTATCAACGCTGACAATATCACTTATTGAAGTATCATTATCGTCACTGACTTCGTCAACAACAATTCTTCGAAGTTGATTTATTCTTCGTACTCTGGATACTGCAAGATAGACTAAATTTGACCATTCAATGCGATTATCCACCATCCAAACAATTGTATCTGACATAGTCAATCCCTGTGAAGAATGTATCGTCGCTGCGTATCCTAGCGTCCATGGGGATTTATTAGCACGCAATGCATCTTCGACGACGCTGATATCAACCAGCACAATATCATTTAACACGAGAATCTGCTTTTCACTCTTCCCTGGAATATCAACTTCTATATTCTGTTTTCGTGTATCCGAAGGCCTATAACACAACGGTACTGGAAATGTTGCAAATTTTTCTTTATGCATTTCAAATAACTTCATCTGAAGTATGTCTCTGACTATTTTTCTACTTGCAATTATCAAATCGTTTGGTCTCCACGTTTCCCAAAAATCATTTATGGGAGTTTCTGAAATTATTTCACGCGCTATTTCACACTGGATTTTATCCGGTTGTAATCTAATTAGCGCTTTGAACTCGCGTAATTGTTCATCAAGTGATCTATAATCAGTGGTAATTTCTTCATAATAGTCTACAAAACCCTTAGGCATTCATGTGGGGATGCACCGACAAATGGTGGTGGTTGGCCATGATCACCGCACATGACGACTTTTGTATTTTTCAATAACAACCACTCAAGAAAGGTTTGTAATATTTTCAACGATACTGTGCATATTTCATCCCAAATCATGATTTCAGGAATGAATTTATCGCCCATTCGATCAGGAGTCCATTCATCGCCTTTCCATCGAAAGAAACTATGATAAGTACAGGCATTTACCCCTCGTTGTTTCATCTCTCTGGCGAGTCTGTGAGTAGGTGTTAGGACAATCATGTTTGATTTTGAAACGTGGTATAATTCAATTGCACGAGTTGTCTTTCCTGACCCACCACAACCGTTTAAATAAACTGTCTTGTATCTACATATTGGATCAGATACCGGTGGTGCATTAGAAAATTCTGATTGAATTTCAATGGGGTTACATGAAAGATATTTATCATCCATGGTAGCATCTGCCGATTCACAATACTCATGTAGCGTCTCCTTTTTAAATCTCCAACATCCCCACGCTTCCTCCTGGGATGTGAATTTAGCTACATCTGATTTGTATTTCTCGTGGATATAAATAGAATCAGTGGCTACTCTAACTGCGTTATTAGGAAATCTATTTATCATCGAAAATAAATTGATAGAAGCATAAGCTAGCATAGAACTTCTCAAATGCGTATATTGTTTAATATATCCATCACAATAGGTAACAATTGTACCTAATCGTCTTCCATCGGATAGGAAAGCGTCTTTACGATTTACAAGTTTTCCCTGTTTCGTTAAATCCGTTACAATAAAATCGTATTCAGCGACGTCTATGATCAACCGCGAGGAATATTTTGCATTGTCGTATCTTCCACCCTGGGTAAATTTACCGATTATTCTTCGTCCAAAATCTTTTGCTTGTTCTTTTTTAATTTCAAATAACTTCTTAGACCAATTCATGACTTCTTCCTCGCTGAAATCTGGAAACTGTTTTCACTGTTCGCTAATTATACGATCTAGATCGGGTTGTGGTAGCCAAACTTCTTTCTGAGCTCGATAGCATATAATAGCTTCGGAAACAATCAACGATATTAGCATACCACAATCAATCATATATCTCAATAGCACTATTGGCATCCAGTGTTTCACAGACATATGTCTACCAAGCCAAACATAACTACACGGATGTAACCCTGTAGCGAGTTCAAATGATATCACACGAGCGAATCCGGTTAAATCAAAATCAGGCAATGGACCATTAATAGCAACACGAGTCATTTCATGTGTGGGGTGTCCAAATCGTTTAAAGTACTTAGCACATTCTCCATACCCGAGGAAACTTCCAGGATAACACGCGGATATATCAATTGAAATCATACCGCCACGATGGTATTTTGTATTCCACAGTCCTCCATGACTAAATTCGACGCAACTCAATTTAACGTCCTCGAGAAAATCACTTTGTGTTGGACGCCATGAGTTTTTTTCTCTTGCGAAGTGAGCTACCACTGATGGAATTGTGAAGCTATCCGTTAATAGTTTTTCATGGGAACTCTCCAGTGAAAAATCACTAGCGATTTTTCTCATTCTGTTATCTAATTCTTCAACGCGATATAATTCACCATTTGGTCTTACAAATTGATCAAATCCTATTTCGGGATCTTCATCACTTCTAAGTAACCACACTGACACAGGATCATCCTTACACAGCGTGTGAATAGCATCGAATAATTTCTCATTATAAAAAACATCCCCGACGAATTCCTCGGGGATATATCTCACGGTTCTATCTCGTGAAAATATTGTTACTGCAGGTGTCCACGCGTGTTCGTTATGATCAATAATTTGTATTGGAGCTCCTCGCGATTGATATTTCGGTTCGTATAATACTTCTCCGGCTATTGTCGTTACTGATATTGGGAATTGTAATGATGCTTCTAATTTAGCTATATCAGAGATCTTTGCACCGTGCTGTTTCACTGTCAGTTCCCATTCGGTTATTTTCCTACATCGCAGATCAGTTAGTTTATTTCCTCGGGATGCATTTGTGAAGTGTTCCATTACCCGTGTTGCCACACAATTCAGTGAACTAGAATATTTCATAGGAGCTAGTTTTGCGATATCGGGTTTATCATTTAACGGATATATCCCATAAACGATTGCTGTTACAGGATAAGATCTCTCGTAGTATGGTTTGTCGATTCCAGTTAGAATTCCTGGTTTAGAATCTCTACTTACAATGACAGTTTTTTTATCATTGAGGATTGGTTCAAATTTATCCCTGATAATCCATTTGCCTTCGACTTCGATAATGAATTTTATTCTGAAAAAATACTTCTGATGGGAATTGCTTTGTTTGGGAATTGCTTTGCGATTTCCATCTTTGGATTTCCACCCCGTTGGCTCGCCAAGGTGTGAAATTATCTCAGCTGCTCTTTCATCATTCATGGTAGCATCGATGTTCGGTACATTGACATCGTCATGTATAATTCGAAATGTCGACCAACAGTATGCTGCACCGTCTCGGTAGAATTCATTAAAACACTCCTTGATTTTACTTAGTATAGTTCTGTCACCGATTAGACGTTTTGGTGTATCAGAGACTCTATCGAGATTGAATTTAGTATTTCTCCAAGGTTTGATTTTCGATAATCTCTTAAACTCCGTATCGAAATTGAATTTAGCATTTTTCCAGGGCTTAATTTTCGATAATCTCTTGAACTCCTCCATGTTATAATAAAAACAAGTATTTAAATAGAAAAATATAGTATAATGAATCACTGCAAGTGGCTTATGATTGGATCAACAACCCCGTGTAACAAATCATGCAGAAGCGAATTCTGTGGACATCATTTACAAAGCGTTCGGCGAGAAAGTTTTGGTCCACTCCCATGCCTCCAATGTGGGGTTGGGGTAAAGGGAAAATCGCAGTTGTGTCTCAGTTGCGGCGGTAAACGATACAGGGAACTAAAACGCTATTATGACAAACGAATCATTGACCCCAACAATGACTCCGTCCTTGATAAAATCATCAAAACCCCTCAAGACTACATTGATAGACTTATAATTAAAGCAAATAATAAATTAGACAAGTAGTATTATTATACAAATGAGCCAAGATTTCAGACCTCATCCAGTGCTTGTTAATTACGAAGCATCCCGTGATGGTGTTGTCAGGCGCCGCAGACTAAAAGAACCGGTTGGATATCTGAATAATATGGGGTATTTGATGTTTTCAGCTGGGAGGAAGAAGTATCTCTGTCACAGAGCCATCTATGAAGCATTTTACGGATTAATCGAAGATGGCCTTGTGATTGATCACATAAATGGTGTAAAGACTGATAATTGTCTTGTGAATCTTCAAGCCGTCTCACAAAGTCGGAATGCAAAATTAGGTGGAACTGGCAAACATGCAAAACGCCCTAGGGGGATCAAATCGTTTGATTTAGAAAATAATCAAGAGAGAAGCTTTCAGTCGATAAATGAAGCCAGTAGATACTTTGACATTTGTGGGACTTCAATACGATTTGTTGCAGAAAATATAATTAAAACTGCTCTGTCGAAAAAAAATAGTCATAAAATAAAATTCGTATACACCTGAAACTATTCAAGGGAGATAAATCCCCATGGACAAATCCGCCGCAACTCACTAAGTTCCCTTGTATTATGACGTCAAAGGAATTTGTCGTCTGTTAACTAGGCGCGCACGTGACTGTACATAGTTTCGGTAGAATTTTATTTTTTAGCAATTTCTAAAACGTTTTATTGTCGCTTGGCTACAATGAGTGCAGGATAAACCACGCGCGGAAAATAAAAGCAAATGTGCATCCTTCCGATTTCATATCAAGAACCATATGTATACATCGCGAGTGGTTTCCATTCATTGAAGTAGGTGGGCGTGGTTAAAATTCCTGTATACAGCTCTTTGTGATCTAATCGATAATGTATTTTGTCTAGTCACTGACGCAGGCATGCGTGACTGATAGTTACATTATATTTTAAACTGCTCCGATTTTATGTTTTCTCGAAGCACCTTACACGTTGTAATTTAATGCTGTTTTCACTGTTTTCTGGATGGTTACAACAGTTAAATTATTATTCGTTTTCTTAAATACGATAGTAAAATTGTCTATTTTAAAAATCTCTTAATCAGAAGATATATATATTAACAATCTCTATTTTATATGACGGCTCCGTGGTGTAATGGTAGCGTGTTTGTCTTGTAAACATAGATCTATCAACTACTACGTGTTCGGTCCCCATAGCAGATACATTATTTGATGGCGAAACGGAAGATGTTTTTTCTATTAATTGGGGGGAGGGGCGGACCCTCTTAGCCAAACCAACATTGTAACTCATGCTATCGCATTCTCGGTAGCGTGGGTTGGTGTTTTTTCCAACTCATGCAACCATGAATTTAATTTCATGGGTTGCCATATTAGTTTGGTTTACCACGCCCACGCCACATAACATCCAATAAACATATACCTTCTGAGAGATCTAATTCAGCCTTTGCCGAGTTAGACCCCTCGCCGGAGATTATGTGTTTATCAAAGTAATTGGATGTAAAATAAATGGTATAAATTGATGCAAAAGCTCTACATTCACATGAGGAACCCGACAGGGTAGCACAGAATGGGCTACCGGCTAATAGAAACGGTGTTAGGGTCACAAAGGGCATCCAAATGGATAGCCAAAAGAAAAGGGCATCCAAATGGATAGCCAAAAGAAAAAGGCATCTGGAATGGATAGCCAAAAGAAAAGACCCTAGCAAAGACACAAAGGCCTCAATAAGGGACTCATGAATGAATAACCGCTCATAATTGATATCATTTATTTTGCATTTTTTTCTAATAATTAAAGATAAAATATATTATATTTATATAAAAATATAAATAATGGATATCAAAGATGTAAATTCTATAATTGCTGAAATCTCAGATTTAAAAAATAGAGGGGTAGTATTATCTGAAGATCTCGACTGTGACAGGATTGCCTCGGAATATGAAGACATTGAGTATCAGTCTAGTAAGAATCGTTATGTTTTACCTAAGATGTACAGACTCGTGAAAGGAATTCAAAAGTCCATCTATGCTTGTTTGTACGGTAACGATATTGATGTATTTATAACGCTATTTAGCACCGTTGAAGCAATACGTCAAAAGCTCGGCCAAGAGTATCAAAAACGAGCTGAAATTAGTTCTAAGGTTCGTGATCTTAGAAAAATATTAAACGAGGAAAAACCAGTATCCTAACCACGTGAGCGTTACTATAAAAAAATAGGCTTTCAGTAAATAATTTAAAAAATAAATTTTTTTTTAGCGTTTTTTGTAACACTCACATGGGATTTTCTCCTGAAAGGATACTCAGCAGTTTGGGCCTGCTTATGCAGTTATGTGCGTACTGTATGATCTGGTTGTGGTAGCAAGTAATCACTGCGACGCCTCCATTTTCACGTAGTTGTTGATGTTGCCGCGTCGTTAACAAAACTCGTTCATCGCCGTTCTCAGATATTACAATTCTGAAACCCCCAGCGATGTTATTTCTGAAACACTCGCGGATAGCGTCGTACAGTTTAACCCTGTCGGAGATGGATACGTTAGCTTGATAGTACATTTTATTTAATAACTCATCTTTTAATTGTGATAGTTTCACATTTGAAAACTCAGTTCACAAACAATATATGGTAGGTGAATCGCTTACAACTAGATTAGCCCGAGAGCGGCTAGCAGCAATTAAAAAGTTTATACCGGTTCGAGACAGACTTCGTGAGAAACTTCAACAACGACAACAAGCGCAGACTGACTTTTCTGTGTCAAGTGAACAACTATTTACTCCGATAACAAGTGCGACCAAAGATGTGAAAACAGCAACTGAACGAGCAATATTTGGAGATATTCCTGAGGAAGGCAAGCGACGAGAAGTGCCTGTTCTTGGTGTGCTTGAAAAAATTGCAGCAGAGACCGAACAAACAAAAAAGTCTTTAGAAACACTTCCAGTAGATATAGTAACTACTTCACGGCAACAACAAAAAAAAGAGCAAGTACTAGAAGAACTAGGTGCTACTGCAAGAAAACCAAAAGAAGAAGAATACGTTACTATAGAAAAAATATATTCACCGCAAAATATATTTATACACTATATATACAACATAATTAAACATTATAATAACAATGAGTTAATTGACTTTACCACGCAGAATTTTTCACTCGATAAAAGAGAAACATTTGTAAACAAAGGGTATAAAGAGTATATAAAAAACGACGAGAATTGGATAAAAAAAAACATACCTGGCAAACCGTGGTAGATTTAGAATCACAGAAAGTAACCGTAATGATTTTGAGATTTTTAAAGACAAAGTATTGAGTAAAGTAGAGTATCCAACTAGATTTTTTGGTGAAAAGGAGTCAACTGGAGATGGATATTTAGGTAGCGGCATAGTTGAAAACACTAGCGTTACTTGTCCTGGTAACATTCTCAGTGATATATCACGACTGGAGGTTCTCATCGGGGGGAAGCGAGCCGGAAACAACTCACCGGAAATAATTAATGAGGCCGCTGATATCTGTAGACGATTATTTGCCGGCGGTATCATGGACATTAATGTATATCGAGAACTCATTGCTGAATTAGTTGAAAATCACAAAGATACCCATGGTTATTACAGCGATTGATCACTAATTGAAAAATTACTAGTTTTATAACAAGATGATTATACACTACAACCATGATAAACCCGTAAGCGTCTACGTGGTGAACTCACGATTGCCTGTTTATAGAGCATATTACGGAGACGGTTTCGGCAATACCATTGCGGGGTTATTTACAAGAATGGCTCCCAAGGTGGCGCCGTTAGCTAAACAATTATCAATGAAAGCCATTGATACTATTCGTGATAAGGGAACGAGCGAAATCGGAGATTTCGTTGGAAATCTTGCAGGAAAGGCATTTTCTGCCGCGAAAGATAAAATAGCATCATTGATGCGAAAGAAACCAACGGTGCTGCCATCAACTACAGTGATGCCTGCAAAAATCAGCAAAGCAATAAATAGCGCAGTGGAAGAAAAACTAGCGTCGTTGGCTGCTTCGGTGACTCCGTCTCCACCGGTAACAGATAACGCTATCATGAACGCAATAGCAGGAAGTGGTTTGAAACGAAAACAAAAACGACGATGATTATAAAGAGTTTCACAATTGAAAGCACTAAATAATAATAACAATGTTTAAACGAACAGCTGATCCCGCTTTTGATATGGAAGCCCCAGTGCGCAAAGACGATTCCGTCCGCGATTATCAATACTATTCCTATCATGCAATACAACCCGACCTACGATCGCGAATTGAACTACAAGTTCAAGATACCAGTAAATACTTTTTGCCATGTGAAGCATTTATTGAAATCGAGGGAAAACTCGTAACAAATGTTGCAGCTGATACCCCATTTGCAAATGATCAAAATATCCGAGTTGGTTTTGTCAATAATGGCATAATGGCGTTATTTGAAAGTGCAAGATATCTCATTGATGGAAAAGAAATTGAATCAATAGACCGCGAGGTTGATGTTGCAACAACAATAATCGGGCTAGCAAGATATTCTGATGATTATACAAGATCGGCTGGTCCGTCTATGATGTTTGCAAAAGATACTACTGATAACGCTGACCACCTTCAATACATTAAAGTGTTGACAGCAAGAAATAATGCAGAAGACGATCAACAAGAAGCAGCTAATCCAGAACGTCGAGCTAAACCCGGAGCTGCATTTGATATTCTCGGAGGCGTTAATGGTAATTTCAATCTAGGGTTTGCAACACGAGTAGCAACGTTGCAAAGACCACAACGATATTTTTCATGTGCGATTCCACTCCATCACATATTTGGATTCTGCAGAAATGTCAGAAAAGTCATCTATGGAGCCAAGCACACAATCGCGTTAGTGCGAAAAGGCAATGACAATGATGCAATTTGGCGTACTGGTGCCGCTGATGGTAAAGTTGTTTTGAGTAAAATAGTATTGTGGATGCCAGTAATGACCCCATCAATTACCACGGAAGAGCGGCTACTTTCATTTATGGACACAGGTGGCAAATCATTGATAAGTTGGCTAACAACAACAACTGATGCCAAAGAGGATAATGTTGCTGATACATTTACATGGCACCTGGCATCAAAACAAGGCGTTTCAGCTCCACGTCATATATTTATAGCGCTGCAGAATCGGGATCGATTAGGCTCCCAAGAACGCAGTCATATGATATTTGATCGGTTAGGAGTCACGGAGGTTTCACTGAGAATAAACGGACAACAAGAACCATCTGAGGATATTCAGCTTGATTACGACACTAACCACATAGCACGTGTGTATCATCGGATGCTGTCATATATGGGTCGTGATCAAAATGTTGATACTGGTTTACAAATATCTCAACTTGATTTTAAAAGCCTCTATCCGATTTATTACTTTTCGCTGGAACATCTTGATTTAACAAGGCAATCCTTCGTTGATATACACTTCAGAGCTCGTATAGCTCCTGGTGGCGTTAATTATAGAGCGATTGCTGTCATTCTCAGTGATAAATCAATGTTGTTAGAAGGGGTTGGTGGACGAATGAGAGTAGTTGATGCACCAGTGGAAAATATGTAAATGAAACTTGAAGAGTTTCCAATTAGATCAATTGAAAGCATAAATGCGTTTTACAATAAAATGACATATAGTGTTGTTAGTGTCAATCTGACTGATGGTCAGGTCAAGAAATTGCGATCAAAATCCGCTAAAGAATGTAGAACAACAATAACGTTAAAACCAGCGCAGATGTCCGGCGGTACACATAAAATATCATTGACGGATCGTCAAATAAAACATTTCAATGATGCGCTAAAGAAACGGCGAGGGGTTCAAATTGTATTTTCAAAGGCTGCAGTCGCCAACATGATAAAATCAGGTGGTATATTTCCATTGTTAGCTGCAATACCAGCATTGATTGCAGCGGCTGCCCCAGCAGTGGCGAAAGCGGCAGCGTTGGGAGCCGTTGGGACCGCAGCAGGGATGGCATTGAAAAAGGCAACTGGGAAAGGATATAAAAAAAAGGGAAAGGGTCTAAGACTACCAGGAACCCCGTATTCATGGTACAGCGGGAGATCCGTTCACGGATCCGGCCTAAGAATACCAGGAACGGTTTATTAGTTGAAAGCCCAATTGTTGAGGAGTCTAGGACTCCTATGTCCAATTTTGATTTAATTGATGCTGCTAAAAAACTGGCGATAAAAAACTTCAGAGGGGTTTTTATGAGAGATCAATTACCGAGAAAACCTAAACGTGTTGAAACCGGTATCATCAATCTTGATAACAGCAGCGGATCGGGAACTCACTGGGTTGCATACGCAATCGATCCGCGTGGGATTGTCTATTTTGATTCATATGGGTTAGCTCCGCCAAGCGAGTTTATGCGGTATATAAATTCTTCGATGAAACTCAAAGAGTTTCCGATTTTTTATTCCACGCTGCCAACACAACAATTAAATGATCCACCGATATGCGGCCGTGAAGTATTAAATGTCCTCGCGGAGATTTCATCGTCACAGAAACCACCTCATCTGGCTGTAAATAAATACACGAGTGGGAAATTACAAGGTAATTTTAGAGAATCAATAAATTGAAAATACTAGAATCTTTACAATAATGATTAATATTTGGGGACAATCTCTGTCAATGTCGGATCCCACCGCGAAAACATCTGCGGGTTCTATCGAGGATGTAAAAAAAATAATTGAAGATGAAATCGCTGAGACGTTAAATTTAACAAGTGTTAACCCGAACGAAATAGTTGTATTTCAAGATCGCCAGGGTAAATTAAAAAGCAGTAATGTGTCATTGGATGACATTTTAAAACGACAACACGACGCCGCTGAAAACTCTGTTGCGCTGTATTCCAACGGTGGACAACTTAAACCAGGCGCACTTGTGTCTACGATCACCGACGCGATTGCTACCAACGAACGTGAGCTGAATGATCTTATACGAGGTTATAATAATTTTCGCAAAAATGTCGTACATAAATTCTTTGGAACCCCGCTTGTGGTTGGCATGACTCTAGCTGAAATTAAAGACTTGTTGAATTCATTCTTCGCTAACAAGGAAGCTGGAAGGATGATGACTGCTTCAGAAATCAAGGCAAATTATCTCGAGATTTTTAAACTAAGCGAAGATTTTGAGAAGGTACAAAAACTCACAAACGACGTAGTTGTTAAGTTTTTTGGAAACTCGCTTGTGGCAGACATGACTCTCGTTGAAATTAAGCGCGCGCTTGACAGATAAAAGATCACCAGCGACGTAGCTAATAAGTTCTTTGAGGGCATTACACTCCAAAATATCACAACGAAACTTTCTAACATCGACTTTTATTTTAAAACCCAATCACAGTTTGATAGACTTTTGTATACACTTTTTTTCAAGAGTGATGGGAAGATGATGACTTCCGCCGATATAAGGGCAAATTATCTCGAGATTTACAATGATATTTCTAAACTAAAAGAAGATCAAAAACCCACTAACGACATTGTTGGCAAGTTCTTTGGAAACCCGCTTGTGGCAGGAATGACTCTCGCTGAAATTAGCGAGTTTATCGGCAAGCATACTCACAATGCCTACATCGCTAATAGTTTATTTGGTGTCCCAGCTACATCTACGATGACTCTCAAAGATATTAATATGTTTATGGTGAGACAAACAACATTTAATACCATCGTGGATAAATTTTTAGGGAGAACACCTGTGTCTGAAACCACACTGACAGGTCCGACCCTCGCTGAAATTAAAAAAGCTATTGACGAACAAAAACCCATCAACGAAATTGTTAATAAGTTCTTTGAGGGCAGTAGCCTCCAAGATATCACGACAAAATTTTCTAACATCGACCGGTATATTAAAGACCAAGTGACGCTTGGAATCAGAGAACTTTTGATTGCATTCTTTTTTGACAAAAACGCGGGGAGGATGATCGGTAATGTCGAAATCAAGGCAAATTATCTCAATATTTACACGGATATTTTTAAACTAAAGGAAAAAGTAAAGATGCCGCATCCCCACACAAGCATTAGAAATATCGTGTATATGGTCAATGATGGAGACTTTGATTGGGTAAAAAACTCTAATACTAAATTGGAAGTCGCTATCGGGGAGTGGCCCCCTGGTATCTACAGGATAACGTTAATCTCTACCAAGCAATTTAACATCATCGTGGGTGGTAAAACCTACTTTAGTGGCACCGCATCAGTAATTATCAATAATAAAGAAGAATTTGAGTTTGTCGCGGTTGATAACACCATTAGATCAACAATAACCTGGTGTTTAGAATTTGTAGGTGAAGTAAACCACCCCCTGATCTACTACCCGGAAGATGATGAATAATTGAAAACACTAGCGGGTTTAAAATAACAATGTCAATGACGAAGTCATCGATGAAATCAATTGAACCGATAATAGTCCCGTTGACGGAGTCAGCGGTATCACAATCGCAGATGACGCTGTCATTGCAATATCGATTCGACACCGTGAAAGAATTTTCCGCGAACTTGAAATCACTTTCTGAGCGTTATCGTGAAAAAATGAAAAAATACCGACGCAGCGTAGCAATCATCGACATCACCATGTACTCGGTATCCGGTGTGATGGCCAGCGCTGGGGTTATTATGTCGACGGTGACCATGATGGCTCCGATTGCAGTTCCAATTGCTATCTCCGCGGCAACAACAATTGCTGCAGTCGCCACCGCGATAACTAAAAAATTATCATCGTGTTCTCAGAAAAAACTCAGTGATTATACAGCTCGATACCGGGTGGTATTTGACGCGTACTCGAAATTATCCGAGTTGATCTCGCTGTCGATAGATAATTCGTTCATATCCGCCGTTGAATTTTCCACGATGACCCAGTTGTATAACTCCGCGATGTTGAAATTGGAAATTGAAGACAGCGTTACCAATAATGTCACTACAATTCAACGAATTGCAACTGCTTCAACGAATCGCGGAGAATACCACTCCGATACGAACAAGCATGATATCAATAACATCAACGAGCCCTGAATTTAGTGTGAACTTTCCTTCTCCGATTCCAGTGCGTGAGATCGCGCTGGCAAAATTACGAGTGTATCATAGCTGGCCTAATATCAGATCTGTTGCATTTGGCGGTCAGCAACCCAATAACGCACTGGTGTTCTCGTATAAGAATAAATCCGATGGCACTCCAGCGTGGGAAACTGTTTCGTTACCAACTGGGTCGTACCAGATTGAGCAAATCAATGCTGAAATTCAGCGTAGAATAAAATCAATCACTGGAAAAGAATCAAAAATAGCTATTAAACTTCATGAACCGACGCTCTCGTCGTCGATCGAAATAAGCACAGAGGGATACATTGTAGATATCTATAACAGCTCGTTAAGAACAGTGTTAGGATGGCTCGAAAAACAACCGGAGAAATCCACCGCCGACTTAACCACGGACGTAAAATCATATCATGAAATCAATCCCAGTTATCGAGATAATTTATCTGATATAAGAAAAGGAAGAATCGGCGATAGATTTATATTTACCAACAAAGACACATTGCAATGGGATTTTATCATTAAAAGAACAGCCGACTCATCTGTTACTATTTCCTTTACGCTAACTGACGTCCGTGGTTATTTTAATGAAATTAAACAATTATATGAAACACAACTAGAACAACTACGGAAAACAAAATCGCAAAAACACGTTGAAATAATAAATCAACTTATATCTGACATGGAATATATCTATGAACTAATTATTCAAACAATAATTAATGACAACAGCGACAATAAACAACGATTCCTTACCGGTTACAATATCACAGAAGACAATCTACGTAATTTCAAGTTTCCCAAATACAACGCTGATGAACTAGCAAGAATTGTTAGAACCGATATCAAGGCGCTACAAAAACCAGATTCAACTGTCATCCTCAGGTATAATAATGACCCAGACGGTGGCGGTAGGCATATTGCCCCGCATAATGTGAATATTTCAACGGTGATTGCGCTCAATTTAACATGTGATGCAATTGAAGGAAGCTATCAAATTAATCTAGAGCAATCAAATCAAGCTCAGCAGGGATATATTCTTTATTCGTTTGCACCTACAGCTCCTCCAGGATTCCTAATTATTGAAAACCCAATTAATCCTGTCTACATGCGATGCCATAATAATTCGTTAACGAGAATTAATTTCCGACTCACCGACCAGTCAAATAATTTAATTGATCTACAAGATGAGGTGCTAGCGATTAGTTTGTTTGTGAAATCATAAATGATTTTCGTCCTAAAGACTCGATCAAATATTCGGTTGAAATCATTTATTATTTTTGTTAACTTGTAGCAGCAGAGAGGGTGATGGCCACATCGTTGAGACCTAAATTGATTAAAAAATCGTATAGTCTCCGTTCGCTAAATGGAGACTTATTTTTTTTGGTTAAAATGAGATTTCGTTGGAAGCCTTATTTTTGCTCGAAAACGTGGTCTGTTCACCCTCTCTGCTGCTATAAAGCAGCCAAAATATGCTCCTGACAATATCCAATGTAAAAAAAATTATGCTGAAAATACACGAGATCCCCTTTTTGGTATGCCAACCTATCATTTAGCAATAAAAAAATGACTATACTTTTGCTCATAAAACATGCATTCCCCACCCCCACACATCACCAACAGAATAAAATGTCCAAATTAAATATATATAAATTTATCAGTAAGAACAAAAGATAAACAGTGAATTTGTATTTTTATAAGGACTTGACTTGCTAATTCCCCTAATTTACCCATGATGCAATGCTGTGATGGAGGCAAACAAAGCACAGAATTACTGCTATCCAACAGTATATAATGTGTGTATATATCTTATTAATCATGTCTTCATCTGATGTCAATTTATAAGTCATCAGTCTAAATTGATCTATGCCAATAAAAATTTCAAGATATACAACAGTATATGTGTTGATATATTATTAATTACTTCTTTATTTGTCTATCCTTTCACCTAATGCTTTCCAATCTAAATGTTACCGATCTTCATATCCTTGCTACATGTCTCCACCCATGCCGTTTTGCAATGGTGCCACATATTTCAATGCTAATGCTATAGATGTGAAGAACAGAGTCCAAGCTATAGAAAAGTATATAATTTGTGTATGTATCTTGTTAAGTAGGTCATCATTTGTCTGTCTGTGTGCCTAATGCAATCATACACGATTGTTATTTGTCTCAGCAGAAAAGTCTTATGAGTAGTTCAATATTCAGTCAATCAAAAACATATTTTTGGTCTCCTTTTATTACTTCCCTATCCCCAACATTTTTGGGGGTACATGCATTATTTTCTTCAGCTAACTGACTTGGTTACTCGTAACACAGTTCAGTATATAACACAGTTGGGTTATATGGACCCCACGCATTGTGTTATAGCCGGGTCACCTTGTAATAAATGTTTTGATTTTTTAAAAATGATTGCATAACATTTTTGACTTGCTAAATAAGTAGCCAGTGTTTTGATTGAAATAATATAAAAAATCTAAAATCCATTAAAATCACACATAGGTAGACAACTACTTCCAGCAAAAAATTTACATCAGTTTGATCCAAATCAACATATCAAATGATTTCAGAGTCCTATTTTCTAAACATGATGTTCTTAAAACTTCAGAAACATTATGTTAAACCACTGTGTTACAAACAAAAGTAAATATGGCACATGCAGAAAAATGGACAATTCAAGATCTTTTTGTTTATTTAGATGTCTAATATTCATGGGGTATTTAAATGAAATGATCAAAGAAACTTGCATGAGCTTTTTAGAAACAATTATTGCTCTTGACTTGTTTAAGGTTGTGATATTCCGTCAATGACTGGCATATTCATTTAGTAATAATCTTGACAAGGATATATTGTCTTTTCCATCAGAAAAAAAACAGTGTTTATATAAGATCCATCTCACACATCTAGAGAAAGGACACTCAAGATCAGATACCATTCTACCCTTCACAAAGGTAATGCAATATTACAATTTGATTCCCCTCCCCCACAGGCCAAACTCTTCATAATAGAGGAGATATCTTTATAAGAAAGAAGAGGGGGATCTGCAAGTCTCTTACCCAACAATGCCTTTTTCCCGTGTGTCAAATTTTGCTTACCATTAATCTCCTCCCTCACAGTCAACTCAAAATACCTTCATCTCCTAGCTGGTAAATAGATGATTCACAGTACTAAACAGAATTTTAAAAGGATTACTATTGGTGGCTAAAGTTAACAGATATACTTCCTTTTATCCATTTTCTAAAATCAAATTTTATACAATAAAGAATAGAAGATTATGCAATGTATATGCCATAATCATATTTTTCTTTATCATTTCAATGTTAATTAGTACAAAACCACACAACACACACACACATCTATGTATGTATGTATGTATGTGTGTGTGTGTGTGTGTGTGTGTGTGGACATCAAAGGAATGACAATTCTCATTGCACTGGATATCAATATACCTATAGTATCTGTACGACTGAATTGCTTGAGAATTTGGTTGTCAGGTTGCGAGTTTTCGCACAGCTTGAGATCCACATAGTACACCTCTACCTTACAATGCCTGACAAACAAACCATGTTGGATCACTTTCCTTGCTATGGGTTCCTACAATAAAAATTGGCAAAAATAGATTACACTAAAAAACATTGTTGGAGTTTTGTTAGAAGCCATATAATTGTCTAATCTACATGAAAATGCTGATAAAGAATTAAAAATAATTGTCATTCCAGCAACACTGCCAAACCTCCAGGCTCGTAATCTGTTAAAATTGGGATGAAAATTAGTAAATCTGATATTATTGTTGTTGTATGGTTCAACACAATATATTTCTTTTTCCTAGTCCAAGTTTCCTTTGACCCTTGCCACCTCATTTTTTTTATTTGGACATTTATGTTGTGGTGTACAGTCAGATACCATTCCTTATTGAAAAGTTAGAATTCACCAAAAACAAACTTGAATATTCGACCTTTCATAGAGATATACCTGCAAGAAATTGATAGGAATATGATTTATTTTCTCAGAAATTGCAATCATAGCATTTATGTCTTTAATCCACTAACAGACAAAAGTACATCGTTGCTGAAATTTTGACCTGGATCTAGGCATTTGCATTCCTAGTCATGTAAATACACAACTCTCGCAACCCACATGTCAATGACAACAGAGGTCATACATAGTCATGTGATATCAATAAAATAACTTTTCTATTGTTGCTGTTGGAAAATAAATCTAAACATATAAATGAAAGTCATATAATTTTTATTGAAAAATGAAAGAAAAACTTCTCAAAATATTTATTGTGAAAATAACCGAAAATCTGTAAATGTTGCAGCAACTTGAAGAACAAGATTCACTATGCACAGAGCACGTCAATGTGGTAGTTATGTGACACCAACAAAACCATCGCTGACATGTGCTCAGTACTTCTTGAAAATGGTTTCTCCACCCTACTGCAATACTGACAGGTTTCTGGTAGTTGTTCTCAGAATAAATATGTTGAGAATTAAGTGTGCATGATATTTATTTACAAACATAAAGTGACTTCTACATATTATGTCCAAATTCTATGTACAACAACTTTGGAAATTTGTTTATTGTCGATATCACGCGACTATATGACCTATGATGTCATTGACATGCAGGCTGCGAGATTTGTATAGTCATGATAATCAGAATGAAAATGGCCAGATCCTGGTCAAATTTCAGCAACAATGTACTTTTGTAATTGTCAACGGATTAAAGTCATGAAGATTTCTATGCTCACAATTTTTAAAAAAAATAAATCATATTCCTATCGATTTCATGCAGGTATATCTCGATGAAAGGTCATTCAAGTTTGCTGGGCCAGCTAGTAAGCAGCCACCCAATGCCAACACCAAATGGTGTCGGTGAGATCCAACTTTAACAGATAAAAGTTTCATGTAAATCTACTGAACACAGTGAGGCAAACAGCATTCACATGATAACGTCACTCACCACACAGCTGCAAGACACAAAAAGACATAATTGATTTGTTGGTTTGCATCTCTTTAGCCTATTACCATAATATCAATAATTTCATGACAATCCATAAACAAGATATGCAAGTGGGTTCTAGATGGTTCACCTGGCTGGCATGTGCCTAATAGCAAAATGCATTGACTAAAACAATCTAGATCAGTAAGATACTTCTGTAAGAATTTCTTTGAATGCATTGACTACAAATCTTTTGAAAAGATTTATCCAAGTTTTCTCCAGTTTTATACCCTGATCAATATTTCATGTCAAATGGTTTACAACACAATAAAGTGTAATTGCATGTCTAAGTTTAGTAATGGCTACCATATTTGATGGTGCAATGCATCATTTGTATAAATGAAAAAGGACTTCTCAAGAGTATCATTGCCAAAATATACATTATACACTAAACCCTGAAAGAATCATGGCATTCTCAAAATTCTGTCATATATTTTAAGACAAAAAGGGCATGGCTTTCAAGAAAACTGCAAGTACAAGTCCATTGTGGGACAATCAGCATTGAAGGGTGTACAATCACCAACCTACACTTGCAGACGATACTGATGGGCTGGCAGGCAGTGAAGACAAGCTTGCCATCTTAGTGAAGAGCCTGGATGAAATATCTTCCAGATTTTACATGGAGATAAGCGCTAAGAAGACAAAGCTGATGACAAATATTGGCAAACAAATCTCAGCCAAGACTAAAGTCAGAGGACAGGAACTGGAAACAGTGGGCCAGTTCAAATATCTTGGTTCCATAATCACCGAAGAGGGATCAAGAGCAGAAATTTTGTCACGAGCAACACAAACAGCAGCTATGTCAAAGCTAAGACCCGTCTGGAGAGACAAGAATATATGTCTGAAAACTAAAATCAGACTATTGAGAGCACTAGTCATCTCAATCTTTTTGTATTCATGTGAGGCCTGGACACTGACAGCAGAATTACAACGAAGAATCCAGGCACTTAAAATGAGATGCTACAGAACCATTTTTGGCATCTCTTACATGGACCACATCACAAATGAAGAAGTGCATAACACCATCAGGCACAAAGTAGGCCATTATGAAGACCTTCTCACCACTGTCAAAAAGAGAAAGCTGAAATGGTATGGCCATGTTATTAGAGCCAACAGTCTATCCACAAAATTACTGCAGGGCAACATCCAAGGTGGCAGAAGCAGAGGTAGACAGAAAAAAGTGGACTGATAACATCACAGAATGGACCAGGAAAAGGTTTGCAAAGACACAGGCATTGGCACATGATTGAGACAAGTTGAGGGAACTGGTCAGATGTTCAATAACACAGTGCCTCAACAACCACACTAGGTCAAGAGACTGATGATGATGATGATGAAAAGGCCTTCCACATAGGATGCTTTCTCTCAAATTGGATCAAGTTCTGTTAAGGGGCTATCATGAGGAAGTTATTGCAAGTTTCTCTACTTTTTGCAGCAGAGCTGGTATTAAATGGGTGAAAGAAATTATCTTTACACTGCTTTCTGTCAAAAATTGGTCAAATTTTTTTTTAAAGTCACTTCAAGGATTTTCTGTTTTTAGTAAATGGTTGCCATCTATTTAATGCCAAATAAGCATCATCCGCATTAATTGTCAAATTCGATAAGAATTTACAGTTTCTTTTCTTTTTCTTAATGGTGGCCATAATGCGGTCAAATTCTGTTGTGTGGTAATTGGTATGTCATTCAAAGGTTTTTCTATTTTTAATACAAGTTGCCTTATTTAATGGCAAAATGGCACCATTTGTATAAATTGGAAACACCTTCATGCCAAAATGTTTGGGTTTTCTTTTTTTTCCTCTTCAAATTCTGGTAAGTGGTTCCAAGGAAGATATATTCAAAAGTTT
Organism: Unio pictorum; assembly: GCA_030141615.1. Lineage (NCBI taxonomy): Eukaryota > Metazoa > Mollusca > Bivalvia > Unionida > Unionidae > Unio > Unio pictorum. The sequence continues at coordinate 17,365,326 of JARLTB010000001.1, read as the reverse complement.
CTTTTTAATAAATAGTAAAATCAGCCATATTTTATAACAACTGGCATTTATAGAAACCTTAAAGACACTAATGCCAGGAGGATTTCTAACAATCTAATCAATTACCATAGCAGGTATGGTTGGTTACTATCGCATTTCCTTAATCAATATACTATACTCTTATTGCTTGACAACACTACACTAACTAACGCCATGATGCAACATATTTTAAAACAGGCTTGTGCCAAAATAATATCATGTACATCTAGGATGCACACCACTACAGTATATAGTATCATGCTACTGTACTTTAAACTATTTAAGAATTTAAACTAGTAATCGAGATTGAAGAAGAAAAAAAGTTTTTTCACACATACCTTTAAAATAATTATGGTTAGAATCCTGATAAAGATCAGTGGAAATGGCAGTAACATTTGGACCCCCATTCTAATTTAAGGTCTCTAGTAATAATGATTAAGTTCAGAAGGTGACCACAGCATAAATGTGTATACAACTATTTACTAACCTGGCCCTCAGTTAGGCCATACCAGCCTACGAGTTTATTCCACGCTTCCTCTGGAACAAGTATATAGTCTATATCATCTATCATGTGTTCCTTCAACTTCGGAGTCTGGCCTTCCACGAGAGTATTCTCTGGAAATCAAGAATTGACAATATTTTCAAGTTAAATCAATATTTTTCAACTTATTCAATAAAAGATTTTCGATCAGAACATAAAGTACCACGCTATAAATAAATTGTGTCTAGATTACTGTGTATATATGCAATTTTATGCAAGTTCAATGTAAGTGATATGGCAGGGGTCATGCTACCAGTCAAAGTCGGTGATTAAGTCACGTAAATAATGTAATCTTTGCCTTCTTCTGTTAAGAAAGCAAAAACATTTGCCGGGTTATAGTTCCAGTGTTGTGCTGTAGCTCAAGGCCAAATGTAGGCATCAAGTTATCAAATAGCTGATGCCAATATCAACTGTATCAACAAGCTTTCTCTTGCATATTAGAAGGCATTGTGTTTTAATAGCTGATTAAAAAAGAACCATTTCCCAAGTAAGTTAGCAACTATTACAGCACCATTTCCAAAAACTATCTCTTCATGACAAAAACTTGTTTCAAAACATGAACATTGGTATGTAAGTAGCAATTTAAGTTTTAAGAATAGAAAGGTGATCTAAATATTTTAACTGTCATGTATACATTATTTTCTTCATAAAATCATTTTAAAACAGTCGGTGAACCTGTCAAGGGGAAATAAGTCTAGAATAATGCAATCTTCTGGAATTTTAGAATTGTTGTAAGATCAAAGTTGTTTTATGTCATCTCTCATTTTTGAGAACAGGTAAAATGTGACAAAAGCAGTGAAGCAAATACTGTTTAATCAATGCCTAACATTACTACAAGCACATAGACAAATAATAAAAGATTTAATATGCAATCCTATAAATGGACTATTGTAACAAATCCATAAAGTTAAATTAAAAAACCTCTCTTTCTAAAAATAGATGCACTCACAGGTTGGTTGAGTCCTGGAGATTAGAGTTTCGTTCATTCATATATTGACTTTAATGCTTCAGTGAATAGTTATGGTAATGTTTTATCGGCAATTAGGTCAACAGTATGATCTGAAGACAAGAGTGCATTTGCTCTCACGTATAAGGTATACTGTATCAAACAAGTTTAGATATCTTTTCAAAGAGCCATTTGATAGTGAACATTCTCAAAAATACTTTAAACAAATTTGATTAAGAGTTGCTGATTAAGCATTTTTAATAACTTGCAAATACAATACCATAATCTCGTTACTCAGTGAAAATTCATTACAAATTATAGCTTCTATTTTTCTTTTTTAGACTCGTACAGTCAAAATACACTGCATATTAATAATTGTTATACATGTACCAAATGTGTTTATAGTATACATCAGAAAATCATCTACTTAAAAATAAAGTATTGCTTAAAACCAATTTTAAATGTAGTTATCTATACTGGGAAACAGTATAATTCATTAAGAAAATGAAATTTTTGAAAACACACACATAATGCATTTCTTGCACTTCTCCCTGTGCTGAGCTCTCACTTCTCCCTGCTCCATCCAAAATAGTCACTTCTCCCTAAAATTCAAGCCAAGCATGAATTACGAAACAGACCTAGTTTTCATGCAAGACCAAACTAAGTGCCTTGTACCAATCAAGACCACACTAAGAACTGTGTACCAAACAAGACAACATGAAGCACTGTCACATTAGCAAGAATCTCATTTAGACATCAATTTTATTTCCAAACATCAACCTTTATCAAATACTGATAATTATGTAAAATTAATTCCAAATTATTTGGGAATGATCATCAACTGTACACGAGTTCAAAACTAATTGTCCAATTTTCCTGTAAATATTTACACAAGGAAAATCTAGGATGATCATTATACATGCAGTGCTAAACATAACAGATCAGCCCTTAATGCCCTGGGCCTGGCAATATCTTACAGAGCAGCCCTTAATGCCCTGGGCCTGGCGATATCTTACAGAGCAGCCCTTAATGCTCAGTGGCAGGCTAAATTTTATTTGGTATAAAGTTTTCTGATGAAACCTACATATATTGGTACACAGAATATCCCTGTTGTACTGCAGTACTCTCATCTGTTGGTACATAACATGTGGAGCCCAGAGTGGTCTAAATCACTCTTCATGACAGATCACTGCCATCTCACCTCAGTCTGTGTGGGTTCGAGTCAAGCAGACTTAGCCAATGTGGGTATGTGAGAATGCTTGCCAGTCCGTCTCAGTAAGGCAGTTGATTTTTTTTTCTGTAAGATTATCCAGTTTTCAGTAAGGGGTCAACATAAATGATGTCACGCACGAGGGGGGGGGGTAGAAGGGTCACACATTTGTGATGATGTGTGAAGAGGAGAGGAGGGTGTTTAAGAAATGTGACATCACATCAAAATGCGCAACTTTAAATAAAAGTTCCACTTAATTTTTTATTGCTTACAATTTATTTAATGAAATTTTAAATAGCTTCACGCATGTTGTGCATGAGCTCAAATTAAGATGGACTCATCTTCAAACTACCAACACCCCTACTTAGCCCCAATAGTGGCTTTTCCAAACAGCATTCTTCCGTTTCCAGTCCGCTGGGGTCGACAAACTGAAGTTGAAATGATCTTTTACTTGCTAAACTTTTTTAATTTTCAACTTTTTGTGCTATTAAATTAACTTAAAAAAGTTTGATAAAAAAGTAAATAATTTATTAGTTTGGTTGAAAAATAAATAATTTATAAAGGTTGATATTTTTCAGATTTCTATTATAAAAGATCCTACATTTAAGAAATATAATAATTAAAATTTATATATATAAAGTTTATATTACAAACAGAATAAATAAAAGTTTTATTACACCAATAATAATCTCATATTTTTTGGTGTGAAGAATTGACCGCTACGATGGATAAAAGTAAAATGTTCCAGTGTCTTTTTGAGGCGTATGTGCTGGCATATCCCACAAAGAGCAGAAAGATTTGCCAAGAAGAAGTGGTTAAAAAGTGTAATGGAATAAAAAAAATTATGCATATTTGCAAGTTAAAGTTGATCCCTGGTTGCAAGAATAAAAAACAATTGCCGCCACAAAAAAGGAACACTTTTGACGTTTTGGGTCAAACATCATATGCTGATAAAAAAACTCCAAAAAGTGCTTGCGGCAAACCCTGAGAATTCTGTGTTCTACTACAAAGTTTCATTGTATTTTTTTTATAGTTATAATTACTTTATTTGATAATTATCCCTTTCATCACTAAGTAACTTTTAGGCTTAGAGCCCTAAACACTAAATAACTTTGGACTTGTGAAGCAGAATTACCTGTTGACTTTGAAAGAACATAACTTTGCCAATTGTAAAGATATCTGTCTTTATTTGGTATCAAAATAAAGGTTAGAAGTCAACTTGTATGAACAATTCAACAAAATGTGCATATATAAAATACAGGTGCAAAAAGGTAACAACAGGTAAAATGCAAAAGCAATTATTTATTAAACACATTACAGGAATGATAATTTCAAACATTTCGTCTAAATCAAAGATTTCAAAGTATTGCAAAGTTTTTTTTTTCTGAAGCTATCTAACACTTCGGTGAGTCTAGCTCTCTTAGCAAACTGAAATAAATCACTTTGGTTCGTCGAGAACAAAAACACTGGAGTTCACCCTTCGTCTGGTTCAAAACCTTCAAAATCCTCTTCATCGTCATCACTGTCGCCCAAAAGCACATTCAAATGCATCTCCAGATGTTTTCTCTCATTTTCAATCAACTGTGTCAGGTCATAACAGCTAAATATTTCATTATCTGAAACTTCATTCTCATCTTGCTTCGAACTCCTCCATTTTGAATAGAAATTCACCATTCGGAAAACACGCTTACAATGTGAATGCTTGTCTCGAGATTTATAGTTGAATTCAAGTTTAACTCGCGAGATAATCCAAGTATAATATCTACATTACAATAAGGAACGTCTTAGAGATATCCCGAAACGTATACAGTCTGGTACTATGACTTTATATAAGCACAGTACCCCAGACCGGTAAAGCGGTCCAAGGGTATACAGAGTTACTTCCGCTAGACCGGAAAACCGGTATGTAGTGATGAAAGAGTTTCAGGAGAATTTGAATACAATATTCTGAACATCTGCAGTTTCAGCTAGACGACAAATATTTTCCCAAAAAAATAATGCCAAATTTCAGCTTTCCAGTGCCTCATTTTTAATACATGTTTTCTCCTACAATATCAGAGTGCAGCGCCACACTAAATACATACTACAATGACAATATAGTGATTTGAAAAATGTTCATTTTCAAATAGGAAATACGGCTTTCTCCGTGGAGGGGGGAGTGGAGGGCAGGGCTTTGTGACGTCATATTTGAGGAGCGGTCTGACTTTTTGTGACGATGTGTGACGAGGGGGGGGGGAGGAGGTCAAAATCTGTCAAAATCGCGTGACGTCATTTATGGATGGACCCTAAAGTGTAACAAAATATCAATAACTGCTATTGTAAGCTGTAAAAAGTAATTGAAAGTTTGACGCATCGACGATAAATATTATGTTCAACTGAAAAGTCTGTAAAGTATGCGTAGACTTTATTTACCAGTAGTACAGCTGCACAAACTTTAGTTCCAAAACCCTATGCAACTCAATGGCTTGTTGTTATCTCTCAACTTTACGTAATTCTTGAACATTCTTTTTCCATTTCACATGATGACAGCAATCATATCTCCCATCATGAAACATATTCAAATTGGCATATAATGTCTAATACACGTAATTGTGTCCTTTCCAGCTATTATTCACAAGAATCTGAAGACTCCTTTTAATTCTTCTGTGTTGATCATTAACACTTTTCTATAAGCTTATTTCCTCTTTTGTCTTAAACATGTATCACTTTCAGGACGCCATTTAAAAAAATTCTATAGTGTATAAGAGCTGGAAAGAACACATATTACAGTATACTATTAACAGTTGGATCATGCAAACACTTCACATGAACAAAAATGTGCAGTTTAATGCATCTGTGGTGCTACTGTAAAGTTAGTCTGGTTCCCTGACTATTTTCACTAATTCTTATAAGAAATCCGGATCCATATAAAGCATGGATGAACTAATTATCCAGATTTTTCGGCAATGATCATTTTTTCGAAGTTTTGTCTAGTATCCTTTAAGTTCATATTTTAAGGGTAATTTTTGTAAGACTTGTGGCAAAATCGTAAGAGTTGGCAGGTTTGTGTTGGTCGTAACTTCACATTCATATTTTACATGACAAAATAATTAAGAAATACATGATATTTTTTTTACAAAACAGTTGCATTTGTTGCTTGACATGTGACAAAAGATGACACCGTGGTCAAATGATTTGTTTTAAGAAAAATCCAGGCCATATCCAAATTAATAGAAAAGGGCTTTTTATTTTTATCAACAAGCTCTTTAATTTTATATTTGGACATTCATGTTGGGGTGTATGGTCAGAGCGCATTTATATGACATCTGATGTAATTGAAATGTAGGTTGCGAGATTTGTAAAATCATGTGACTAAGAATACAAATGGCCAGATCCAGGTCAAATTTCAGCAACGATATACTTTCGTCTCATCTATGAACGGTTTCAAGACATAACGAATCCTATGCTCATGATTTTTTTAGAAAATAAATCATATTCCTATCAATTTCATGCAGGTATATCTCGATGAAAGATGGTTTAAGTTTGCTAGGCCGGCAAGTAAGCGGCAACCCCATGCCGACACCAAACGATGTCAGAGAATTCCAACTTTCGATAGGGAATGCACCTGACCCTACACACCAACATGAATGTCCAAATATCCAAAAAATGGAGTGGCATGGGTCAAAGGAAACTCGACTAACAGTAAGTCAAATATAATGTAAGTATAAGAAACAATGTCTTTCACAGCAAGTCAAATATAATGTAAGAATACTGTAACATGATGGGTTCCGAAATAAATCCATAAAATAATTCTGCTATTTACATGTTTATTTACAATATACACTATGTACACTCCTTTAGGCTTGTGTTGCATTACACAAGAAAATCCCTACTTTCTGTAGAGTTACCATCTAAGTATCCGTTAGAACAGAGAGAGAGAAAAATCTAATTTTTTTATTTTACCCTTATTAGAAAAAAGAAATTAAATTAATTTTTTAATCCTTTCACACTGAAAGCTACAAAACCTCTCCCCTCTAAAGTCTGTGAATCTTATTAAAACCACTTTCCCAGCCCATAATTCAGTCTAGTTCCAAACCCTGATCCTTAACACATGAAAGCAGATAAGGTTTCTCACACCCTAGGGTCACTGACCTCAGCCAGACTGTTCTGTTATAATTAACCCTCTAATTATTTCAGCTAGTGCTATAGAGAAAATACAAATGCCCCTATCATTGTAGCATCACTCTCTCCAGGTATCTAATTTCATCACACTATGAAACAGAGTTATAGTGTCTTCCATCATAAGACACTATTGGCTAACAGATGGTGTACCTCAATCAACTTGAACCAGCTTGTGCTGGGGAGAGTAACAAGGTTCAACACCCCCCCCCCTACAGTGTTAACATATGCCTCTTGTATGATGGTAAACTGATACTGAACTATGTACCTCTATAATATACACAGCACTTATGTTGCCCTGGGGGGGGGGTAAATGTGGAGCTGTGGAGAACTTTACCTTTCATTCCTCCTTCTTTCATTCCTTCTTCTTTCTCTCAGTTATACTAACACTTATAAAAATCAATCAGATATATGAAATCACTCATTAGTTTACTTTAAACTAATTCCAAATTTATTTCAATAACTAACTTTACAACAATTAGGCTCTGATTTGACAAAAATAATTACTTTTAAATCTCATTGTTCAACTGAGTATTATACTACTCAATAAAACAGTCTAAGTTAGACTAACTGATTAAAGGGAAACAACTGCAATGGAACTGGACGGCCTCAATGAACAACGTTAAAACACAACACTACTAGACACATACTTTTTGGTCATGCCACAGCATATAAATGAAATTATTAGATAACATTAACACATAAACTATCTAAATAAATTGCACTTTTTGTTTATAAAAAATTAATTTAATTTTATTTCTTTTTTTTTCTAATAAGGGCAAATAAATCTTCAAAAAATTCACAAAATTCTTTATATAGTTTTACAACTCAAAAGATATGATCTTAGATAATGCTGTCCTTACAACAATACTGTACATCAAACAGAATAAAAATACAAAATACATGTACACACACAATGGACAAATGACTATGGCAAAGTCAACTGGGAAATAAGAAATATTTAATATATATTAGAAAAGGAAAGGAAATTGGCCCTGGAACTTAATAGTTCTAAGGGACGAGAGTACGATCCTAGGTTCAGGAATCAGATTGTAAAGAAATCAATACTCTCCACAGCTCCAGTGGAGAATATAAGTCATAAGTCAGCTCGGATTTGTGATCGAGAGTATTATCAGTCTGAATTCCTTAGTGGGTTAACAAAACTTTTTTCGTTTTATATTTGATGAACAAAACAAAGATCAACCGTCATCAAAATTATTAATTAAAAAGTACCAAATAAAAAATATACAACAATATATACACCACTTAATACACTCATGGGTGGACAAAGATAACAATACACCATCATAAGACACTATTGGCTAACAGACAGTGTACCTCAATCAACTTGAACCAGCTTGTGCTGGCGAGAGTAACGAGGTTCAACATGCACCCTCCCCCCCTAGAAGCATTTACTTAACAAATATAACCAAGGTTCTACAAATGTACTATATAACAATCACTCAGTAGTTTACTCTAAACTATTTTTAAATTTATTTCAACAACCAAACTCTATATTACTTTTGGATGCAGGTTTCAATTTGCCACAACATACCTACATCTATAATTTTATCTATTTTACTTTATGTTGATTTGTGCTACTATAGCAAATAATACAATAATTAAAGGAACTCTTTGGAATGTGTTGCTTACAATCATTCTGAGGTTTTCAAAAACAGTCTAAGTCAGACTAATTTGATTAAAGGGATACAACTGCTACAGAAATGGACAACCGATTGAGCAACGTTAAAACACAACGCTATTAGACATAAAGTTTGGGAAATGCCACAGCATTAAAATGAACTATTAGAAAACAAATACACATAACCTATTTAACTAAAGTGCACTATTAGAACTTTAAATATCTTACCTTTTATTTTTAAGTTTAAATGATTCAAAATTTCACATATAAATATTACATAGTTCTACAACTCTATAATATGATTTAATTAGTGCTGTCCATACATTTACATCTTACAACATACAAGTTAAAATACAAAATACACACATAATGGACAAGTGACTGGCAAAGTCAACTGGGTAAATATATAAATAAACCTTATATCAAAAAGGAGAGGAAATTGGCCCTGGAGCTAAGTAGCACTATGGGACGAGAGTACGATCCTAAGTTCAGGAATCAGAATGTAAAGAAATCAGTATTCTCTTCAGCTCGTGTAGAGAATATACATCGCAAGTTAGCTCTTACTTGTGATTGAGAGTATTATCAGACTGAATTCCTAAGTGGGTAATTTAACTTTGACATATTTGATGAGCAAAACAAAGATTAACCGTCACAAAATTTTAATAAAATTTATACTTAAAAAATAAATAACACAGAAATATGCATTACTCCAACACTCATGGCGTGGACAGGGAAAACAGTACACCATCTTAAGACACTATTGGCTAACCAACGGTGTTTCCTCAATCAACTCGAACCAGCTGTTGTGCTGGGGAGAGTACCGAGGACCAACACACACCCCCCAACAATGTCTTTCACAGCAAATCAAATATACTAGCATAATCATAACACTTTAGTATCAGCGTTAGATTACAACTAAAGCTACTGGCCATTTAATTTTCAAATGGGTGGACACAATTTTCTTTTGAGCTATGATATTTTAGTTTGTTTAATCACAATAATTGTTTTGTTTTTCTTCAAATAATATAATGGTGTTATTCTGGAATAAACAAGAGCAAAATATTTTTTCCACCAAGTGACAGAAACATTTTTGATAATGTGCCCCAGAAAATTACATTCTTGATCCATAATATAATTGCAATGGCACATCCCATGGCATATTCAGAAATTCCACAGTATTCCATCATACAAAACGTTTTTGGTACCCAGCTCTGGTACACAAAATCTCTCAAGGACAATTACATTTTTTTACATACTCTTAACCAATGTGTGAAAATGTTTGAAAGTGCACTGACTTGTATTTACTTCTTACCTTTGAACAAATTCTTGTTGTCTATGGGACCAGGATTTGCATTTTCTTCTCCAACTGAATCAGAATCCCAGCTATCATATCCCACATACTTTTTCCATTGTTTGAGCCATTTATTGTCTATCAGGTACCTGCAACACAGTATATGAAACATGCAGAATATAACAATGTAATAAACAGGTCTACAGTAACTTGAACAACAAGGCCTGGGTAGTTGACATCAGAATGTGATTACAAATTCATACACTATTAAAACTATTGACTAGAAAGAAAAGTTTGGACAACACAACTCATACATTATCTACTGATACTGGTGTTAATTCTTTCCTGGTTTATATAAAACCTGTTATATGAGACCGCCCCTTCTGCCAACCAAAAGTATGCAGTCTTTCAAGACATGTGGTCACTCATATGAGGTGTGTAAAAATGGACCGGTTAACATTGTTGTAAGAAGAAAAAAATACAAATACTCATTATATGATAAGATAAGAATTCTTTATTTCAGACTACAAAGTCCATACCTTTACATTTTAAAAAAAAAAAAAAAATTATTTTAAACACAACAGTACACACACACACATACACACATATATATATATATATATATATATATATATATATATATATATATATATATATATATATATATATATATATACAGCAACATCTACAACTGTTAACTGCATCATGCATTGTTAATAATAAAAATTAAATGACACATGACACATGTACCATATCCTTTATTTATAAATCTTGTTAAATATTGTGTGCATTCCTCTCAAAATATCTTTATATAATAAAGATATACATCTATCAAACAACATGAATCAAATTTATAATTGAACATCACATGAATATGTACGTATATTAATTAGTACATGTACATGTTTATGATTTGTAAAATAAACATAAGTTATATTTAATCATATCCATAAGGTAACTTCACATGGCCATACATTTTAGAATTGTTTCAAATGTAACAAAAACTGCACAGTTAGCTATGACGTATATATCTTATTCTATGCACTTGATCAGTTTTTTTAGAAATTCATTATACTTTTTTGTTGACATATTTTACTCATCTGTTTGGTCTAAACATGTCTGAGGTCTCACTAAGAGTTTAAAACTAAGAGTCAAGGACTCTTTGCCCACCCCCACCCCCGTAAAAAACAGAAACGACGTCTCTGACTTTCTTACACATTGGAATCTCATCACAATTATTATTTCAAGTTCAGTAGGAATGTAATTCTATTCTATTTTTAGAAAATTTTTTCCTCTCTCATTTTGGTGGTGATAGAAGAATTATATTGATGCATTTTTGGTAGGGATTTAAAGGTAATTGATTATTCTTGAGAATATGAGCCGAGAGAGTGGTTGTCTGAGTGTATTTTGGTGACAGTGCGCATGGAGTAATAAGGCCTTGGTGATGATCCGGAAGTGAAATATATGTTCTGTGTATATGCTATTCTGTTTACAGTGCAGCCGTTCAAAAAAAATGCCGGTGAACCCCTGACAAGAACTTCACCGTGAAGTCATCTTTGGATGTGTTTTAGATTAACATATGATTTGTATTGATTGTCACACAGTTGAAAGGTCAGTACTGTGAAATATATGTAGAGAATATATAGTAAAATTAATTGTGATGTATGTCCACTTATCTATTTTCCCATCCGAACTATCAATTCTAGCAGCCTTAGCACTCTTCTGAATCTCGTTACAATCTTCAAAAGTTTGCTGTTTAACCAAGAACGTCATTTCAATTTTTGGGAGATGGGATAGCGATGCCAACGGCAATTTTATATTAAGGGGTGGGCAAATGCACACACATCCCCAACATGACCTCACTGTGTTTAACCCCAAAATACTTATCCAAATTTGTGATTGTCTCAACATGTCTTGATTCTAAGGTCACATGTAATGCTTTTTCTGCTACATTCGGGAATGAACACAATAATGAAAGCTAAATTTTTTTTTTTTATTTCATGTATTCTTATGGATGACCACATGTACATGTCTGGGTATTTCTGCCACTGAATTCAATCACAGTAAATATCGGTACATTTTCCCACCCGGCCGCCAGTCAAAGTCTTTTAACTTGCCGCCCAGCTTAGTTGCACCATGTTCTGTTCATGTAATCTTATAATGGCAACATTTACATCAAGGGGTCTTTCAGCCACTGAATTCTGTCATATAAATATCGGCACAGTTACCTGATCAATACATTTTCCCACAAAGCTGGTAGCTGATGCAGGACTGGCAAGTCTTTGAATTTTGCTGCACACCTATTACATGCGTATGGGGGGGGGGAACTTCCGCCTCGATGAAAAAATTGGCATCCAAATACGTGTGATTAAGCATTTCCAAAACCTTTGCATGTACCTCCATTTCTGAGCAAAGAAGCAAAAGTTTGGGATTGTCATGTTGTAAAGCATATTCTTCAATCTCCTTAAAGGTACTCGACGCGAGCTTGATGTGGAAAAAAACAACAACAATCTTAAGGAACAAAATCATACTATATACTTTTTAGTATGATAGACAGAGTCCTATGTCAGAATGGGTAATGGGGATAATCTAAGGTATTTTTGTCACTATAGTATGATAGAGAGGGTCCTATGTCAGAATGGGCCATGGGGATAATATAAGGTATTTTTGTCACTATAGTATGATAGAGAGGGTCCTATGTCAGAATGGGTCATGGGGGTAATCTAAGGTATTTTTGTCACTATAGTATGATAGAGAGGGTCCTATGTCAGAATGGGCCATGGGGATAATCTAAGGTATTTTTGTCACTATAGTATGACAGAGAGGGTCCTATGTCAGAATGGGCCATGGGGGTAATCTAAGGTATTTTTGTCACTATAGTATGATAGAGAGGGTCCTATGTCAGAATGGGCCAAGGGGATAATATAAGGTATTTTTGTCACTATAGTATGATAGAGAGGGTCCTATGTCAGAATGGGTCATGGGGGTAATCTAAGGTATTTTTGTCACTATAGTATGATAGAGAGGGTCCTATGTCAGAATGGGCCATGGGGGTAATCTAAGGTATTTTTGTCACTGTATGATTTTGTTCCTGTAGATTATTGTTGGAGGTTTTTTTTCACATCAAGCTCGTGTCAATAAAATGAATTCTTTCTTCCATTGAGGCCCCAGGTGGTCTGAAGTGCTAACCGTTACAGATCACTGCCATCTCACCTCTCTCTGCGTGGGTTCAATTCTCGAGTTCGGCCATTGTGGTTATATGAGAAAGCTTGCAGTAGCTTCTCGTGGGTCGTGGTTTTTTCCGGGTTTTTTCCCACGTTACAAAATACGGGATTGAACAGATATATACTATACCAGAAGAACAAGGAGGTAAAATTCCAAGACATATCTTACATTATAGTAAAGGGTTTGACAGCAACGGTAGAAGATGCTCCACCAACTGAAAGGGAAGTATGGCCAAAAATGGTGGATGTACATTTTTATGGACTACATTGTGACATCACAACTGAGGAACTAGTACAGAAGGTAGAGCTCAAATTGGGGGCAAATGTAAAATACCACAAGATGGCGACGATATGGGGTTGTGCCCCAATACAGTCGGGGGACAGGATCCTGACCTTGACAAAGGAGGATGCCAAAAAGGTACCCATGTTCTTCTGCCTCATAGGCTTCAAACTTAGAAGCTGGTACAAATCCTGTGAACAAGACAGAAAGTGCCCAAAGTGTGGTTGCACGGGTCATGGACAGTGGGACTGCACTCAAGGAAACAAGCCTGCAACGAACAACAACCCTCCATCTACCTACACAGGGGCAATAGCGAAGACCCCACACAAAAAAAAAACCAACAAACCCACAGGAAGGGAATTGTACACCAAGGCAAGAATGGATACAAATCCTAAATCCTAATAATATGAAGGCAAAAACACCAGCCAAGGAGCCAATAATATAACCATTAAAAACAGGTTTCAAATCCTAAATGAGGAAGGAGAGGGAGAGAAAGAGAAGACGAACACGAAAGCAAACGAATTATTAGGTCTCATGCCATCAATAACATCTACCCCAATGTTTTTGTTTTTTATGGTTTAACGCAATTTTTTCAGCACAGTATAGGCTATACACGGCGGCCAGTATTAATGGTGGAGGAAGAACCCGGAAAGAACCACCGACCCACGAGTAGCTACGGGCAGGCTTTCTCACATAACTACATTAACCAAATCTTAGACTCGAACCCACGCAGACAGAGTTGAGATGGCAGTGATCCGTAACGGACAGTGCTTTAGACCACTCGGCCACTCTGGGCCCCTCTACCCCAATGGAAGGGAAGAAGATTTTTTTTTAAAAAAAGGAAGGCTAGTACATATCTATGTCCTCAACTGACATTACATGGAGCGAGGAAATGGAAAAGGAGAATGGAAAAAAAGGAAGAACAAACCAAAAGAAGAACAAAATTTAAAAAAAGAGACTCCAAGACAAACAAATTAAGCGACACATTGTAACGTGAGGGAAAAACAGAATAAGACAGCGCGTCGGACGGGACTAAGGTGACAGAGAGACAGACAGAGCGAGAAACACTATACACGTCAAATGTCACAAGTGATTTTGTACATGTCTAAAAGTAGTAACATGACAGGGGTTGATCCAAAATCCCCAAATAAAATGACATAATACTAGTCAACTAAAAAACCAACAGATAAGCATTAAATAAACAACCATAACAACCTAACATAATCAAAGCAATACCTGGTACGGACATGAAATGGAGAAACAGAACTATCGTTTGATGTCAATAAATGCAAGAGGAATAAATAAAGAGAAATTAGAGAAGCTAAAAACAGTAGGCGACTTTGACATGCTTTTCATACAAGAAACCCATAACGGACTAACAAACGAACTGAAAACTGATGGCGAAAGGGATATGGACCACATTATCATAACTAAGGACTTCATAGGGAGATACAAAAGGAGAGAAGTAGCAGTTTTCACTGAAAATAAAAGGAGATTCAAATGGGAAAGGATGGAGGAGGGAAATTTCTTTAGGGGGTGCCTAATACACACTAAAATTGGTGTACTTCATTTAATCAATGTGTATATTCCAACAAATATGTATAGGAAACAAGAATTTATAGACGAATTGGCAAAGTATTTGGAGAGGTTCACTATGGGAAACCTTATAATAGGAGATTTCAATTGGGTGGGAGACAAAATTAACAGGACTGGAAAACTAACAACAGAAGACAAGAGATTTAAGGAAAAAATGGAATATATAATGAATACGCAAAACTTGGTTGACATTTACAGGAGACTCAACATAACCAGGGTGGAATATACGTTCGAGTACAATGGAAAATTGGGAAGTAGGATAGACAAATTTTGGGGTACATCTACAGGGAATAATAAATACATAAAGTCGTGGATCATTAACTATAAACTTTCGGACCATAAATTAATATATTTAGATATAGGGAAAATAAACAGATTAAAATGGGGAAGAGGCCAATGGAAGATAAACAATAAGATAATAGAATATAAGGAATTCGGGAGGGAAATAAGGGAAGAAATAGATTTTTGTTTTAAACAATGGGAATTTGGATATAATAGAGGAACAGGATAAACTAAAAGGGAGATTCAAAAGCATAGCAATATACCATTCGAAACTAAGGATAGGGAAAATAAAATTTGAGAAAGAAGCCATATTCAACTTACTAAATCATGTACATCGCAGAGCACAAAAAAAACACTAGAAGAAATAATAAATAAGATAAAAGGGGAAGAAAAAAAGGGAAGGAAATAAAAGCGGGAAAGTTTACTAAGCTATACAAAAATGCAGAAGGATTATACAAAAGGGAAGAACTTAGAAGAGGTGGTGAGAAAACATTAGAATCATTGAAAACTGAAGGGGAAGGGAAAATAAAAGACATGAAGAGGATACTGGAATATATACACAGCTACAATAAAGAACTATACACGTCACAAAACATAGATGACATAAAGATAGACGATTACTTAAGAGAGACAGAATGCATGACGATATCCGCAGAACATAGGAACATGTCAGGATTTCGTCACGCAAGAAGAAAAAAATAGGGAAATTAGAAAAAAAATTATGCACCAGGAAGATATGGACTCTCAGCGGAATTTTACAGAAAATTTAGTGGAGAGCTATCGCCAGTATTAGAATGGTTGTATATGTTATTACACTAGGAAATAAGAAAATGACAAACAGCATGAGGGAAGGAATTATAACGTTAATATATAAGGGGAATGGGGACAGGGAAGAACTTAAAAACGGGGGGCCCATCTCCCTCCTTTATATAGACTGCAAAATTATCAGCAAGCCTTTAGCGGAAAGAGTAAAGAAAAAAGAATTAGATAGGATAATAAACATTAACCAGACAAGTGGGGCACAAGGAAGATACATACAGGATAACATATTAAGTATCAGAACAATCACGTGATAAAGAGATTGACACGGGAGACATATTTCCTATTGAATAGACTGACTCCAGTCGTATCGGGTGCCCGGTGGAACAATACATATTAATATCACTGGACAGAGGAGTACTATGGTACTCATCGATCAAGAGAAAGCTTTTGACAGATGGGAGCAAAATTACCTATATAAAACATTAGAAAAATTGGATTTTGAAGGAACTTCCAAAACTGGACTACAATCCTAAACAGAGACATTAACTGGTATGTACATATGAATGGAGCTAAAAAATTGAGATAAAAAAATCCGTGAGGCAGGGGTGCCCACTATCTATTTATACGTAATAGCGATTGAAATTCTGAGTATAAAATTGGACAAAGGAGGCAAAGTTCCAAACACTAGAGATGAGATAAAAATGCTACAACATGCAGATGATTGCACAAACTTTGTACAAGATAAAAATTCCTATATAAAACTCATAAAAGAATTTGACAGATTTGGGAAAGTATCGGGATCCAAAATATACACCGAGAAAACAAACTATTACTATAATAGGAAACTGGAGAGGCAGACACCATGGTCTACCACTCCTATTGATTAAAGATAAAGTAAAGGCCCTGGAGGTCGTCTTTGAGAAAGATGAGAAAGAAGAATACTTTAAAAAATTACTGAAAAAAATCACTGAAAATATGAAAATCTGGGCCCTCACACCATTATACCTAATGGAACGGGCACAGGTAGCTAAAAATTATATGTACTGTATGTGCACTTACCGGTAAGCTACATTATAAAAGCACTGAGACATAAAAAAAATGAATATCTTGAAACCATAGATAACGAAATTGTCAAATACCTATGGGTTTCAAAACGCACTATATTAACAAAGAAACGCTATATCAGAACGGGGGGAAAAAAAAGGGAGGGGGTGCCTGGGCCTTCCGAACTCCGTCCTAATTAAATACACCAACATCCTCAACAGATTTAAGGAAATAGAGGCAGAACCAAAAATACCTTGGCATGCTCTCTCTCTCTCTCTCTCTCTAAAAAAAAAGCTCCCTTTACAAAAAAAAAAAACATGTAATGGGGAATGTGAAGGGAATAGAATAGAAAGAGTCCAACTTATACTGAAAATAAGTCAAAAATATAAGCAATGGAATATTTTATACCTGGATGGAAATTCTGCTAAAACAATATTGTACAAAATAACAGATTTTATTGTAGGGAATATGAGGGCATGCGGATAGATAATAGTATTAGGGAAGCACTAGATAGGAAGTTATAATATAAGGGAGGGGGAGGGTGGGACAGGGCCCCTCAGGCGGAAGGTACAAGATTTGGACGCCATGAGGCTAAGTGACATGTCGCTTCGCGAAGTGGAAAGGCTCATGGAAGAGTCTGGAAATAATCCGCTTAGAGGGAGACGAAGTATACAACATATAAACAAGGAATAAGGCATTAATTAGTTTGTTTTATAAGTGCTCCCGCACTACACAGACAGCCCTACTTACAGGGACAATAAACCATTTAGAAACTTTTACCAAGAAAATTAATATAAATAATTAGAGACGACCCAACTCGAGGTGGTGAATGTACAAAAATAACTTTTTAAAATGTACATTACTCATTTCGAACACTGTCAATCTCAATATACATAAATAGAATCAGGCAAAGATGACACACAAAAATAGTAGGATATCTAGTTGTTTTTATTTTTGTACTTATAAATGTAAATATGAATTAAATACACCGGACTTTGCAGAGAAATTCAAAAACGTAAAATAAAATAAAAGAAATGTCAACAGGAAAAAGGTTATGATCTGTTTATAGGTCATGATCACCAAAAGAAATAAGACAACTGTGAAAATTTGATTGTAGAAAATGCTATCTTAACAAAAACACAATGTATATGTATACATATAGCACACAGACATATAGCAAAACACTAATAACAGCATACACAGAAGGCAGGAGAACCCTAGCCAGAGTCAAGCAAAAATTTAGGGAAGGAACCAAAAAGAAGGTGGAACTAAACCACCTCTGAGGAACCGCCCTATATAACATTAAGATTGAAGGAAAATATACCCCTTTATAAATATTTTATAACCCTGATGGGGAAAACTTAAAGTTATAACGGATTAAATGGAAATTTTAAAAAACCATAAACAACACATCAGGGGCAACACAACACACATTAATGCAACTTTTTAGTTTTTTGAAGGGAGGGGGCATTTATCTGGTGAACTAATAAACTATTTGCAATAAGTCTGTGACTCTGGAGCGTTAGCTATTCAAGTCAGGGAAATTGTTTACTTTTTGTATTGACAGATTTTTGTAATGGCAAAGGCAATACACAAAACTAGATTCTCACTAAAAACAACCCCACCCACCCCCACCCCCCCGGTGTAAAATTGAGGATTTAAAAAAAACATTGGAGTCAGAACTGGATGTCAAATAAAAATTGTGGAGGTCAAAAATGTGCTTAAAAATATTTCAGCTTAAAATAGAATACTGCAACTTGCAAAACATACTCTCTCTCTCTCTCTCTCTCTCTCTCATACTAAAATACAAATAAACAAACACGCAGGATTAACCCACATATGCACTGTAAATTCAAATAATAATTTTATTTAATTGTTCTTTTATTCTAAAGTCATAATTCTAACAGTTTCCTTATAATCTTTTGGTATCAATAGTATAGACCAACACATTGGCGGAGCTTAAGGTGATGGGAACATTGCAGTCAGAAATAAACAACACAAACTGTGATTGATGCATTTTTGTAGGAAAATTGTACATTGTCACTGGTTTTCCATTAATTGGGGAAACAAGCTTGTAAACCTTATGGACCGCTTTACCGGTCTGGGGCAGTGTTTTTTTTTTTTTCTGCTTCTTTATACAGTCATGGTACCCGACTAGATAAACTTCGGGATATCTCTATAAAAAAAAAAATACTACTTGTAATGTAGATATAATAATATTTGGATTATTTCATGAGTTAAGCTTGAATACAACTATAAATCTCGAGGGAAGAAGTTACTTTTTGAGCATGTTTTCCGAATGGTGAATTTCTATTCAAAATGGTGGAATTCTAAGCAAGATACGACTGAAGCGTCAGATTATGAATTATCAAAATATTTTGCTGTTGTGACCTTATACAGTTGCATGGAAATGAGAGAAAACATATGTAGAGGCATTTGAATGTGCTTGTGGGGAACAGTGGTGAAGATGAAGAGAACTTTCAAGGTTTTGAACATGAGGAAGTGTGAACTCCATGCGTTTTTGTTCGTGACGAACTAAAGGGATTCATTTCAGTTTTCTGGGCGAGTTGGACCCACCGGAAGGTTAGATGGCTCCAGGAAAGCTCGGGAATACTTTCATATCTTTGATTTAAATGAAGTTTTTGAAATTTTTGTTCATGTAAAGAGGTAAATAAATAATTACCTGTGCATTTTACCTGCGTTACCTGTTTGCACTTGTTTTTTTTTTTAACAGTTATATTAGATATACAAATTTTATTGTATTAGTCATACACTTTGACTTTCAGCCTTTATTTTAATACCTAATCCTGCCATGTATCTTTAATAATGGCAAAGTTATGTTCTTTAAAAATTCACAGCCTCACGGGTCATTCTGTTTTACAAGTCCAAGGTTACTTAGTGTTTCGGGCTCTCTGGCTGCAAAGTTACTAAGTGATGAAAGAATTATATTAGGCTTTAAAAAAGTTAAACCTCTTGACAGCATGTGAGATTATGTTAATTCATATCTAGATTATATTTTGTACTTTTTATGATTTTTTTTTTTTTACAAATGTGGCACACAAAGGTGAATATATGTCTGTTGTGACTAGGTAACTCTTATCCCTATCTAGTTCCAGCAGAGTTATCTCTCTTAAATGCAATGGAGTACCTGGTTTTCTCCTTGTCAAACTGACAATCTAACATTATTCTCTATGACAGTGTGTGACTTGCATGCTTTTATAGGATTTAAAGTATATTTATTTCACAAAACATTAGCATTGAGGTCTATGGAAAATAATTGGTATTGTAAAACCTATAGGGAAAAATATCCTCACATTGTATTCTTAGAAATGCATACATGTGGGCAGCATGCATAAACTGTACTTGCTTGGTGTAAGAAAACAAATGGATGCTGAACATTTTGGTAAAAAAAATTGTCTTTTAATAATAAAATGTAGGAAATCTTCAGAAAATAACACAAGCTGGCTTTGGATGAAGGCTTTTGTAACTATTGCTATAACATATATATACTGATGGCATTATGTGTGTAGTCAGCTCCAAGATTAGCATACATGGAACAAAAATAGTTATGTAAAAATAATATAGTTGGCAAAATATTGACTATTTTACCTGCAAAAGATGAAAAAGTATGTAGAAAAAGACTCAACTCTCTTGTTCTTGTAAAGATTGTCATAGACCAGGATAGTGAACACTTGAGATCTACTTGTTGATAGATAATTTGTATCATTTTGAGTATTCTGCTATGAGTAATCTTAGGTATTTTATTAAAGATATGGTATTCCTTCCCACTTTAACTTTTTTAATTGCCCTGCTCTGATTGTCCATTTTTGTACAATTAACTGCCTTGAAATTGTTGATGCAGTTTATTTAGTTAAGTTCTCTTGCATTCCCTTTTGTTGTAGTAGCAGGGAATACCAACAAGCAAGAGCAGTTTCTTTAAGTCAGAATTTCCAATTGACACGTATAATACTATAAGCCCAATTATAATCTTCTATTGACTTTCAAGGAATTCTATTTATTTCTGCCCAGCTGTCCTTGTGAAATTTCTATATTCGGTCCAACATTACTGAGTGACCAATTTAGTCACATTGTCTACTCATTCTATTAAAGTCCACACTGTTCTTTAAACTTTGCATCCCATCATAAGAATCCAGATTGGCATGGGATCATATATGCATGTTTATGGAAGGCTCCACTCCATATGCTGGCATTGTAGAGAATATTAACTATGCGATATATAACAAACGCCCCATGTCACAAAACCAAATTACATCACTCTTGAGATCTCCACTACATACGGAAGCCTGAACTTTAAGTTCTATTTATCAATAATGTATTTTTGGATAATTTAATTGCATTGAAGTTAATAGATGTGTTAATAAACTCATCTATATTACATGGATAATATATTGGAGGAAATAAAAAAATACCACACCTTATGTATATCATTCAGTTATCTCCCATACACCAAAAATAATATTTCAAGAAGAAATAAAACTAACATTTTCAGTGATTGGTTATAAAAATAAAGTGAAGATTTGTGAAGTATTATATTAGCCCTGTCTTAATGCAAATGCAACCAGAAGTAATTTAATAATTTCTCACAGTAAAGTTTACAAGTTCAAAAACTGATAAAGTATGTTTTATTTGGTTTAGTTATTTTTCTGCCTAACTGAAGCCCATCATTGTTAATTTCTTATGTGGAAGAAATATAAATTATACACATCTATATTATTATCTACATTATTCACCCTTTTATATTAGATGGGAATGAACACTACATCATCATAAATTTTGGTGCCTGTAAGGGATGTTATAGCACAGGTGCCTTTGAACTGTCCTTGGACCTATGTTGGCACTGCCTCCTTATATTGTCCAAGGTAAGGTCATCAAACTTTCACTTCTCATTTTTCTCATTGCTGTTTTTGTCTTCTTTGATTCCTTTATCATTACCTACTTCTCCCATTTACATACACACTTTCCTCCTGTTTTTAATTCCACTCGACTCATTATACTTGTTTATCTTTGGCATTTTTCTGTATTTTTTTCCCCAAATTTCACCTCAAATCCAACCTAACCACTCTGAAGCTGTGATCTACTTTATTTGGTATCCGATTGGCTTATTGCATCAATTCTATTCACTACACAAAGGAGAAAAGGTTTCTAGTTGAGTGACAAAAGGATTGGTAGGTAGACCTTTGTGTGAGGAATGGGGGTTAGTGACCTCATGTATCTGCAGACATTGTAATGTGTTCAAACTTATACTTGATATTAAGACTGGGTCATGTCCACCTGTCTCCGATGTTAAGTTCTGCATCTACCATACAAATATAAAGTCCATTATTTTAGGTGAATTGTACTTTTTGAAGTAGAGATACATAC
Organism: Unio pictorum; assembly: GCA_030141615.1. Classification (NCBI taxonomy): domain Eukaryota; kingdom Metazoa; phylum Mollusca; class Bivalvia; order Unionida; family Unionidae; genus Unio; species Unio pictorum. The sequence continues at coordinate 17,342,950 of JARLTB010000001.1, read as the reverse complement.
TATTTGGTACATTGACCTTTGACCTAGTAATTACATAATATGATTTATTGTGATTTATCCCATATTACCCATGTGAAATTCAATAAGTGCTGATATGAATGATTTTTTTTTTTTAAAATGAGGCACACATGGGTGAAAATGTGTATGTTCTGACTAGACAACTCTTACCCCAGTCTAGTTCATACAGATTTATCTCTCCTAAATGCAATGGAGTACCTAGTTTTATCATGTCAAATTGACAATCTATATAGTTCTCTGTGACATGCACGCTAAGTGGGATAGAAAGTTTATTTATTTCATAATACATTAGCATTGAGATCTGTGGGAAAAAAATTGGTACCGTGATATCTGATACCTAAACATTTGGACGACAGAATGAGCTAAATGGAAATCACCTGAGAGCTCGCAAGATTTAGGAGAAGCTACTTCATCATAACAATGCCAATGCTTGTCTGGTTCCCTGTTTTGTATGCTCCATATAGCAGAGTGCAACACAGGGAGCATATAAAACAGGGAACCAGATTATACATTATGCAGTTCCCATTGCATCAAAAAGTATGTCAATTTTCTCCACAAATGTGCATAAAGGGAAAACACTTTTCTATAACATGAACACCTTATAACATGTTAGGAAAATTAAATCTGATATAAAACTATATAGTGTTACGTGCTTAGGCTTGAATAAGCAGCAACACAGAAAGAGTGAAAACTAACAAGCTTGTATAAATTGAACAATGAATTTATTAAGTACAATTATTTTCATAAAATAAATAAACTTACAGTTTTAGAGAATCAAATCCAACAAATATAGAATTCACAAAATAATCCACTAATGGAATTGCAAGTCCTGATAAATAAATGTTCTAATAGTTCCAGGTTCGAATCTTGACGATGCAATCCAAAATGGCTGACAATGTCACGTGATACAGTTCTCGATTTAATATCATCCAGATGAAGTTATAAAACATATGTCCTTTTCCAGATAATTAGAATAATTCTTCTTTTCCAACGAATTGACATAAAGTCCAGAACAAAATAATTAAACTCAAACAGAAAATACACAACTTAACTTTACAATAAGCCCAAATTCTACTACTGTTAGCTTCCAAAATACAACTATATATAACTGTTTTTCTGAAGTAAACAAGTGATCACGCGCTTTTCTAGAAATTGATAGAAGGTCAGAGGAAGAGTTTACCTTCACCTAGTCACGTATTAAAAGGATGATCCAGAAGAAAAACCATCCCCAATATCTAAAAATAAAAGTTATCCTTGAAATTAACCAATAATAATATTAAAGACCTGTTTACAATGTCTAAAGCAAGGTCAGATATTGAGGGAACCAAGCCAAGGTCAGCCTGTTTACAACAGGTCAACATGAATTTTCCAGAAAAATTTCCCATTTAATGAATATTAAACCCTAAATGACAAATTTGGATTTAATAATTAAAAATAAATAAATTAAATCCAATAGCCATAACAATAGTACATATTTTTTCATTTAAAAATTTGAATACAAGGGGAAAATACATTATGAAAAGGGGCCCCGAGTGGCCAAGTGGTCTAAAGTGCTCTCTGTTACGGATGACTGCCATCTCACCTCTGTCTGTGTGGGTTCGAGTCTAAGATTCGGCTAATGTAGTTATATGAGAAAGCTTGCCATTAGCTTCTCATGGGTAGGTGGTTCTTTCCGGGGGTTTTCACGGGTTCTTCCTCCACCAATAATACTGGCCGCTATGTATAGCCTATCGTGTGCTGAAAATGGCGTTAAACCCTAAAACAACAGCTTCATTATGAAATAGTGTAAAATAAATTATTTTAACAACTTACTATATCTCTAACTTTTGAATGTTTTATAGAAAAGTTTGATAACAAATTGCATCATTTTTTGTTCTCTTTTGATATTTTGTTGTCATTGCTTACAAATCTTGTATTGCAGTAAATACACGTCTGAAAGAAATATATTACAGATACAGTGAATACAGTGATATTATAAATGATATTTTTTTTTTATGCCTTGGCCTAATGGTTACACTCCATTCATAATAACTCATGTTGCATGACAATTTATTTGTTACAGGAACTATGGATGTACTTCTTGTGAATAATTTGGAATTCATAAACATATTTCAATGATGAATAAATTTAGCTGATACAGCTCAATACTTTCTATCATTTATGGCGATTTTAAAATAGTGTTATTATGGAGAAAAAAAAGCAGTAAGTGTACATTAAGGACACAAACCATGGCAGGTTGATAAAAACTGTCAAGCTGCTGTGTGTTTACAAGTCCCAGATATAAAACGTGAACCACGATATCAAATTTTGGAAAATCTTGATTGATTGATTGTTGAACGAGTTTGCTTTTTTTTCCCCCAAGCATTACATTGTTTTATTTTTGTTTATTATGAGCAAAGTTCGAGTCTTGTGCTCGAAAAAGTTGCCGCAAAACCGTTTTGTTGCAGTGACATGAACTTAGTTTCGTTTTGAAAACGAAACTAAGTTCATGTCACTGGGACAATATTTCATATGTTTTAACGAGACACCGACACTTCACACCGTTATCATTTTACAATTTATGCTTAAGTGCAAATTGGTGGGCATTAAAAGTTGCAATGTCAGGACCAAACATGAAGATAAATCATCAAACGGCGTGACAAAATTTTGTGACGAGTGAGCAATTCCAAGGCAACGGCACGCTTTTAAAAGCGTACGTTGAAATTAAACTACAATCCTTCAGGGAAGAGATGGTTTAAAATTATTATCTTTGCGTAGCGTAGTATTCATTTACCATGTATCTCCCTTCTTCAGAGACAATTTTAGTAAAATGTCGATGTCATTCTTTTGAATCTCAAGGTCTGGAACACCCCCTTCCGCCATTTTCGTGGATCATCGAGAAAATGAAACCAAATGCGGTTTCTTTAACTAAGCGTCATTGGTTAATATCTTTGTCGTCATAACTAATAGTTGACTCTTAGTTATTTTCCTTCATTCTAAATGAACAAGAGTGGCTAATGCTCGCCAGGCAATCCTTACGAGAGAAAACACTTTATTTATCACCTCTTTAATTAAAATTATTATCATAAACATTAACGTTATCTTCATATGTGAAGAAGAATAAGTTAAAGGAAAATGCCAACAACAACAATAAAAACTGCCAATGACAGTCTCTCTTAATTACATGTACTGATGGAAGATATACACTCGAAAATTTAACAGCACAGCTAATGAGAAAACTGCATGTATCAGATATAGGAAATTTTGTATCCACCCTCGGGCATCACGTTCATTAATGGGCAATTTATCTAAATGTTTCGAAAACAGAGCGTGTTAGACTAGTACAGAGTCACGATGAAAGTATTTTATTACGTTACAAATGAAACACGACTTTCAGCAGGAGTGGTAATATGTGATAAATCCATTAAGTCATTAAAATAATATTCATAGTCAGATATGCAAATACGCCAGCTAAAAACGATGGTTTTGATTGGTTGTACAGTACATGCCATGGAAACAATCCCATAAACCACTAATTCTACTTCCTGCTTCAGATTGAACCACAATTCGCATGTACGCCTTTCAAATTTGAGAAATAACGATTATTAACTGCTGCATCTTAGTTACCATTTTCTTCTATTTATAGATATTTAAAATTTATTAGACATATATGTAATTACAACTGCTGATGCTTTGATTTATGTGACAGTTTATCTTAGTTCGTAAACTTAACAAACTAGTTTGTATAGCCCACAGGTGCTCGACGCGAGCTTGATGTGAAATAAAAAAAAAAAACATTAATCTAAAGGAGAAAAAAAATATTAAGAGTGATAAAAATACATTAGATTACCCCCATGACCCATTTTGACATAGAACCCTCTCTATCATACTATATAACGAGAGAAAGTTCGTAACTTCCAAATACTTGGTTCCACCCAAGACCCTCGATTTCATTCTGCAATTTCCGTATTTAAAAAGCACATGACCATTCCCTATGACTTTTTTTACTCTTGAGATATTTTTATATTCATCAAGCCATCGTTGACGTTTCTACGTTGTACCAAACTGAAGTTACGGCTTCCGAAACGTGCGATTTTCGCGAATTTTTCATCTTGGGACAAGTGCGAGCTCATGTGACAACCGGTGAAAAGAGCTACGTTTAGTGGGCTATCAATGTTTCAGCAGTCTTACAGGGAGCCGCGAAAGACTTTTACCATAATATGAAGCCGAACGAGGTAGACTATTACGACGCTCAGAAGAAAGCACTACTACGGTACTATGAGCTGTCGGCAGAGACGTTTCGGAAACTCTTTAGAGACTCGTCGAAGAGAGCTACCGAGACACACGCGCAATTTCAAGGTCGAGTACGCATAAGTTTTGATACATGGATGAAAATGTCTGGCACTGGGCTAACGTATGAGGGCATACGCGAGGAAATTTTGAAAGAGCACGTCTTAAGTACGTACAGGAAAAATTTAATAGTGTTCTTAGTGGAGCGTGAATTCTCAACCTTGGATGAGAAAAACGTGATTGCGGAGCGCAATGAGAGCGCGCATACGTGTCCAACCACTGGGAAGGGATAGTGACCGACCTGGAAACGGCGAGCATAGAAGGACCACTAAGGTGGCACCCCAGTGACGAAATGGTCAGAATGGTGGGAGGCCAGGGGCCGGAAATCCCAGCCAAGGACATTTTCGTGGGTCGGGAAAACTCGGCGGGCAGAGAAGGATGCCACGGGGAGGAAAGGCGAGTCGGTGTGTTACGGCTGAAACAGACCAGGCCATGTCGTTATGGATTGTAGGAAGTATCTCCGAGAACGAGTAATTCGGTCAGTCCGAATACTGTTAGAAGACAAGAAACGGTGGAGTTGACTAATACAGCGGTAGCTACGGTTAATGGTGAGAGGGCAACCGTACTGTATGATACCGGCTGAAGTTATCCGGCCTTGGTAGATAGTAAGCATGTAAAGCCTGGAGATTAAACAGGTGAGACGGTTGAAGTCCAGTTTGCTAACCGGACGAACGATGCGCCTCCGGTCGTTAGCATTGATCTTGATTCGCCGTATGTAAAGAGAGGAATTCAAGCAGCGTGTTTGTCGGGACTGTCTCATAACGTAATATTAGGGTGTTTGTATGTGTTGCCCCAACCTAACCTATGACGTGTACCCCGTACATGTCGGGTCCGTTGAGACGAGTGCTATGAAGCGAAGGTCAGGGTCGAAGCCGCTAATACCCATGATTTCGCCAATAGACAATTTGCTACCTGGTGAGTTGGGAAAACTTGAAAAAGAAGATTTGTCTCAACAAGGTGCGCAAAAGATAGGTCCATACGGAAATTGCCAGATGACGAGGTGAAGTTTGCGACATAACGCGGTATTTTGTATCGGTACGCCAAGAAAGGGACCGATACGTTCAAGCAAGTTGTGGTGCCCGTAGCGAAGCGAGACGAAGTGCTTAGGCTTGCAAATGAGGGTCTTCTTGGAAGCAACATGGGCGGGGTGAAGACCAGAGATAGGATGGTGAGTTAGTTCTACTGGCCAGGTGTGTGCGGGGATGTTCGGAGGTTTTGTTTGTTATGCGACAAGTGTCAGCGAGTGGCACCTCCCATCGCCCGGTTCCACTAGAAACCACCCTACTAATTGACGAACCTTTCTCGAGGGTGGCGTTGGACCTAGTAGGTCCGATTACGCGGGCGGTAGAAAGTGGCAATCGTTATATACTAACGATAGTGGATTACGCTACCCGGTACCCAGAGACCGTTGCCTTGAAGAACGTTGACTCAGTCACGGTGGCAAGGCATTGTTAGGTGTGTGGTTGAGAGTTGGTGTCCCGGAGGAGATAATGACTGACCAGGGGACACAGTTTGTAAGTCAGGTAATGGAAGAGGTAAATTAATTACAGTCCATTAGACACCTGAAGACTACCCCGTATCACCCGCAGTGCAATGGGTTAGTGGAGTACCTTCCCGCGATTCTTTTTGCGTATCGAGAGTTACCACAGGCTAGTTTGGGTTTTTCACCTTTTGAGTTAGTCTATGAGAGGACGGTCAGGGGTCCCATGGCTATATTAAAGCAATTATGGACGGATGAGCAAGCATCAGAGGAAGTGCGAACAACATACCAGTATGTTGTTGATTTCCGCGACAAGCTGGAAGAGGTTTGTAAATTGGCTCAGGAAAATCTCTGCGACGCAAGTGGGTGTCAGGTCAAATATTACAACAAAGGGACGAAGGAATGTCACTTCGAGGTGGGTGACAAGGTGTTGTTGTTGTTGCCGTTAGAGCACAACAAACTGCAAGTCTCATGGAGGGGACCATTCGTGGTAATGGAGAAAAAAGGGTGGACAGAACTACCATATCCGGGTAGAAGACAAGGAGAAGCTGCACCACGTAAATCTCCTGAAACGTTTCCTTGAAAGAGAAACATCCACAGAGTTCGTGATTGCTACGGTTGTAACGGAAGAACTCGACGACAACGCAGGAGAGGCGGAAGTACTCCCTAGTTGTCTTTTGACGAGGGAAGACACCTTCATCGACGTTGTACTTGGCGCTTTGTTAACTTCAGAGCAACGTAAGGAGCTGGAGTCGTTACTTCAAGATTACTCTAGCGTCTTGACTGAACGACCTGGCAAGACGGAGTTGAAGGAGTTCACCTTGAAATTACTGGATGAGAAGCCACTGAAGTTGAAAGCATATCCGCTAGACTTGCCTTCGCCACTCCAGATGGAACCTACCAGTGGTTAGTCATTCCATTCGGGAATTGGAGTTTCGAACTTCATGAACGATTTACTCTTAGCGACAGCTACTTGGTACGAACATATCATTTTGCTGAAAACGGTTTAGAGCGACTTCGACAAAACTGACTGACCGAACGACCATCTAAGTGTCATATATGGTTTAGGAAACTAACCTACTTAGGTCATACCCTCAGTGAAGACACGTTGACCCCAGATAGTTCAAAGTTCGACTAACTTAGTGATGAAGTACGACCGACCACTAAGATGGAAGTTCTATCTTTCTTTGGATTGGCAGGGTATTGTCGACGATATGTTGCTAACTTCAGCGCTATTGCGAGCCCATTGACCGACTTGACTCGGAAAAAGCTCAGACGAAAGTAACCTGGTGTTAGACGCAATAATGAAATTGCCTGATGTGACACGAGATATTGTCTTACGTCCGGACGTCTGTGTTAGAGGTTTAGGGGCAGTGTTATTGCAAGAGCATGACGGAAGCTGATTCCCAGTTGCATACTGTAGCAGGAAATTGTCAATTGCAGAACGCAATTATACGGTCTCTGGGAAAGAATGCCTGGCTATTATCTTTGGGATATCTAAATTCCAACGTTACCTATATGGCCGAAATTTTTTTTGGGAAACAGACCACCAACCACTTGTCTATTTAGCTCAAGCTAAGTTGACAAATGGACGATTAATGAGATGGTCATTATTTCTGCAGCAGTACCAAGTCCAGGTACGATATATTAAAGGCAGCGATAATGTAGGGGCTGACTGCTTAAGTAGACTAGGGAAGTCTGAGGTGAAGGGGTCACCTGAGGACGTGTAACTGAACCAGATTAGATCTCCAAAATTTCGAGAGTAAAATCCCGATTTTACTCTTTAAGGAGGGGTGTATGTGATGGGGCGAATTTCTGGAGATCTACCTTGAACCCATTACCTGAGACCAGAGAACCTTTAATTAGATTTCTAGAGAATGGTCTCGAATCAATAATCACACTGCCATGTTCAGAATGTCATTTCGAGGAGAGAATGCTATCCTTAACTAAGCAACTGTTTCTACAGCAGCCAGAAGAATTATTAGGGGCACAGTAAACGTTATTTTCAGGATAAAGCTGTCACAATTGAAAAGTTGCAGAAATTGTGTAATTATCAACTACCAGGTCAAGCTGACCCCGATTTTTGGCACCACTGAGGAACGGGCCGAAAGATTTGACTGATTGGTTACGGTAGTTAAGGGGGCGTGTTTCCCACCCCAAGTTTTCTTGGTTTTATATCGCTCATCAGAAATTTTAATCAGTCTAAGCTTTTCTGCAAGAAAAAACCAGTGAGGAATTTGCAAGAAATTCCCTCGTAAAAAAAAGTGAATTTTGTCCAATACATTCGTATAATAATGTGCTTTTTTAAGTATAACAGTGTTGAGTTATGCATAGGAAGTCGTACATTAATCTTTAGATAAGTTGACGAATTGTTTAATTTGTTGTTGTGTTTACATAAACAGTAGGTTTTAAGATTGGAATGTATTACTTTACTTAATATGATTACAAGAATCTATGTGACTTCACCTAATTTAGAAGATTTCATGTATGATTTAGAGTGAGTGTGAAATGACGTAACTGATTGCAAATGTATCTCATTTATTCACTGTGTGACTTGAGGCGGGCTCATAACCGCTAGGTCTCGTATGGTCTGTATTATGTGCAATATTCTATGACAAGGAAACCTGATAGATACGTAACTGATAAATTGGTAAAGCTTCATTAAAAAAATTCCAACACAACAAATTAACATCTTTCTCAGTTGACACAATTTGCTATCTATCAATTACTGTACAAATGATGACATAAATCATGCCATTTTATTACATTAATGTAATCTCAGAATGTGCATGTTAATTAACAGTAAAATTATCCTTGTCAGAATGTGCATGTTAATTAACAGTAAAATTATCCTTGTCAGAATGTGCATGTTAATTAACAGTAAAATTATCCTTGTCAGAATGTGCATGTTAATTAACAGTAAAATTATCCTTGTCAGAATGTGCATGTTAATTCACAGTAAAATTATCCTTGTCAGAATGTGCATGTTAATTTACAGTAAAATTATCCTTGTTAGAATGTGAATGTTTTGTTTTGTTTTTTATGGTTTAACGCCATTTTTCAGCACAATATAGGCTATACATGGCGGCCAGTATTAATGGTGGAGGAAGAACCCGGAGAACCCCCGGAAAGAACCACTGACCCACGAGAAGCTACTGGCAAGCTTTGTCACATAACTGCGTTTTGCCGAATCTTAGACTCGAACACACGTAGACAGAGGTGAGATGGCAGTGGTCCGTAACGGACAGTGCTTTAGACCACTCGGCCACTCGGGGCCCTGAATGTGCATTTTAATTAACAGTAAAATTATCCTTGTATGTGCATATTGATTTACAGTAAAATTATCCTTGTCAGATTGTGCATGTTAATTGACAGTAAAATTATCCTTGTCAGAATGTGCATGTTGATTAACAGTAAAATTATCCTTGTCAGAATGTGCATGTTAATTAACAGTAAAAATTATCCTTGTCAGAATGTGCATGTTAATTAACAGTAAAATTATCCTTGTCAGAATGTGCATGTTAATTTACAGTAAAATTATCCATTGATTCATCAGCACATAATGAAATCATGCAGTGTGGCAATACTTTATTCACATTACAAAAGCTCAGTATGTTCACTACCTTCTATATGGTTATTATTTTTAAAATTACTATTTATTATTCAGTCATAACTAAATGTGTTAATTATGAACCAAACTGGTTTCTTTTTTCTTTCAATTAATTTTAAGAATGTACACACATCAGAAATGAAATTTGTTATAGTGTTAATACTAACAATATTTTTTCATTAAAATAAAACATTTTCCTGACCTGCAAAAAATCTAAAACCGCTACAAATAATATATACAGCACTCGTGCAGTGAGAATTTTTAATTTCTAACAAACTTACAGCGGTATTAGATACACAATGGTATTACTGTGGGTATTTATGACAGCCACTGGGTTTCAAAATTTTGTGAGTACATCATTCAAACAATGTTGTTTACTGCCTTAATATTTGATTTATATTTTACCCAAAATTTATATGAAACCTAAAAATGACAATATTTGACCATCTTATACATAAAGGTTTGGTACTTTACATGTAATCTCTGTTATGAAAGGCCATGTCTGCTATTTTTTTCCAAGTATAAAGATTATTATCAATCCTGCAGCTTAGTTAAAACATATTGACCTATTTCTACATGTCTATTTATAGCTGATAATACTGAATCTGTTCACTGATACATGTACAAAATTTGCGCACTGTTTATGTATTTGATTCCAGTTTATCCAATATGCATATGTTCATTAATACATGCATTATGGGTGTGTTGATTATTACATACGGTTGGAACATAGGTCAATGCAGCTTCAGTTTTCAGTTGTTACTATTTAATATTGTTATTTTTGTCTTCCTTTTCCCTTTTCCCAAGTGATATTTTTACTTGAGCAGGAAAATAATCATCAGTGATGCTATTGTTGGCTGATAGTAAATACTGTATATCTTCTTATCAGTGATGCTCTTGTTGGCTGATAGTAATTACTATATATCTTCTTATAATATTCTTCACTAGATTCCACCCCTTACAGCCCATGTGGGCAGCCATCATTATAATATTGTTTGTATACTCTTATTTTTTAAATTTATTTTCTCTTCAAAGCCGATCTTTTCTTTTTACAGTTATAATTCCAGTGACAAATTTACATGGCCTTTTTTTAACTGTGTCAGGTGTCCTTTTCTTAGTGTTAGGAGTTAATGCTGATAATTGGCTATCGATTCGATACAGAATCAATCAAACACAAAATTGGCTACACTGGCTATCGATTCGATACAGAATCAATCAAACACAAAATTGGCTACACTGGCTATCGATTCGATACAGAACCAATCAACACAAAATTTGTTCACTGTGCTATGTTTCAATGACAGACTCCAGTCCAACATACCCATCCAGCCTCACCCATGTGTATACACCAGCTAGAAACTTATGCTCTTCTTCTGATAATCGTATACTCATTGTTCCCAAGATGAAAACAAAGTGATATGGACAGCCTTCGCTTGCATACCAGGGCCTGGCGACATGGAACTAATTGCCCATTGAAATTAGACACAAAGACACAGTGGTCCCTTTTAAGAGTGCTCTTAAGACTGACCTGTTTCGACTGCAGGGACAAACTTAGCGACCTAATCATGTTTTGTATCTTACATGCTTTCTGCATGTTTTTATGTTTTCCAGTTTCATTGTTTTTGTCATTTGTTTTTCTGTAGTGTAGTCATATCATTATTGATGGTGTAAAGCGCTTAGAGTTTCAAAAGATTAGGCGCTATACAAAGTCCTCATTATTATTATTATAATTTGAAAAATTGGTTTTTATTAATTTTATTCTCATGAAGATAATCATTGAAATTTTTTTGCTGAGATATACTTTTTATGCAGATTAGAGGAGCATGAGATACTAGTGAATGTCAGTGAGGATGTTGCTGTAATATTACCACCAACAGCTATTTATACCATATTCAAGGTAAATGTTTATTACTAAGGTATAAATGTTAAGTCTCTAGGTATAAATGTTACAACTCAAGGTATAAATGTTCAGTCTCAAGGTATAAATGTTAAGTCTCTAGGTATAAGTGTTAAGTCTTAAGGTATAAATGTTAAGTCTCAAGGTATAAATGTTAAGTCTCTAGGTATAAATCTTAAGCTGTAAGGTATAAATGTTGGGTCGTAAGGTATAAACGTTAAATCTCAAGGTATAAATGTTAAGTCTCTAGGTAAAAATGTTAAGTCTCTAGGTATAAACATTAAGTCTGAAGGTATAAAAAATGTTAAGTCTCAGGGTATAAATATTAAGTCTCAAGGTATAAATGTTAAGTCTCAAGGTATAAATGTTAAGTTGTAAGGTATAAATGTTAAGTCTCAAGGTATAAATGTTAAGTCTCAAGGTATAAATGTTAAGTCTTAAGGTATAAATGTTAAGTCTCAAGGTATTAATGTTAAGTCTTAAGGTATAAATGTTAGGTCTCAAGGTGTAAATGTTAAGTCTCAAGGTATAAATGTTAAGTCTCTAGGTATAAATGTCAAGTCTCAAGGTGTAAATGTTAAATCTCAAGGTATAAATGTTAAGTCTCAAGGTGTAAATGTTAAGTCTCTAGGTATAAATGTTAAGTCTCTAGGTATAAATGTTAAATCTCAAGGTATAAATGTTTAGCCTCAATGTATAAATGTTAAATCTCTAGGTATAAGTGTTAAGTCTTAAGGTATAAATGTTAAGTCTCAAGGTATAAATGTTAAGTCTCTAGGTATAAATGTTAAGTTGTAAGGTATAAATGTTATGTCTCAAGGTATAAATGTTTCAGTCTTTCTGAATGTTCAGTTTTTTTGTAATAATGGAATACAGACTGGGTTGCTTTGGGGTATTATAGTTTGTTATAGCAACTATAGTGAAATTAATGAATTAATGAGTTTGGAAATTTTAATTTTTTAATAAAGTTATAGATGATGTATATACTAGTATATATATATATATATATATATATATATATATATATATATATATATATATATATATATATATATATTATTTCGGCTAGAGCAAATGATGATGTAGACAATTTTGCATCTGACTGTGTTAATGATGACATCTTTTGTGTTGAATTTGCTTCTTTTGTGCCATCATATATAGTTTTACTTTTTAAGGATCGACACATTCATGATGCATGTACACACCAGAAACCAAAATTGAAAGGATTCATCAAGAAAATCATCCCTGCATAGGTAAGTATAAAATATAATAAGACTGTACTTTTCTTATATTATCATACTGTTTTTTTTGGCTACTGCTTTACAGATGACCAGTAAAGAAGAAATATGATCTTCAGATATTTTTATATATATTTCCATCACAGTTCTATAAAAATAATAAAAAAGCTATTAAAAAATTTAAAAAATGAAGCATGGTTAACATGGTTCCCTTTACCTAAAACACTATTACTTTTGAAATATTTCTTTTGTAGGTATTCTGCTGTACTGAGTACCCTGTGAAATGCACTAAGGAAGATTTTCTTTTGAACCATTACTAGATCAAACATGTTCCTCATAGAAAGAAAAAGGAGAAGATCATATGTATGTTTCTTGAAGTAGTTATTGCCAAACGATTAATAACTTTTAAATAATTAACCCAATTAATTTGCTTTTTCTTGTTGAAATAGCTTTTGGCCTGCCAATTCTGTGAAGTTAAATGTTTTGCATTTTTCAGTATAGATACACCAGTATTATTTTTTTCCTAAATTACTACTTGCTTCAACTTTTTGTTTTCCTCATTGTAAGCCTTTTCTTTAATAGAATCTAAATCATTTATTCCTTTCCAGGTAATGATGCTTCATTCAAAGAAACCCATATGAAAGTATGATATATATCATGGTTTCTGCTTAAATATAATTCAGAACTTAATAATTTTAATTTGTATCTGTACCAAAATTATATTTTGGTATCTTGTGTTATGGCAGTTATATTAGTTTTGGAGGACAACTTATACTACATCCATTGGTAATGCTTTTCCTGAAAATACTTACACAACTAATTCACGTTGTACATTTTTTTAATTAATGTATATGACTTATCATTGAGTGTTTGCAAGCACACACACACAAGAGTTATTTCAACATGACACATAAAGGTGACTTAAATAAAAATCTTTGTGAAACCTTAACACAATCCATGTTATATTTTAAAGCTCCTTTACTAACATCTTGAAAAGATAATCCAATTTTGTTTCATGAGAATAATTCATGCATAAATTAAAATTATCTTGCAACAGAATCAGGGTACACATTTCATCTTGTTGTTTTCTGTGTATTGATAGCTATTTAATACCAGTAGTGTCCTATCTATAGAATGCTCAACAACCCTCAAGCATTGGCTTTGTAATGAATTTACCCTTTTTCAATAACCCTCAAGCATTGGCTTTGTAATGAATTTACCCTTTTTCAATAACCCTCAAGCATTGGCTTTGTAATGAATTTACCCTTTTTCAACAACCCTCAAGCATTGGCTTTGTAATGAATTTACCCTTTTTCAACAACCCTCAAGCATTGGCTTTGTAATGAATTTACCCTTTTTCAACAACCCTCAAGCATTGGCTTTGTAATGAATTTACCCTTTTTCAACAACCCTCAAGCATTGGCTTTGTAATGAATTTACCCTTTTTCAACAACCCTCAAGCATTGGCTTTGTAATGAATTTACCCTTTTTCAACAACCCTCAAGCATTGGCTTTGTAATGAATTTACCCTTTTTCAACAACCCTCAAGCATTGGCTTTGTAATAAATTTACCCTTTTTCAACAACCCTCAAGCATTGGCTTTGTAATGAATTTACCCTTTTTCAACAACCCTCAAGCATTGGCTTTGTAATGAATTTACCCTTTTTCAACAACCCTCAAGCATTGGCTTTGTAATGAATTTACCCTTTTTCAACAACCCTCAAGCATTGGCTTTGTAATGAATTTACCCTTTTTCAACAACCCTCAAGCATTGGCTTTGTAATAAATTTACCCTTTTTCAACAACCCTCAAGCATTGGCTTTGTAATGAATTTACCCTTTTTCAACAACCCTCAAGCATTGGCTTTGTAATGAATTTACCCTTTTTCAACAACCCTCAAGCATTGGCTTTGTAATAAATTTACCCTTTTTCAACAACCCTCAAGCATTGGCTTTGTAATGAATTTACCCTTTTTCAACAACCCTCAAGCATTGGCTTTGTAATGAATTTACCCTTTTTCAACAACCCTCAAGCATTGGCTTTGTAATGAATTTACCCTTTTACAGTATGAGATATATACTTGTGAAGGATCCAGTCTCATCAGTTCCATAACTAATATTGATTGTATTGCAATAGATGTTCCTGGAATGCAGTTATTTGGTAAATATACATATCAATATTACAGTTATGTCTCTGGTCTGTTTACTATTAAGATTCTCTCTCACTTTTTGTATATATATATATATATATATATATATATATATATATATATATATATATATATATATATTGCCATCTTAATATGCCGTTTAATTAAAACTGAGGTACAGAAGGTGTACAGTGGAACTTAAAGGTATGACTTAATTGTTTTCCCTTTATTTAATATGAACAGTATTTGGTGTCTTTCACAACAGATTATTCTACAGTTATTGTTCATAAAATATGGCGTGACTCTGATGCCTTTCATAAGATCATGAAGCAAATTATCAAATCTTTGCTATGCTGTGCCTCACCATTGTTTAAGCATATGCCTTACATGATCATGCAAAATTCCTGTCAACAAATTGATGTCATGCCACAACATCACCTTCAATACTGATGTTACATATTATTGATGGATATTTTGTTCATTAATTATTAAATTTATCTTCTTTATCATTATATAGGCATGAAATGTGAACAAAGAGACAAAAGAAATCATACATTGCTTTCAAACTGTATGTCATTTGTAAATAGGATTGCTGCATTTTGTTGGAAGAACTTTGCAAGAATGAAATTGATTCTTTATGGTGATATCAAAGAAAATCCTGGACCTGCAGTGAGAATTATTATTATATTGGCATCTGTACCTTTGGGTACATGCACTTTTTTTTCGCCCTTGTGTTCACAAGGTATATATTAAAAGTTGTTATACAAGTACATGATAAGTATATCATTAAAACATAGAATATGTATAAATGAGAAATAAGTTATAGTGAATGCCTAATCAGCAAATATAACTAGCAGTAGTGTGTGCAGTCAGAATTGTGACAGTTTCTATGCATTGTGAATGATCATAATAAACCAAATATAACTGCCAGTGTTTCCTTAATAGACAGTATTATAAACTTGTGTGTTTTTCAGGTCATCTTTTTTTTAAATAATACTTTTAAAAGGTAGGAAAATATTATTAAACAGGTTCAGTTGGGTTTAACAGTGTGAATTCCTTCTTATAGTTACAGTATTTTAGTTCCCCATATCATGCCATATTCTACTAATTTCCAGACAGTCATAGTGATCCTATTTGTTTAGACTTCTCTTTCTAGATCCAATGTTCCTGGGAATCATGCACAGAAACATTCCAAACAGAGCAGCTTTTAGGACAGCATGTAATTGCTCATATTCATCCTGGCATGTTATGTCAATGGAAAGACTGTGTATTAACCAGTTATGAAGGAAAAGAGTTGGAAACACATGTATTAAAACATATTTATTTGGTAAGTAAGAGGAAATTGAATAATATGTAATTTCATTTTTTTTGATGAAGCATTTTTAAGGCTGCATCTTACAGTTTTTGCATTTGTTTTTTACATTGTAAAATGTGACTCAAATAATGTCAGATATTTCTTTTCTCATTCATGTATAATGAAAACCTTTAAACATAATAATAGTGCACTGAAACTTTTGAAAAGGCCAATCGTATGCTAGTCAGTACAAATTTGTGACATCACAACAAAATTAAGTTTGGCTGTGAAAATTATTTTGCTCAGAAAAATCTGCTGTGGTTCATAACAGTAATTTGGTTCTTTTGAAGACTTTTATGATAATGATTTTAACCTTAGAATGACTGCAGTATTATTACAGTTGTACTTATTTGGCAGAAATATTTCATATACCATGTAACATTAAAAAAATCTTGTCCATATTAACAGTGACTACAAGTTATAATAATAATAATAATAATAATAATAATAATAATAATAATAATAATAATGCTTTATTTATAGAGGGTGACTCATTAGTCAAGGACTATTCTCCCTTGAGGCCCTCTTAATGAAAGTATAACAAATGCACATTGTGTGAAGAAGCAATAATTAGTGCTTATATTAGCATGTTTCATATTAAAATACTAAATTCCATTATCTGTTAGAAACACATGCATGCTCCTGATATCTCTTCTTAAATACTCTAATATTTTCAGCCGATTTTACATGTAATGGAAGCTTATTCCACAGAACTGTACCAGAGTATTGAAAACTCTTTTTGAATTGCTCTGTTCTTGGTTTTGGTACTAGAAGGTTTCCATGTGAGATTGATCTCAACTGGTATTGTGTTGAAAACGGCCTGAATAAGTCCTGAAGATACTCTGGTGCAGTTCCATGTAGACATTTATATAAAAGAACTGCCTTGTGAAAATTTATCCTGTCATATATTGTGAACATTTGAGTTCTGTAAATAATGCTTTTGAGGGATGGTCAACAGATGTATCTAAAATTACACGTGCTGCTCGTTTCTGGAGTTTATAAATCCTGTCAAGCTCAGATTTAGCACAGTTTCCCCATACATTAGAACAGTAATCCATTGTTGGAAGAATATACGTATTGTAGTATAGATTGTGAGTTTCCATAGGTAAATATTTCTTGATTTTGCTGAGAAGGGCAATTTTGTATGACAATGTTTTACAAAGCTTATCAATATGGTCATTCCATAATAAATTATTATCTATGGACACACCTACAAGCCTTTCATGATTGACATTTTCTAATGGATGATTATTTATTGCAAGCGATAGTTTTGGGTTCCCTGACTTGTGTAGCTTTTGTGTCATCCCCAGAATCATACATTTTGTTTTACCTTCATTAATTACCATCCTATTTTGTTGTGCCCAGTTTTGGACTCTAATAAGATCTGAGTTTAATCTTGTTTGGATAACTTCAGTATCAGAACTAGATGTATACAAGGTTGCATCATCTGCAAAAAATTCTGTATTGGTGGATTCATTATTTAATGGTAGATCATTGATATAGATAAGGAAGAGGAGAGGGCCTAAAACTGAGCCTTGAGGGACTCCTGAATGCATAGTGCGAGTTTGAGAGCTAATATTGCCAATGCTTACTTGTTGAGACCTTTGGTTTAAGTATGATCTAAACCAGTTTAAAGAAGGATTGTCAAACCTGTAACAGTTCAACTTTTGCAGCAGAATTTCATGATCAACAAGATCAAAAGCTTTCTTGAAGTCAAGGAAAACAATCCCAGTCATATGCCCATTATCCATTTCCTTCAGCCAAAGATCAATTAATTTGGTAAGTTCTGTTTGGCATGAGTGGTACTTTCTAAATCCTGATTGTGCTTTATGAAATAGAGAGTTTGTTTCAAAAAATTTATAGACCTGAATGGCTACATGCTTTTCAAACAGTTTTGACAATACAGGTAGAATTGATATTGGTCTGTAATTTCCTGGATCCTCCTTTTCTCCTTTCTTAAAGATAGGTGTAACCTTTGCACATTTCAATTTTTCTGGAAAATTACCACTCATTATACTTAAATTTATGATATGCGTTAATGACTTTGTTATTACTGGTGCAGCAATTTTAAGGATTCGTGGACTAATACCATCCAATCCAGAGGATTTATTAATATTCAACTTAATTAGCATATCAAAAACGTCCGCTTCACTGACATTAGCTATTGAAAAATAATTATCTTCAGGAATTTTAGCTCTTAAAAATAACTGTAGAGCATCAAGTTCAATTGGGATGTTAGTCTGGTTCTGAATACTGTTACTGTTACTGTTATTTTAGTCTGTTGCTAACCATTATTGAAGAAATTTATTTCAGCAGTGGCAAGTGAAGCTGGAAGAGGAAATTTCTTTCAAAACCACCTACACCATTAGCCATAAATGAAAAAAAACAATTATTTCTGGTAACCTAACCATGTTTTTGGTTACTTACCATGAATTTCATTGTTTAAGTTGAGAAAACCTGACCCTTGGTGAATGAGAACCCAACTCCTCTATTACATACCCAGTTTTGTATTCAATGTTTCGATTTTATGGCCATCTTGATTATCATATGATTAATTCTTGGAAAACAATTGACTGTTCAAAATATATTTTGTTTTCCTTTTTATGTACTTTTATCTGGAACATGCATGATGATTAAGGTTTTGTTGCATTGAAAATAACTACTCCTAAAACATTTTTTTACAAAAATTATTTTATCATATTTGCAGGAACAGTTTTCTTTTCATTCCATTGAAGAATGGGAACGTGCTTTACCTCTAGGACGGTTATTGAAAACAACTACTGATCTGCATTTATGTCCAGTGCCATTGGTGAGCTATTACAATGACTGTCATTAGAAATGCACCTTGAATTACAAATGTTTGGTTCATTGATAGTTCTATGTGACTTCCATGATCATATCAGTTATCCATATTTTATGGTATAGTTCACTTTATGATTTCTTGATTATCTCTGATCTAGTTTTACCTTTTTTAGTTTGTAACATGAAATTTTATGACAGTTTCTTCATATTTCCATTTTTATTAGTTTTCAGTGGACATTTCATGATAAGTTATTATAGTATTTATGTAAAATAATTTGTTCAGTTCCTATTTTTTGGTCCTCTTACATATATAAAATATTTCCATATGCAGAACGAGCAGTTATATTGGAAGTGATTAAGTGATTAAGACAACATACCACTTAAGTAATAGTTTCATTATAATGTCGTACTTGCATTACTACTGTTGTGTACCTTGGTACTTTTTACTTACTTTTCCTAATAATTAAGTTCATTTGATAACATTATTAATGAGAACGAAGATCTTTATAAAATATTTTTATAGTAATATTAAAGATGTTTGATTTACAGTTAACTGTTTTTCTCTCTCTACAGCAAAGTAAACTGCATCTCTTTTAACTGGATGAAGATTTCAGAATGCCACCAAAATATGTCACCATTGAACATCACAGACAATATTTATTTATGCTGAACAGTTGCAATGCTTGTGAATTTGAAAAGCAAAGTTCAACAATTTGAGGATTCTGCTATAAATTTAGCAACTTTTCCTAATTGTACTGAGGGAGTATTTGTATTTACTTTACTTAAAATTATAAATGAAGCAGTGAAGTACCATTGTATTATATGCAATACATTGAATCAGGATATTATAAAATTTTATGGTGGAGAATTTTTCAGATCTAATATGTGAGAAATTAAGAATCTCAAAAGAATCCCTTTTCTTGTGCGACATTGCCATTGATGAAGATTTAAAAAAATGATTGCACAGGAAAATCAAAGGCTCACATAAAAGTTGTAGCAGGCCAGATAAAGTAAATAAATATAATTTAAGTCATTTGAATGAAAGAAAACTACAACTTGCAGAATATGCTCTAAATTTCACCAACTTCGATTTATGTGCCTGTTTTGTTCTTACCATTTGCAAAGGATTCACTGTTAAAATCCGCACAAATGTATCCAATGCCTATTACATGTCCTGTGACAATGAAATGTTGAAGACTCCTGCCATTCATGATATTGTATGTCATTATCCAAAGATCAGAATTGTAGATCATTCTGAGAAATCTTCAGTAGACTTTGTAAAATGTTTTGCTTCTGTTGAGTCTCTATATGAACAAAGTATTATGCTAAATTTATTATCAAATAGCCATGGAAATAACATAATACAATTTTGGCATCACTTTTCAATGTTCTAGTGCTAAATCATTAAGGAACAATGTGCTTTACAAGA
Organism: Unio pictorum; assembly: GCA_030141615.1. Classification (NCBI taxonomy): domain Eukaryota; kingdom Metazoa; phylum Mollusca; class Bivalvia; order Unionida; family Unionidae; genus Unio; species Unio pictorum. The sequence goes on along the minus strand of JARLTB010000001.1, from coordinate 17,322,644 downwards.
ACAAACAATTTGGTAAATTATTCAAAATGCACACAGACATTTGCCATGAAAAGAATCACAATAATACTGCCAGTGAAGATTTTGTTTATCATGCTGAACCTGCGCCAAAATGTAGGAAATAGTTCATACCATGTGGAAAGATTGTGACAGCAGAAATGGTATAGAAAACTGTTGACATAAAGAATGAAAATGTACAGAAAGATATAAGTATTTATGATAATTTCAAGAAACAGCTACTTGAATATGGAGATTTAGTTACACAGGTTTTTGATGAGCACAAATTAATTGCTGTCATGAATGACTATGATGATGAAACAGTATTCAAGTTGCTTGAACTGATAGTTAGGATGGGACAGTGGCAAAGTGTAATAAAGTGTGTGATGCCTAGCTTAGTGCATGGAAAAAGACATTCTTAGGACTGACACAATTTGGTCTCACTATGATAGACAAACAAGAGTTATATTTGGGGCAAGATAATGAAGTAAGATAAAATAAACACCCCCAAGTGGTGTATTATTGATATAGGATCTTATATTAAATTGCCGAGTGACCCTAATTATGCTGCATATTTCTATATTCTAAGGTAAAGAATGTTGACATAATATGTTGACTCTGTAAATTATGTTTGACTTGGAATTATAAAGTGATTGAACTGGTGGTGAAATATATAGCGGTATTAAAAAATGCCGTCACAGCCATTTTACTTCAAATTATTTCTGCTCTATATTGACCCATAATGTGTATGTATATAAAATAAAAGTTTTTATATAAATACATGCATAACTATCCAAGAGTATTTTTTTATATATGAGCAGAATTAAACAAATAGGATCCTTCTTTATCTACATGTTACATTAGTGCAGCTGAAAGTTTTCATCAAAACACTTGCAAGATAGCCAGCAAGTACATTTACCATTGCAAATTTACCAAATTTGTGAGCAGGTCCAAAACCTTAGGAAATTGGTTTCCTTTCTTGTTGGTGGCAGAGACACTCATTAAGGTTGCAATACACAAACTGCAGATATCACATACATGAAAATAGACATAACCTTTTTCCTAAATGCAGTCACAAATCAGATTACATATATAACAAAACAGGCATTCCATCGATTGGAAATATTTGCAAATTGTACCATTATCTTCCCTCCATTATTGGAAATGTCCTCTTCCTTTTCTTATCTTGATATTTCTAAGAGAAAAACAGGGATTAGATAGTGATAAATGTTTAACGATGCATGAACTGGTTATAACCATCTGTACAGGATATATGAAAAGCTGTACATCTGTACACGATATATGCAATGCGGTACATCTGTACAGGATATATGCAATGCCATACATCTGTACAGCATATGTGCAATTCCGTACATCTGTACAGGATATGTGCAATCCTGTACATCTGTACAGGATATATGCAATGCCGTACACATCTGCCGTACATCAGTACAGGATATATGCAGTGCCATACATCTGTACAGGATAGGTGCAATGCCGTACATCAGTACAGGATATGTGCAATACCGTACATCTGTACAAGATATGTGCAGTTTGTTACGTATATTTGATTGAAATAATTTATTTATAATTGTCAAATTCAAATTTGTCATTTTTGGATTTAAAATTTGTTAATTGGGAGATTATGCTAGAAAATCTTTATGACCTTTGCTTTGCTGATAAACAGCAAGTGTGGACCTTGTTTGTTAACCTCATTTCTGGCCTTGCTTCAGAGTGATAAACAGGCCTTAGAAACAATTGGTTGGCTCCAAGGACAATTTTTTATTTTTAGTTCTTGGGGGGGGGGGTAGAAGTGGCTGAATTTCATCTAGATCATTCCATGCATACGTGTTTTTATGATCATGCGTTCGTTCAATGACCTTCCAAAATCACGTGATCTCTTTCTGTTTACGAGGGAATCATATATAGCTGTGTTTTGGAAGCTAACCGTAGTAGAATCTCTGGGTTTTAAATTATTAGTTGTGTTTGAGTTATATTGGAAATTATTTCAATTCGTATGGGAACAAGAGGAATTTATTGTGTTATTATTTTGTATTGGAAATCATTTCAATTCGTTTTGGATCAAGAGGAAAATATTGTATTATTTATTTGGAAAAACTTGTGCTTATTTGACTTTAATGAAATCAGAACTGCATCACGTGACATCATCAGCCATTTTGGATTACATCATCAAGATTCGAACCGGGAACTATTAGGGTATTTTACTATCAGGACTTTAGCGATTCCACTAGTGGATTATACTTGTGAATTCTTAGTGGATTAATTTTTGGACTTGATTCTCTAAAACCATAAGTTTATTTATTTTCTTTTATGAAAATATTTGTACTCAATAAATTGTTTTTTAAAGTTTTACAAGCTTGTTAGTTTTCACTCTTTCTGTGTTACTGCTTATTCGAGCCTAAGCACATAACAAATGCCATACATCTGTATAGGATATGTGCACAATGCCGTACATCTGTACAGGATATTTGCAATGCCGTACATCTGTACAGGATATATGCAATGCCGTACATCTGTACAGGATATGTGCTATTCCGTACATCTGTACAGGATATGTGCAATACCGTACATCTGTACAGGATATGTGCAATGCTGTACATCTGTACAGGATATGTGTGATACCGTACATCTGTACAGGATATGTGCAATGCTGTACATCTGTACAGGATATATGCAATGCCGTACATGACTTAAATCAAATTGATTGTGCATGAATGGAATGGTTACATGTCACTGTAAGTTTAATCTTTAAACAATTTATATTTTGAATAAAAAATGATTTCATATATCAAATTTATTCGTTTTTTAATTTTTTTAACCCTATGAGATTACATAGGCTGCATCACAGCAGAAACAAATTGCCACAACATCACACAGAAACTAGCAGAAAAAATATCAAAACTAACAATGTTTATTTAAATAGCTGTTATGTTTACTTGTTATTACTATATTTGATAAAATTATGTTGAAATTAAATGTATGTTCATAAATACCAAATTACTTCCTGGAATGAATCCAATGCGACTTCTGGATTTGCATGACCTCATATTGACTGATTAGTTTTAGTCTGATAGAAAACTATCGTTAGGAAGCTAGCTGTAATACAATATGATGTAGCAGACACCTCATTCCAGACGACATATGATCATAAAAGATGTTTTTCATTCCCTTCTGTTTTAATTTGAACATTTTTACTGCCATCTCAGGGAGATTTTGTGGTATCCTTTTTGAGCATTTTTTTGTTTCCATGGATTTGTTTTCTGAATTAGGTTTATGTTAAGTGCATATTTTATGAACTATCCTTAATCCTTATAAGTTGCAATGTTTACATTTATAAGTTGTTACTGTGCATTCACCACAATAAATTTGAAAGTGTCTCATGCCTATTATAAGTATCCAACAATACCTCATAGTTAGAGAAATTACAGTTTTGTATACGAATACATTTATTAGTAATCAATGATGCAAAGTCTACTCAAAACCTCTGAACCATGCTATTTTTGACAAAAAGGTGGCATATGAATTTAGGAAAATACCCTCACAAAGGAACCTTTATTAAAACATTATTTAAAAAAGATGAATTTAAATTATTTTTTCTGCATAGAATGTTTATTGAAACAATCTATTTTGTGGATACTTTCCAAATGTGAATGTAAGCGAGAACATCTTCGGACACATTCATACAGACGTGACCTATCTCCCCAATTCCCATTGGAAAATAGACTCGAAACATTGCCACCAAAATATTGATCATAATAGTAAAAACCAAAACTTCCAAAAGGTGGGGTAAGAAAACACTTCCCACAATCACAGCCAGTTAGTAACGAGAACGATAAAAATTACATATAGTGCTATTTTAACATGTCCTATGAAGACAAATATGAAACTGAACATACTGTATTAAAAGTGTAGCAGTGCTATAAATGTTATATATATCCTTACCTTTTAACATAGTTATGTAACCTATGGGAACTGAATATGCACTGGAATTCCATGTATCATATCCTATTTACTTTTCTAACAGTTTGATTAAATTAATGTGTCTCAGATGCTAAGTATATTTTGTTTGCATTGTGTTAATGACCTTAGTCCATTACTGAGGGTAGGAATCTGGGTCTACCTGACTAATGACATTGTTTTGGTAAACATGTTTAGTTGGATCTTAGTTCAGGGCATTAGTTCTCCCATTTGGAAACCCCAAGTCAAACTAAATGTTTAGTAAAAGAACTGATTTTGTTTACAACTTGTAATGTTCTGGAAATGAGCAATTGCACATCATCCTAGTCCTCCATTTGTGTCCTATGTTTTTATATTAAGACTGTTTACAGCAGAATTATTTACTCCTATCTTAAGTTCTTTGTTAAAATCAGTCTTTTAGCTGTGTTCAGTTATAATTGTAGAGGACAGATTTATTTAAATTATTCATAGAAGGTATACAGTGCTGATTGACTTTTGAATTAAATCACTGTTTTTGGAATCATTGTGAATTCACTTAAAAGCATTCTGAGTATATCATTATGATGCATCAATATTGTTAGCACATTGCGACATTTCCGAATATTGGTACATCAACACGTTCAAGATTGGAATTCATTCGGAACACCAAAGGAATTTATTTCGGAAAACTATACTTTTGGACTTGTGATGGAACTTTTAGGACTATTTGGGATTTTAATCACAATACTGCTATTTCTTTATAAATCGTCACCTTGCATTCTATGGAAATATCTTGGTTTTTTAATTTGACTAAACTTGTTAGTTTTCTCTTTTCTTGTATTTAGTTTAAGACCACGGATACATGCAATACACTCTTTTGGAGAATAATACATTTGCTCTAGTACAAGTATCAATTATTTAAAAAGTGTTGATCTAACAGCTTGGACTTCTTTATATCAGGTTTAGGTTGGTTCTCACACACACACACACACACACACACACACACACACACACACACAACACACACACACACACACACACACACACACACACACACACACACACACACACACACACACAACATTATCTAATGTACCAGAAAAGGACCACACTAATTACTTTTCCAGAATAATCTGACCGTGGTTTTATAAATATTTTATCACATGCCTGGGATCGAGTATCAACTGTGAATCTAAAATGAACTTTCAAAAGTTAACATCATTTGAGATAAGCGAAAGCAAAAGCAAAAATCTATAAACAAACATATCTTTAGATTGGCTGCTGTGATAACCGATTTCAGAAATTAAAAATGAAAATAGTATGTTTCTTGACATACCATAAAAGGTATTATATCCAAAAGGTGGAGTAAAATCAATATATTAGCTGTTTTTCGCATGAATCAGTTCTATATGCGACATGAATTAATCAACTATGCAGAGCTACAGTTCTTTTGCATCAATCTACACAATAGTGAGCCTATGAAAACAAGCATGTTCCCATTCGCTTTATTTTCAACCACTAAGATAAACTTTTACAATTTACATATGACATGGTTATCAATTCAGGATGCACATATTAAAAAAACAGTTTGTTCCTGCAATGCTTGTTTGCTAATTAGCATTTTTGTCTTGTATTATACTTATATGTTTGGCACAGTCTTTGTAATGAGACAAATGGTACAGGTTTTTTTTTATGGATGTCCATGAAATATAGTAAATATTAGTTCATAACTGTACAATATGCATATTATTTTCCTCCCATGATTTAGGAAGAGTTATTGATCTTTTAAGTTGGATGCAATGTGATACAGAATTTAGCAGTTTTTAATGAAATTATGGTCAACATCAGAAGATATGATGTTGATCTTGTTGTAGGGTTTAACAACGTTAATCAGCACAAGATAGGCTATACATGGTTGGAGGAAAATCCTGGAAAGAACCACGGACGCACAAGAAGCTGCCAGCATGCTTTCTGGCATACCCACATTGGCCAAAATCGAGACTCTAACCCAAGCAGAAAGAGGTGAGCTGGCAGTTATCTGTAATGGTGAGCGCTTTAGACCACTAGGACACTTGGGGCCTCAATATGATGTTTATAAATTATTGTACACACACTATTGTCGGATTAGTTACACAAATGTTTTGACAATAGAGTTGGGGCCAGCTGTAGATGAGGCGGTGATATATTCATGTGACCAAATTATCGGTACATATCAATCCTATATTTTTTTATAACCTTGTCAATTGAATTTTATGTACCTTCTATTTCAAGATCTTTTCTTTTTTTTTAATTTATTTTGGCAAGGGCAAGAACTCTACATATACTCAAGCATGTTATTCTATATAGTCCTTATGGATTCCTTTCCTTGTATGACTAATTCAACAAGAAATTTTAAAATTTCAATAAATGCTTGACTGGTCATCCATACTTTTCAATAAATGGAATATATCAATAAAACAGCTGTTTTCCACATGGATCAGTAAATCATATATTAAAGAAGGTAGATAACACTTTTGTAGAACTATATGTCTATTTCTATGTTTAAAATCTGAACATTTAATTTTGGACCTAGTGTGATCCTTATATCACAACACACTAGCTCCAAAATTAAATGTTACGATTCAGTATATCTTAATAAATGGAACATTTCATTGTAAGAAAAAACAGCAACAGTTTATAAGAAAAAAACATCTCAATGACATCAAATGTGTATTTTATTATATATTGTGTTTAGTACTTGTAAATCACGTTATATATCATATCTGAGGTTAGCCACCTAAAGCCTGCCATGTTGTAAGTCAAGAGGTAAGACTCTTAATTTTAAAAGTCAGGGAACAATCCGGACCTTATTTTACATATTGAAAAACTAGGTCTATATTTGATTCACATTTTTCCATAAATGAAACTTCATTTTTTAAAGTAATCCATTAAAGAAATACAGGAGTTTTGCATACATGCAGAAAAAAAACCTTTACACTCACCTGCATGTGTGTACCAACACAGAAATACCTACATGAAAAAGCACTTGTATGAAAACTGTGCAGAAACATATACATTTTAAACACAGACAACACTGGTTACATCATCAGACAAGTCTGGATACAGTCTCTATAACAGTCTTAACATCATCAGACAAGTCAGGATATAGTCTCTATAATAGTCTTAACATCATCAGACAAGTCTGGATACAGTCTCTATAGCAGTCTTAACATCATCAGACAAGTCAGGATACAGTCTCTATAACAGTCTTAACATCATCAGACAAGTCAGGATACAGTCTATAACAGTCTTAACATCATCAGACAAGTCTGGATATAGTCTATATAACAGTCTTAACATCATCAGACAAGTCTGGATATAGTCTCTATAACAGCCTTAACATCATCAGACAAGTCAGGATACAGTCTATAACAGTCTTAACATCATCAGACAAGTCTGGATACAGTCTCTATAACAGTCTTAACATCATCAGACAAGTCAGGATAAGTCTCTATAACAGTCTTAACATCATCAGACAAGTCTGGATATAGTCTCTATAACAGTCTTAACATCATCAGACAAGTTTGGATATAGTCTCTATAACAGCCTTAACATCATATGACAAGTCTGGATATAGTCTCTATAACAGACTTAACATCATCAGACAAGTCAGGATACAGTCTCTATAACAGTCTTAACATCATCATACAAGTCTGGATATAGTCTCTATAACAGTCTTAACATCATCAGACAAGTCAGGATACAGTCTATAACAGTCTTAACATCATCAGATAAGTCTGGATATAGTCTCTATAACAGTCTTAACATCATCAGACAAGTCTGGATATAGTCTCTATAACAGTCTTACTGATGCAATACGGCAATGTTTAATTCAAACAAATATTTTTTCTTCACAAATCATTATCTGAAATCAAATGTTTGAATTTATTAAAGACTGGTTATACGAATGATCTGCCTGTACTTTACACAAGTGTAAAAACATTTCCTTATCAAAAGGTCAATACAAGTTGCCTGTATAACCAGTTGCATGCAGGGCAGACACTGTTCATATAGGTACAAACAAATGAACAATACAATACGTTCTTGCGGATGCTCTAAGCACTAGGCCACCAGAGCAGTTCAATTGGATAATGTACAAGTTTCACTACAACATGTTGAAAAACAAGTGGTGATAGAACAAGATTATTAATGAATGATTCACTCTGTATCAAAGTTTAAACAGAATTTTGATGACATGAAAGATGGCACAAAATTCTTACGAATGTTCCTGGATTCTTTAATCATGAATTAAACTGCATTCCACTTAGAGAGTTGTGCGTCAAGGTAAATTATAAAAGACATTTATAAAAGAATGTCATCAAAATAATTTCACATTCAAAATGTGCAATGAGTGTTTAGTCACCATGAGGAATATTACCAACGGAATATTTATTCAGGGTTATAATCACGATATACAAAGCACCAATATGGAAAAGCAGAATTGTCTATGCATGACAACATGCAACATGCATTTTGAGGTGGACAACATAAATACCATAACATAAGGTCTTGACAAGAAAAAAAACACCTTGTAATCATGCTTTGTACTTGCTTTGAAAGAATATTTGTGCTAGGAACTTTTGCCTGCCACAAAAGTAAAACAGTGTCCAAAACTCAGTAAAAGATTGTTTTGTTTTGTTCTGTTTTGCCTATTACATTTTTTTTAACTGTTGAATATCATCTATAAATATATCATTTTTAAATAAGCTATCATTCATAGTTTTCTTTGTTCTTGCTGAAAAACATTAACAAGCTTGTATTTGTTTAGAATGCTTTCATTAAGGAATGGTACTTTCGCACGATCATCCATGCTGATAATATTTCAGAATGTACATCACTAAAGGCTATTATGACCACTTCATTACTTTCATTTTGACATCACCAAGATTACAAGATTAAGCCTAAATGAGGTGTTTGTACCTCTGTGCCCATCAAACCCAAGAGATTGTGCAACCTCATGAACCTAAGTTTTGTTAAACAGAAGAGAAGAACAGATAATAATGATGCAAACCAAAGATTCTATGTATTCTACTTCAGTTATATCTAGTGCAAATATAATTTTTCCAAAATTAGTCACTTCACAAAGAATTATTATATGGAGTTTTTTCAAATACGTGTACATGTATTAAGGAATAAAACAATTTATTTCAGTGGATTATTTAGAAGTTTTCCCGGAGTACAGAAAATAAATACACATTTTGTAAACACATACATTTTCTTCTCTGCAGATTTGAAATTGAATACCTTATTTGGTGTCAATTATTGACACAATGGTGACAAGTCAAAAATCTCACATCCATTCTACTCATATTCCATTCTAGTTATTAAACAAACCTAACGATGGAAAAGAATTCCCTTTGAATTCTGAATTTGTTTAGATGTTTAAAAAGACTAAGGAATAAGGATATTTAAACTACTCTCGACAAAATACAACTTTCTGCTATCACAGAACATGACATGGAGATTCTGAATCATGTACATTTTTGTTATTAATATATATTTGTTAATTTGTATCCATGACTGTAAATTGTAGTGATTATATATAGCTAAACTTGTCTCTGAATAGGATCTATTTTCAGATAATAAGACTTTAAGATTGCGTTGGATCTATAAATATATGTTTAGTGTTTACAGTTAATAATAAAAAAAAATAGTAGAAAAACATGTTGACAAGTTTGGGGTTGTTTCCTATTGGACAGAGTGGTAAGGTGGTATCTTGGAATTAAGTCATTTTACATAGATTGGACCATTTAAGGTCTTGTACAATGTTGGTGATTTGCAAATTGTCATGTACAAGCAGTAATAAAATGTATTCTCTACCATTTATGCCCATATAAGTAGCCAAGGCTGTACAAATTCTTCCTTCTTATTTCTTGTGTTCTTATTGTGACCTCAAGTCTGCTGGCATATCTTATATTGTATTTAGATATGTTTTGAGAGGAAACATTTCCTTGGATTATTCAGTGGAAACATAAAAGTGCTCTTTGGGCTAGAATTAATATTTTTTTAAGAACTATTATGAATTATTCAAAGAAGATGTGGACAACACTATTTCGACACATCAGAACTGTTGGCCGACCAGTACATTAGAGGTTCTTAAATTTATATGGAACATTTCATTCTTTTGGACTTGAAGAGAACTTTTCGGGATTTTGTAAAATTTAATTCCTAATAGTGTTACCATAAGTTCCTAATAAATTCTCATCTTAAACTCTGATAATCAAATTGTTGCATTTTACGAAACTTACTGGTTTTTGCTTTTTTCTGTTACTTAGTTTATGATCATAGAGTGGTAACATTTTAATTCACCTTTATGCGAATAATTTATAGCTTTCACATAGTGTCATTTAAAAAATGGTTTGATACTTTCACTCACATTAAGCATACACAAACTTAAAACAAAGAGTCAAAATGGGGCAAACAACTGTATGACACAATTGAAACAATGGAATGAAGTTAATTTACTTACATCCTATCAGCAATATATTCAACTTCCATTCCTGAGGATTCAGAGGACTTTACATTAACAATAAAAACGAATATTTTCATTTGCTTTTTCACTGTAATCAATCATATTTCCTCTAAAATTGATGACACCTGCTCAAAACTGTAAATGAATCCCTGACAATGCAAGTATGTACTTTTGAATCACTTGTTGTTTACACATTTGGATTTATTGTTACAAAACCCTGGCACCAGCCTGTGAATAGGCACTTTGAATCATACTCAATCTTTGCAACATTTGGATTTAAGTGTTACAATGCCCTGTCGCCAGCCCATGTCTAGATACTTTGAATCATACTCAATCTTTGCAACATTTGGATTTTACTGTTACAAAGCCCTGTCACCAGCCTGTGTCTTGGCACTTTGAATCATACTCAGTCTTTGCAACATTTGGATTTTAGTGTTACAAATGACAACTATACTCAACTAACCTATATTTCAATTTCATTATTGCAGATGATGCATCAAGGAGCAACTGAGCCACAGAAAATAACAAGGACATGCAAGACACATGATATGAATCATGATGCACAAATAACAATGACACCTTGGAATTTTACACAACTCTTACATAATGATAATTTATACACATTTACTTCAATCCAAAAATAAAACAGTGTAAATTTGTTATCAAGCCTCTCTACCTGCTATATGTATCAGTTATAAATATGTCAATTGGTAGTCATCGTCTGTAACTTTTTACAACTTGTTTACCGGTATATCGAGAGATCATTCTTTTCCTTTTTCTTTAACATTATCACAATACTTCGCATTTGTATGAGTGATAAATGTGACACTCTCTTCACGAAAGAAAAACCCATAAAACAAGTTTTATTTTCTTGGTTTATTTGAAATTTTACATGGTTCAAACATTTTAAGATATTAAGACATGCAAATCCCAGCAATTTATAAAGTATATTAATTTTTACAGTTCATGCTTTCAATGGACAGGGTACATTACTCTATTTGTTCATTTAATGGTGAGGATACGTTGGAATAGTCATATTTATATATGCTGGACACCCAACACAGTCAAGATTTCAGAAATAATTTCAAAAAGCATTTTATGAGGTAGTTTTTATCAAATATTTTCAAGTACAACATGGTGCATGTAGTAGTACGTCTATGTCTGTTTTACACAGCAGTTGATTTCCTATTGAACAGACAAGGAAGCTGCCTAAGTGGGCAGATTATAGAATTTTGTGTGTAAATAAATAGGTTTTAAAAATAGTACCAGTTAAATTTGCTATTATTTAAAGGAAAAAAAGGTCTTTAATGGCTCTGGTTTTAAAGCTTTGTTTTGGGTGGGTGGTGGGGGTTACAATTCTGGGCTGTGCCTAAGGATAGCAAGCCATAAATCCATCACTGGTTTTTCAGATCTTGTAAACTGGATTATATTTCAGTTTCAATACAGAGGGGGAGAAAAGCATATTCACTGACTACTGATACCCAACCAAAGTGTCAAAAATAACTGAAGTGCAAAACTTTTTACCTAGGTTAACAAAGTATGCCCTGCTACTACCATAATAATGCGGCACAAAAATGAAAACATAATTGAACTCGAGGCTGCATTCATTTCCACCTTACATTTGTTGAAGTCAACATGAACCCTGAAATGATAGTCAAATGCTTACAAACTAAATTTAAAAAACAACAGAAAATTGATAATAGAAATGTGTCAGTAAGGTATAAATAACAGTATAAATCAAAAAAAAAAAAAACATTCAGCAGAAACTTTAGTTCAGAGTGCAAACTACTAAATCAAACAGAAACCCTTAACTCGGTCAAATAATAAGATAAAAAAATGAAAATCAAACTAAATATTAGGTTTTCTTAATATCTGGGTTTACATCAAGCATCTTTAAATCACTGAAATCCCTCAAATATTTTTCAGTGACAATTTTGGTTTGAATAGCAGGATTCAATTTCCAAACTAACAAGAAGTTGCCGTACTGACATGGAAAACGATACCTACTTACTGCCACCAAAAGGCCTTAGTATTCTGAAATGAAGGAATTTTACAACTTTATGAAAATGTGAGTACAACTTTGAAACATACATGTAAACATGTTCTTGCAATTTATACCAAAGACCTAGCCAAAATAAACCCTCTACACAGATTGAAATAAAAAGTAGTTCAGATTCCAAAAGCTATAAGGTTATTAAAGTGGATGGTCAGAAATCTGTAAAATATAAGACTTTGTTAAAGTAAGAATTTCTGATAAAACTGATCAAACTATTTTGATTAAACATAAGGGTACCTATTTTTAAGTTAATGAAGGGCCATAACTCTGTAGAATATGGTAAAAGTCTAGATATCATTATACCAATAGGTTCTTGTAGGGTTGAACACCAGTTTTCAGCATAAGCTATACATGGTGGCCAGTATAAATGGTGGAAGAAGAACCTGGAAAGTACCACTGGTCAACGAGAAGCTACTGGCAAGCTTTCTCATGTACCCACGTTAGCTGAGCCTGTGAGTTGAACACACGCAGAGGTGAGATGGCAGTAATCTGCAACAATGAGCGCTTTAGACCATTTGGCCACTCAGGGCCCCCAAACTAATATGTAATATCACTGCTAAGTATCTTTAAAAGCAAAAATTTTTAACAATTAAAAAAAAAAAGGTTTGATATCATTTGTTAAATTAGTACAACAGCTGGCTAGTACATTAAGCAGGTATATTTAATTAATTCTATGAATACAACCAATGTAAACTTCTCCCACAATTTATAACATGTCAATTTTATCTGTACATGTCAACTGAGTGGTCTAAAGCGCTCTCCATTACAGATCACTGCCATCTCGTTTCTGTCTGTGTGGGTTCGAGTCTCGGATTCGGCCAATGTGGGTATGTGAGAAAGCTTGCCAGTAGATTCTCATGGGTCGATGGTTCTTTCCGGGGTTTTCCGAAGTTCTTCCTCCATTATTAATACTGACCACCATGTAGAGCTATCATGTGCTGGAAAAAAAATGGCGTTAAACCCTACAACAATAACATCACCTAATTAATATGCAAAGATCTTGCTCATAAATGTACTTCTACAGGATCTGGATGATTTAAGTCTACAGTTTAATTAAAATCAAAAATACAATCATTACAATGGAAACATGCTTATCCAATCTGAGCCACGATCATGTCATTGATATGTTCATTATCAAATTCATGTGAAATCTTGATTAAATAAGACTTGTATCAAACCTGATCAAAACCGAATCAGAAATATGGCTTCCAAACTGGATACAAGCAATTGCTTAACAAATCCAATGCAATATCACATCAGTGATAATTGTGAATTTCACTCATTATCAAATTTATCCAAGATCTTGATGAAAGAAGCCCCCATTCCCAGTTTGATCTAAGTCATCAACATTTGCTTGTTATCAATGGCAACCAGTGATAACAAGCATATGAAGATGAATGCACTACTTACACAGACCATATTATAAACTTGCTTGGCCTCATAGCTGGGTGAGATGACAAATAAGTCAATACTGGGTCATTTAGAAGATATTGGGATGTTTATGCTTCATAATTTAAACATTTACCTGTCCATATCAACATATAAGTAAGGTTTAAATTAAAGTCAAACCGGCTTAGGGCTGTTTAACTGAAACATACATGGTACCCAGGGAAGGCAGGTTTTTAAAAATATATGCCAGGGTAAATCGATTTCACAGTATTCATATTAAAATGATGAGAAAAATTCTAAATGGCATCTATGGGTGAGTACCCCACTGTAAAAGTGTCTTCCTTGGGTACCATATACGTTTTAATGGAATAGGCCTAAGTGCCTTCCCTGGGTCCCATGTATGTTTTAATGGAACAGGCCTAAGCGACTGTTTGGGTATTAAGAACAATTTAACAGGTTCTATTCATGTAGAGTGTAATATATATTTTTACCATACAGAAAAACCATCTGTTTGTTGCTTGTGTGTGATCATGATTTGCATGTTTGACTGTAAATGCGTACACTTGATACTGAAGTAGTGAATAAATTCACACATAAACTGAAGAATATCTCCACTCACACTCTTGCATGCATGCACAACTCAAACCATGGCCAGAAAATCACAACTAAGTAAAAGCTATGAGATGGTTGCAAAAATGTATTCATTTCCACTTATTTTTAAAGCTGAATGACTTTATGCCTTGAAATACCGGTGGACAGTGTTTTTAAAAAATATAATTGTTGAGACCTATTCTCTAAAGTAAAAAGATGAATTATTTTTGCAAAGTAGTAATACACAAAGAACTGTATACAGAGTTAAAAACCACAATTACAACTTGTTTTGAAACTCACTAAAAAACTTTTGTGTGGGTGTGTGTGATTAGGATTTTTAACGTAGCTTTAACAATTTTTCAGTCATATCGGTACGATGTCTGCAGTGAGGCTTCATAGTGATGTCTAGCACTGAGGCATCATGTTGCAGACATGTAGCATGATGTCCCACCCAGTCACATTATCCTGACACCAGGTTGACCAGTCCTATTACTAACCTATTAATGCTGAGTGCAAAGCGAGGCAGCTGTTAGTACCATTTCTGTAGGTCTTTGGTGTGACTTGGCCAGGGATTGATTCCTGCTTTATGTTTTTTTAGCTTGCCTTTGTTTCCATAAAACCAGAGAATTTTCAATACAGAAAATTCCAAGTACCAAAATGACCTCTAATCAACATGCTTTACATGTCTTCTGAACAAGGCTGGACTTGTCTAAAAAGTACTCCATTAACTGGAAGAAAGCATTAAGGATACAACAGATACATATGATTATCAAATCAGTGATGACTCATTCAATGGTACAAAATTCAATATCAATTTACATATCAAACTAGAGTGAAATAAATACTGCAACAATAAATGATACAAACATATATATTTATATGCATATACCTTAGCAAGCAGAAAAAAGCTAAGAACTTGCTTGATCAATTGTGTATAACTTTGCATATTAAATCAAAATTTCTTCATTTCTTTAAGTACATATTTTCAAACTATCATACTGATCATCATCATTCTAACCAACCTTCTAATCTCAGAAAATATTTTGTACCTATACGATATGATCTTGAGGTTGTATGAGACATCAGCAAATCTCAGTTTATCTCAATTTAAAATGAGGCTGCTGGTGGTAGGGTCAGAATGCACTCCAATCAACAAACCATAAAGATTGTTTTTTATTATGTACCTGTAAAGAATAATTAGTTCTTTTAAATTCATTGTCAGATCTACTTTTCACAGCCTAAGGTGATTAATAGGTGATAAGGCAAAACATGTATGCCATTTTAGTTCTGAATGCACAATGTGTATTCTCATATGTTTATGTTCGATTTACTCGAAATCAGTGTCTGTGGTTTGAAAACTGTTGTTGCAGAGAATTTTGCAGACAGACGAGATTCAGAATGCTGTTGTAATTTATCATTTTTGTGTGCATCGGAGCATTTCACCACTTTCACCATTCAAAGTGGATGCAGACAACATAAAACTGAAAGATGGTCCAGATTCCCACTAAGTGGTCCATAGTCCAGCATGCTATTAAACTATGCCAAACAACTTCAGCTGCTAAGTAAGTTTTGAAACTATGCATTGGAATAATGTTGTTTTCAAACTGAGTAGGGTATGGGGTTTATCTTGTGACAAAATAAATCATTCCAGATTTTTGGACTGTGGTAATAAGGAATCAAAGAATACAAGAAGATGATACTGATCTCTTGCACAGATTGTTGGAAAATAATTAGTTGGAACCACACATCATTTATAGGTACATGATAAAAATTAATTACAACCTAGTTTGTTAATAACAAAACCTTTTACTGGTTATAAATTCATTCTTGATAATATCCTGTAAATAAATGTACCTGATCTGTGACTGATCGAATATCACTATATATATATATACATACACACACATGTGCACACATATATACATACATGTATGTGTGTATGTGTGTGTGTGTGTGTATGTATGTATGTATGTATGTATGTATATATATATATATATATATATATATATATATATATATATATATATATATATATACACACACAAACAGAAATACAAACATGCGTCTTTAGCAATGAAAAGGTACACACTTATTAATTCATACTGTAAACTGCTTTTAATAGTTAATCATCAGGTGCACATGCTACATTCTATTATAATATACATATTTATAATATTACATGAATATAAAATTATGAAGGCCATATTAAAAAGCCATATTACATGTGATGCTTCACTGTGTGCATGTATATACAATTCAGATCAACTGTGCTGAGGTTAAAGAAAGTGCAAATATAGAACATAACTTTTGTTTTAATTATTAACTGATTTTCCCATCATAAAATTTTTTCCTGCCCACCCACCTCCAATTGAATATAAACTTTTTTGATTTATCAATAGAATACATTTCAAGCAAGATTCACAAGTTATGAATAACAAAAATTATTAAAAATGTTTAGCAAGGTTTCATGGCAAAGGAGTGTAGATATTTTCAGTACTGCATAATTCTAAAAGTAGTTACAAAAGATGTCTCAAATGATGTCATACTACGTTCTCATTAAGTTCTGTAAAGATATAATGCTGATTAAAACGAGTGCTCATTACAGTAAGGTGTTTAACAATATACTAATTATCCTTCTGAGTATAGTTGTAGTTGTTGTAGGGTTTAACATATTTTTTCAGCACACGATAGGCTATACATGGCGGCCAGTATTAATGGTGGAGGAAGAACCTGCCTGGGAAAACCCGCAGAAAGAACCACCGACCCACGAGAAGCTACTGGCAAGCTTTCTCACATACACACATTCGTCAAATCCAAGACTCAAACAGACGCAGATAGAGGTGAGATGGCAGTGATCCGTAACGGAGAGTGCTTTAGACCACTCGGCACTCAGGGCCCCCCCTTCTGAGTGTAATATTACACAATATGGTGAATGATATGACAATCAATAACTACAATGACACCATTTACTTTACACCACCAGACATGTTGACTTACCCGACAAATGGCATATGTGTCGCAATAAAAAGCTTATTTTGTCATTGTTTTAAGTATTTTAAATATACACTATCATTCCGAAGAAAAATATTAGAAAATAACATACACAGATCTGCTGTTGTATTATGCAATAGCAAATCAGAGTTCATGTTGTTCATTATTATCTTTAATATCCAATGGCAGATGAAGGTCTATGAAATGGCATATCAGCGTTGATAGATTGGGGATCATGCTGTTTCATCTATTCAAAAGAGTGACTAGATCTTAGATCATGTTGTTTAGTCTAATTCACTGAGCGATGATAGAACAGAGTTCATGTTGAATATAATCATTTCATGAGTGATGACAGAACAAAGTTCGTGTTGTCCAGTTCTTTAATGGTAGATCATGGTTTATGGTAGATTACGGTTTATCTGGTGGTTTATATCCGACGGTAAATTAGGGTTCATGCTGTTCATTAGTTTAATATTTGTTGGTAGATCGCAATTTGTGTTGTTAGATCTGGGGTCATCTTCGTTTAATCATTACATGATGGCAAAAATAAGCTGATGTAATAGCCGACCATGGTTTAAATGATGCTAGATCAGATTGTATGGGATGGTAGATCAGATTGCACAAGATGGTAAATCAGATTGTATGGGATGGTAGATCAGATTGCATGAGATAGTAGATCAGATTGTATGTGATGGTAGATCAGACTGTATGTGGTGGTATATCAGTGTTCTTGTTCATTCTACAAATTCTCTGAGTATTGGAAGCAAGTTGTTTGTTTTTTTTTGTGATAGCAGATCAATGTCCAAGTTTATCAAATAATGTGACAGCAGGTTTGGGTCAACGTTTTTGGAATTTGGGTACATTTTTTACCTATTGAAATGTCTTTATTTTCTCATGCTAAATTTCACTTATCAATCAAAAGAAACAGTTGGAATATGAAAAACTATCATCATAATTCTGACAGTCTTGTATGTTAAGCAAGTCTGCTAAATGGACAACAGAACAATTAATAACACTGAAATTTTCAATTATCTTATTTCTGCATAATACCCATATTATCTAAACTACAATTTCACAAACCTGATCAAAACAAATTTTGATTTTTAACTTTCGGAAAACTATAGAAATAATGTGCTATTTGTAAAAATTCAAGTCTCTTATTGAGTCGACAACTAAAGAATTGTCAAACTCCACAAATCAGCAGTCAGTTGCTCTTTATTTGAAATTTTAATTAAGTAATGACCAATCTAAAATTGGGATACACTTTAAATTATATAAAATGATACCTGGCCCATTCATCATAAAAAAAGCTACTCATCCAATTTTAAAACTGTTATTCCCAACTTGAAAATTCTTGCTCAAAATAGACAAATGCTGTCTTTTGAATTGTCAGAAAGTATTATGCCAAGGAGACCTGAAGTGCTTGGCTTTGCTGCTTCTATCAGTCTGACTCACTGGTAAATAAGCTTTTGATTTGTCTAAAATTCAAGTGCTATGACAAGGAGGCCTGGAATAAGTTTTTGATTGGTCAGAAATTCAAGTGTTACGACAAGGAGGCCTGGAGTGCTAAGCTTTGCTGCTTGTGTGAAACTGGTTCATTAGTGAATAAACTTTTGATTAGTCAGTAATTCAAATTTTATGACAGAGGTGCGGAGTGATTACCTCTGCTCCTTCTGTCAGACTGGTTCAGCGATAAAACAACTTTTGATTGGTCAGAAATTCAAGTTTCATGACAAATAAGCCTGGAGTGCTAAGCTTTGCTGCTTTTGTGAAAATGGTTCAATTTGTGAAGAACCACCTGGGTATTATTTCATATATAACAGGCTAAGAGGCCTGGAGTTCTTACGTTTGTTGCTTTGTTATTGTTCTATGGTGGATAAACATTCCGGTCTTTTTGCAGTTAAAAAAAAACCTTTACATTGTGTCCACCATTTCTATTTTGCTAGACAAGATGTGCATGAAAACATTTCACATCAAGGTTAATCCTAGGTGTGAGAAAAGAAAAGAAGAAAAAAAGAAAAAAAAGTAACTATGCATGAATGTTCTAACATTAAGGACAAAGGGAAATAATCCATGTCGTCTTTTCTGTTCATGATAAGTACATTTACAACAATCATGCTTAATATTTGTACACCTACTTTAGACAGACATGTTGATACAAATTCTGAACACTAATCTAATATATAAACAATTATTTTTAATACAACTCCCAACCAGAAAGTGGAAGTGGAGTAAAAAAAATCCAAGTTCATGTATCACAGAGACCTAGTTTGTAAAATTACCACAGAAAATATTTGACTTAACAGAAAAAAGGTATTTTTAAAATTTTTTATAACATCCAAAATACATCTCCAGTATAGTAGTGATGCATGTGATTACATTCTGAAATGTGTCAGCTACCAACTAGTTTTCAAATTAAATTCAAAGTTTCAAAATAAAAAACCAAAGAAAAACTGCTAACTTGCAGAAATCCAGTCAGTGAAAAATGCAAAAAGGATTTCAAAAAACCACGGCAATTAAACTTTACCTATAGTTTATCACAATAAATAATGGAATAGCCTTTAAACACACATCAAAGATAACAAAATGTTCAATTTCAAAAGTAAGATTATGGATAAATTTGAATACTATTTTCAGTCTCTGTTAGAATTTTAATTGTTCACCCCAATCAACTCAAGTGGCATTATCAGGAAGAAGACAAGGAACATCCATGCTATTTCTTGGGGATGAGGATGTTGAAAAGACAAGGGTTTATGCCTAGAACAAGGTAAATTGCTAATTAGTATCCATTTCCTCTTCAATTTTGACTCCAATTTGCCTGTCTATTGTCTCAGGATTGGGTGCAGTGGCATTGGGAGTCTGTTTGGTCAACTGTGACGGTGCGTTTTGCTTCATGTATACTAGTACATATGCTGCTTTAGTCTGTAATGAAAATGATAAGAAAAATTACTACAGTATCTAAAAGTGTTCAGAAGCCAAACATACATTTTGTATTTATAAATCACAGTGTATTCCATGGAACACTGAGTCTCAAATGTGAAGGGCATTACAATAACAAACATGAGATGCCAGGAATTCTAGACAGTCATGGTAGATAACATCAGATTTATATTTACTGCTCTTTTCAGCATATACATGGTGGCCAGTATATTTGGTGGAGGAAGAAACCAAATGGACCCTGGGAGAACCATTGACACACAGGATGCTACTCGCAAGCCTTTTCAAATACCCATATTGACTGAGCCCAAGACTCAAACCCACGCAGACAGGTGAAATGTCAGTGACATGTAAAGGTCAACACTTTAGACCACATGACCATCTGGGAACCCTAGACTTGTAGTAATATTATAAAGTTTAAGCTGAATAAACCAAGTGACACTGAAGATACACACACAAAATTCCTGAAGCAGCTGAAACAAACACTGATGAAAAAATATGCCCATGTCTAACTGTTCATGAATAAAACAAACTGTATGTGTTATGTCTCAAAATATGTAACAAAAGAAGCAAAACCAACAAGTTACTTATTTCTTTACAAAACAAAGCAAAATTTCAAAAGACTTTTAGTATTGTGAATTAAATCCCAAATAACTCTAAAAGTGCTCTATCACATGTACAAAAAATAGTGCTCTGAATGAATTCCAATAGTTTGGAATAACCGTATGTAACAAAATGATGCCTTGGAACGAGTTTACAATAATACAAAGTAGTATGTTAATCCAATAATCAACAAACACTTTAATTATTCCAATTAATCTTTTAAATAAGTAACTAATCTCAAATCATGTTTGAATAAAATTCTTATCATGGATTCCAACAGTGATATTGAACAAGAATAAATTATTTATCAGATCCCTAATTATTCACATTTTCACTTGACCCATAACATAATAGAATGTGAAGATTTCCAACAGAAAAACCTAGTCCAACTGTAAATGAGACTGACCTTGAACTCTTACTACATAAGCATGTTGTTTACAGCTTACAACCATGGACAAAAGTTAAGCACACAATACAACTCAAGGAGTTTTCAAGGCAAAGACTCAAAATTTTGGAAGGTTATGAGCACAGTAAATTATCAGGAAACAACATGATCACCCTGCCGAGATGCTGCCAAAAGTCTTCTTCTGAGGAAAAGGTTCCGAACATTTACCTGCAGTAGAAATAACAAAACTTGTGAGAATCCCATGCTCCAGATCTGTCAACCCTAATGAGATAGTCCAATTCTGGCAGTGAATATTTTTCTAGATCTTAGATCGATTTTCAATAAGGTGTACTGCCACTGAGGACTTGGAAAATAAACATTTAATAAGTTCAGAAGCGTAATCTAATAATGCAGCAAAGGTAAACATAAAGTTCAACTAAAACTTTACAAAACATTCTTAGACCTTAAGTACAGTTCTAGAAATTGCAGTTCCAAACTGTATGAAGCTCAATGGCTTCTTGCTAGATCTCTCAACTTGATGTTATTTTCGAGTTTGGTCTTTTTTCTCACTTTCATGTGACAATGGCAGTCATCTCTCTTGATACAATACTCACAAATGACATGATGCCCAATAAACATAACTGCCATCCTTCCTGCTGGTTTTATTTTCTTTCAAGAATTGGAACATTCTTGACAAATTCCCCTGTAGATTGTTCACACATTTTAAGAGGTTTATCGTCACTTTTACCTTCAACATATGTTTTTGGGACAAAAATTCAGTTCAAAACTTTAAGGAACAGCTCAATCATGCAGGCATTTTGCATGAAAAATATGGGTAGTTCAAAACACCTGATGCACTCCTGTAAAGTAGGTCTGATTAAATTAAAAAACAATAATCCAATACGAAACTTAAATCAAAATCAAAAATAGGCATGCCCATCTCCATATTAGACTGCAAGAATTGTATTTTTATTGCTATTTCCATTAGTCCATAATTTAAAGACTATTTCAGGAAGACTTTACAGTAAAATCATAAGGTTAGCAGGTCTGTCTGATCCCGTGATCTGATAGCATCTCAGACCAAGTCATCCCTTGCACCGGTTTTGGACAAATAAATCACAATCTAGAGTAATCCATGGAACTTGATGTCTTAACATGCAACCAATTCAATACTCAACCACTCCCACTATGTATGACATGTTAAAAAGGCTTTTGAACAAAACTAACAAAGAACCTTAACTTTTGTTCAGATAGAAAAGTGATACCCATGTTTTGTTATGTTGTTAACATAGGTTCAATAATTTCATTTTAATTAAAGCCATAAATCATTATGTTTTATACTTACAACACAACTTTCCTCAGCTGCCTCGGAGACACTTGAGTCGTCAAAGTAGTACCATTTGCCATCTTCACAGTTTTTTCCATAGGCTGTATCTAAAATACAAAGATAATTTTGTGATGTGATGTCTTAAAACAATTTACCAGTTGTATCTCAAATATTACCAAAGATAATTTTATAATGTACTGTCTTAGAACAAGATATGAAATGAAAATGATTTCATTTACAAATAGCACATTATGAAGTGCCATATAAACCCAAGAAAACAGACAACACAAATGTAAATATATATATATATATATATATATATATATATATATATATATATATATATATATATATATATATATACACACAAATATCTGGCAGTGCATGATACCCTGACAAAAAATGGATCTATAATGATCACTTGAATATTATTAGTCAAATTACGAGTAAAGACTGACCTGCCAATACGGTTCTAGGGCAATTCGGCGCAGGACAATTCGGAGCAGGATATTTAAAACATATCTATTTGAAATTTAAACGAATTTTTTTATTAATCATGTTTAATAGAACTATAATACCGTATAAAGTAAAGTTTATTGAGCTTACTACAAAAAAAGTCATAGCAAATACCAGCAACTCTTGCACAAAATCACATTTTTAAAATGTTACCAGTTAACTAAATGTTAATCCATTAATGTTGTGACTACATCCGCGCAAGTAATCAATTGATGAACAATTTTCGTAATCTAACACAACCGTGCGCAATCGACGATCCAGGTCTCGATATTTCTTTTTCCTCAGAGGAGGATCTTCACCAGCACGTAGACGTTCGACGACCAGTTGATTTGTGTTCTGTTCCTTCTGAAGTTTTACTATCAACCTCGGCAGAGTTGGGTGAGCAATTTGTACTGACCGTGCAAATGCACTGTGCCATCCTTCGACTGTGTTGTTAGTTCGAGGAGTATCGTCACGCACAGCTTGGTAGCAATCCCAGATGTCGCATGAAAACAGAGCAACAGCTCATTGTCGTCGTCGTCGTCTTCCAATGAAAGTGTCTTCGAAGTAGTTGAGTAGTTGGTCAACTTCTGGAAATGAATCGAGCTCTATCAGTTCTTCATAAACACGAACTTTATCGTTGTTTGGAACATAAGCCAGAGCGACCAGCATTCGGATGTGCATCGCATATTCGGGTTCGGTGTTGTCTCTCCCTGCGTATCCATATTCTTGAACTTTACACCAGATGCATTGTCCAAAATGGAAATGTCAGCCGTGAATCTGTGGCTGGAAGACGCTTGTGAACGCATTCATTGCTGCTTTTTCGAAGTCGGTTATGACGGTGTGTGGTTGTAATCGCGGTTCAATCTCTTTCAATTTCATCAACAAAGCTGTGTAAGTAGTTTCCGTTTTATTCGGCAGCAAGGCGAAGACGCATGGAATGTTGATGCCATCACGTGTTCCATGAATAGTGTACAGTTGTGTATATTCAGCTGGACTCACTTTAAAAATTCCGTCGGCTAATCACACTCTGCATCCACTAAGGAATTAAAGATCTTCCGCCGCTGTGAACAATTTAAAGTCAATATCATGTCGCAGGAAAGGTCGACCATTCGTCGTAAACTGAAGTTCAGCTGGAAGATTATTGTTGATCTGAGGTGGAAGCTGACGATATCTTCTGATGTTGCGTTTGATCGTTTTGGTTTTTGGTACAGTTGCTTGTGCTGCTGGACTCAAATTTTCCATTGCTGCATGGACAATCACTCTTGCTGGTTCTTCTGTTTCTTCTGCACGTCGTTTAACGGTTGATCGGACTCGAGTTGTTTCAAGTTGACCAGTAGATGCTGCGTGCGAATGTTGAGATGGCGGTTTCATTATCACTCCATTCGATGTATGACAGCGACCTTTGCAGGAACAATCGCATCATCTCCATATCTCTTTCTGTTCAGTTTTTCTCTCCATGTGATAAAGATAACCTTCGTAAACCAGCATTCGTTTTCCTTTCTCTGATTCTACAAATTCTAAAGCCATTTCTATGAGTCTCTTTACTTATTTATGCATAGGATAGTTAAAATTTAAATAGAAAACAAAAACTAAAACTAAAACTATCGAAATAATTAACTAAAACTGGACTTGCAAGTTTAAAGTTCCAAAGGTGTCTGTCCACTGACCTTTTCAGTCATGCTTATATACACTGGTCCCCCTAGGTACTATGTACTCACTTATTGTGTAATTAAATGTCTTGGTTAATTGAAAGCGTCTAGGTTTCAAAACTATGTACTCACTTATTGTGTAATTAAATGTCTTGGTTAATTGAAAGCGTCTAGGTTTCAAAACTATGTACTCAAGAATTGAAAGCGTGTTTATACTGCGTTTAAAATATAAAAAATGAATACATTGCAAATTGTCTGCTCCAAATTGTCCGCTCCGAATTACCCGTTTTTTGGTCCCGAATTGTCCGCTCCGAATTGTCCTGCGCCGAATTGTCCGCGCCGAATTGTCTGCGCCGAATTGTCCAGCACCGAATTGTCCGGTTACCGCCAATACATCACACCCTACCAGATCTAAATCCATGCTGCTCACTTAAATTAACAGCATAGACCCTGATCGGCAAGCACATCATTCCCCACCAAATCTGAATCCATGCTGTTCATTTGAAATCATCAGCAAAATTAACGATACCCTACTCTGCTAAAACATTACACAATACCAGATCCAAGTCTTTAATGTTCACTTTAAATTACTGGCAAAATTAATAGAGATACTTCGATCTGCTAGAAAATCCCAAAATCATACAGGTATTTCATTCTTCATGCTGAGTGCTGATATCAATAAATTAAATTATCCGACTAAACGATAAAACAACATTAACACCATATACTAAGAGTAATACATTTAAGAACCATAACTAAATGATAAAACAACATTAACACCATATATATTAATAGTATTAAATTAAAGAACCATACTAAATGATAAAACAACATAAACACCATATATACTAAGAGTATTACATTTAAGAACCATACTAAATGATAAAACAAAATTAACACCATATATATTAATAGTATTAAATTTAAGAACCATACTAAATGATAAAACAACATTAACACCATATTATATACTAATAGTATTAAATTTAAGAACCATACTAAAGGATAAAACAACATTAACATTATATATACTAAGAGTAATACATTTAAGAACCATACTAAATGATAAAACAAAATTAAGACCATGCTATATACTAAGAGTATTATATTTAATAACCATACTAAATGATAAAACAACATTAACACCATATTATATACTAATAGTATTAAATTTAAGAACCATACTAAAGGATAAAACAACATTAACACCATATTATATACTAAGAGTATTCAATTTAAGAACCATACTAAAGGATAAAACAACATTAACATCATATATACTAAGAGTAATACATTTAAGAACCATACTAAATGATAAAACAACATAAACACCATATATATTAATAGTATTAAATTAAAGAACCATACTAAATGATAAAACAACATTAACACCATATTATATATTAATAGTATTAAATTAAAGAACCATACTAAATGATAAAACAACATTAACACCATATTATATACTGATAGTATTAAATTTAAGAACCATACTAAAGGATAAAACAACATTAACACCATATTATATATTAATAGCATTAAATTTAAGAACCATACTAAAGGATAAAATAACATTAACACCATATTATATACTAATAGTATTAAATTTAAGAACCATACAAAAGGATAAAACAACATTAACACCATATTATATACTAAGAGTATTAAATTTAAGAACCATACTAAAGGAAAAAACAACATTAACACCATATTATATACTAATAGTATTAAATTTAAGAACCATACTAAAAGATAAAATAACATTAATACCATATTATATACAGTATTAAATTTAACAACTTTACTAAAGGATAAAACAATATTAACACCATATTATATACTAAGAGTATTAAATTTAAGAAGCATAAATATTACACATCTGTCCTTAGTGATTCGTACCATGAACTTACAAAACATATATAAATACACTTTATTTACTTTATTTTAAATGAGCAGTCACATCCAACTTGTCCCTTGATGAAATTCAAAATGGTACCAGAAGGTAGTGTTGTGTTATTCTTTGTGGATTTACAAGATGTCAAACATCATATCTGATTGGGAAGTATGAAGTACAGATGGATGAAAGATAAGTCCTAAGATAGGTATAGGACGGACAGGAGAAATAACCGTTTCTGGCTTCCCGTTTTCTGATGCCGCGTAGGTTCCAGAACAGTAGCCTACTGTTATGGCATATTTTGAGATAAATTTGGATCGTTTGAATGTAAAACCATTGGAACCCAACAGAATACATATCCGGATACTTGTTTATGGTATTAAGCGGCCCATGGAAGAAAAAATAAGTATTTTTCCAAAGCGTTGAAAATTTTAAAGTTTTATTTTCATACATTAAGAGGAGGTAATATTCATAAACATGGTAGGTCTTAAGCTTCCAACAATTTGGAATATATCTATGTATATTTCATATTTCGGAGTAACCTCTATTTACTGTACGAAGTCTCAACTCAGGAGTCCTATCTGGTCATTTCAGCCATATCTGCAATGACCGGTGTGTAGGCCAAATTATCCCTCAAATATTTAGTGCATTGACCCCATTGTTGGTCAACGGCATTAGTGTACAAAACTCAATTTAATAACTTCTAGAAGTTATTTCATATATATTTTCCTATTTGATTTTCATTCAGATAACCAAAAATAGTGTTTATGTCTTCTCTTCAATTTATGTATAAAACTTGTTTAAATGAACAGTGTCATTTATTATGTTAGATTATATCTGTATGAAGGGGCCCCAAGTGGCCGAATGGTCTAAAGCGCTCTCCCTTACGGATCACTGCCATCTCACCTCTGTCAGGGTGGGTTCGAGTCTAAGATTCGGCTAATGTAGTTATGTGAGAAAGCTTGCCAGTAGCTTCTCATGGGTCAGTGGTTCTTTCTGGGGGTTTTCCCGGGTTCTTCCTCCACTAATAATACTGGCTGCCATGTATAGCCTATCGTGTGCTTAAAAATGGCGTTAAACCCTAGTACAACATATCTGTATGAATTTAGTCCTAGCAAGCTCTATTCAAAATAATGACAAAGAACGATGTAAACAATGATATGGGGTTGATTCACAAATTTCCAATTTTTTTTGTATTTATTAAGCATGGCAATACTCTGTTGAAATAATTTATACAAACACGAAACAGTTGTCACGAATGTCCAACAGTTGTGTTAGATTTCATGAAAATAAATACGGGTTCGGGAAAAGGGTACACACATTCCTCAGCAGGCTGACGACACGTGTGATTTGGTATAGCTTTCATTATTTGTCCTAATTAAAACTGAAGCTATAAACATGTTTTCTGGCACAATCCAGAGTTGTAGACTGTTTATTTTCATGAAAACCCCATGCTGACATGCCCATCCATTCTGGAGCAATACCAGTAAGATTTTCCAGATGGACCCTGCAGTGGCCATATTAGATCTGAGTAGCACCATCTACTTCACTTAAAATACAAAAGATACCTCAAATATAAGAATCTTGTTAGACACCCACACAAAATATCCTAACAATAATGCTGTATGTGGCCATTATATATTTTCATTTATAATTCATGTGTTGCTGAACTGTGACAATAGTCACATATTTAGAACTTCATCAGGACCAAATTAACCAATTTAAATGAGCAGTCATATCCAACTTGTCCCTTGATGGAACCATGTAATTCAAAATGGTACCAGACGGTAGTGTTGTGTTATTCTTTGTGTTATTCCAAGATGTCAAAAATCATATCTGATTGGGAAGTATGCAGTACAGATGGATGAAAGAACCCTCTTAGTGACCACAACATAAAAGCCATAAGAAATACCTTTAAGTGCAGAACACCTATTTATGTGCGCATACAAGTTCCACAAACCACCAACATACCAATGCAGGTTTTGGGGATGATTTATTGGACTAAAGAACAATGAATAATGCTAAACAGCACCATACTTACAATGTCCTCCACCAAGTCCACCAAAATGGTTGGCTACAGCTATCAGGTCATACAACAGTGGACCACTGTTGTCACCAATCACATATTTCCTCACGTCCAGGCCTCTGTAAAAGAAAGCCAATAATTAACACACTGTATGATTCAAATGTTTAAATACAGCAAACTGTATATGGTTCCATTATGGTAAATGGTAAATGTCTGTATACTGCAAACTACGAATGATTCCTTTATGGTAAATGTTTGTACAGAGCAGACTTTGTATGATTTCTTTATGGTAAATGTTTGTATAATGCAAAACTGTGCATGATTTCTTTACAGCAAACAGTGTATGATTACTTTATGGTAATTGTTTACAACAAGCTGTGTATGATTCTTTTATAGTAAATCTTTGTATACAGCAAACTGTACATCATTTGTTTGCCGCAAAGTATGTATGATTTCTTTATGGTAAATATTTGTATACAGTAAACTGTGTACGATTCCTTTGTGGCAAATGTTTGTATACAGCAACAACATTTGATTCCTTTAAAACACTCTTCTTACCTAGTGGGGAATTCCACAAGGGTGTCTATTTTATCCCGCCAGTATCTGTCATAGGAGAACCTCTTCAGATGAATAATAAGAACATTAGGCAGTGACCAGATGTCAAACTTCTTCGTGGCCTGCTGATGTTTCTCACATTTAGGGCAGTACCTTTAATTAGAATTAATGATTCTACTTTGAAATAGAATTTAGCTTCATGTATCATATAATAATCAAGATCAACTTTACTCTCAGACATTGCTTACAGTGCTGATGCTTTAAAGCGGGACAAATTTGTAAAGAAATGAATTTTTCCTAGGAATATATTTCTTCAAGAATACTAACCCAATCATAATACCTTCAAACAACCACTCCAAAGATATTATGATTGGGTAATGTATTTGAAAAAATATTTAAAAAATCTTAGAAAATGTTTTTTTCAAAGAATACTTACCCAATCATAATATGAGGCAGTAGTAGTTCTCCTAAGGTATTATGATAGGGTAACATATTGAAGAAAAAAGATGTATTAGGAGGTCAAGGCTGTAAATTATGGCATCATTGATGCCAAAACAGACTGTGCAAATCAAGAGCCATATCCCAATCAAATGTAATTTAATGCAAGGGATGATTGTCCCTTCACAATGTCCTAAACTTAAACAAATAAAAGAACAAACTGATGGATCATTGGAAGGACAGTTGGACAAGTATGACACGATACGTCCCATATAATGACAGTCAAGTAAGTAACACAATATGCCACTTCCATGTACAGTTGGTTGAGTGTAGCAAAATATATCCCTACAAAGTACAGTCAAGTAAGTGTAACACAATAGACCCTTTCCATGTACAGTTGATCAAGCTTAACAAAATATGTCCTTCCAAGTACAGTCAAGTTATTGTAATACATTATGCCGTTTCCATGTACAGTTGGACAAGTGTAACAAAAATGTCCCTTCCAAATACAGTTGGACAAGCGTAACATCATATGTTCCTTCCAAGTACATTTGAAC
The DNA here is from genome assembly GCA_030141615.1 of Unio pictorum. Lineage (NCBI taxonomy): Eukaryota > Metazoa > Mollusca > Bivalvia > Unionida > Unionidae > Unio > Unio pictorum. The sequence continues at coordinate 17,292,286 of JARLTB010000001.1, read as the reverse complement.
AAGTGTAACAAAATATGCCATTTCCATGTACAGTAAGGTCAAGTGTAACAAAATATGCCACTTCCAAGTACAGTTGGAAAAGTGTAACATAATATGCCATTTCCATGTACAGTAAGGTCAGGTGTAACAAAATATGCCACTTCTATGTACAGTAAGGTCAAGTGTAACAAAATATGTCATTTCCATGTAGAATAAAAGTCAAGTGTAACAAAATATGCCATTTCCATGTACAGTAAGGTCAAGTATAACATAATATGCCCCTTCGAAATACAGTTGGAAATGTTAAAACTATATCCCCTTCAAAGTTTATTTGGACAAGTGTATCATAATTTGTCCCTTCCAACTACAACTGGACAACTGTAATACAATATGCCCTTTCCATGTACAGTTAGTTGGACAAGTGTAACACAATATACCCCTTCCCATGAGTGGTTCAGATAGATGCAAGAAACACCTTGACCAATCTTTCTGAACATACCATACCTACAGCCAGAAATATGCCTGGAACACAAGTCATCTCTACGTCAAGTCTCTGCCACAATGAAATTTACCAAAAGTAGGTCACTCTGATCTACTTTTCTCAAGATGCTTCATAAAGATGTGAGAAAAACATAAAACCAAGTTCCATTTTAAGAAAGGTGGCAGTAGTGGCAGTTTATCAATTAACCGAACTGGTAATGATGCTGACAATGCATATGATGTTGAAACCACTCGCAACACAGGTATATGGCATAAGCTAAGTATACTTTGTACAGGTAAGGTAAGTAAGGTGAAAACTGAATTTTACAAAGGTAATCTTGATATTAATGCAGTATCAAATTTGGTTTGGATTCAGGAAGTGCTTTACAAACAGACCTCCACATAATTTTCAGATTACTGTGTAGGTAAAAAGCATAACAAATATTTTTTAAAACACTACTCTAAAAACCAACACCCGATAGTAGCATCTGCTACATGGAAACCAATCAACAACATACATTTACTGTGCCAAAAAAAACCATGTACAACTTACCAGGGATCCTGTGCCCCTAGTTTCTCAGTTGTTGTAAAGAGTTCCAGACAGTCATTTATTTGTATCACCTGTTTCTTCTGGGTTTTCATCTTCGTCGTCTCATGCTGTTCGAATGCCTTAAAAATAACAAAGTAGGCGCTAGAGCTTTGAGAAGTATTTAATGATGAAAACATATTTTTATAATAACTAATGATTATTTTATAGCAATATCGACTTTTGAATTGGAATTTCTGGATATTATGACTGATAATAACACACTAAATCATGGTACAGTGAAACAAACAGCACATGGATAAATACACCTACCATATATAATCTCTAATGAATCAATGTCAATTCGAAATGCACACACCCATATCTGCCACAACACAATGCTGTAGCAGATCCATTTCAATGCAATTTGTTAGGAATAATTAGTAAACCAATATAGACTCAGGTCTGTCAGCGCATCATACAAAATCAGATCATGGTATATGTTTGCAGTTGGATTTCACTTACAGTTGGATTCCACTTATAATAAAATTATTAAGAAAAGCTAGTGACTCTGGTTCTATTCTAAGTCATGGAAAAGAGGGTTTAATGTGAATTTCTTCAAACTTGGGCTACATACATTAACAATGTTTCATGGTTCCAGGTAAATAAATACATATACTGGGTCAAGAAAACCTATTTTGTCATGAGATAGTAATATATGAATTGCAGGTATCAGTGACCATTTTTCTGTAAAGGTGACATCAGTAATCATCTAGTTTGATAATTCTAGCATGCACAAGTGTTGATATATTTTAATGGAATCGATAAGTTACTGATTCCAATGAAGACAATCACAGGACTGTCACAACAATATATAAAACAATCCTGAACCTCTAAAATTAGTTCTATACCTAGGAGCTCTATGTTTTGATTTAAGTGAATGACTGGAATTAGTGCATTTCAGTAACATAATATCCAGTTTGGGTGAAAACCAGAATTATGACATTCACAATGGCAGATATTTTTTCTACACTTTCACAAATGCAAGAATTCAAACATCATTTTACCTCTCTACCTACTGTAAAATTATAATCTAATTTTTCTTCTTTTTATTTTTGGTTCGGGTTGCATCCCAAAATTAGAGAAACATCTCACAAATTTACTCCAGGCTAAAAAACCCGACGCAAGATTAAATCAGATGCACTATGTGATATTATTTATATTATTACATCATTAATAGTTGTATTTCACACAAAATATCTCATGCGTCAAAGGTACATATCAGTAGCACATACACTAGCACACAGGGTGGACTTAAGTGCTCTCCGTTACAGATCACTGCCATCTCACCTATGTCTGTGTGGGGACTCTGAGTGGCCAAAAGGGCTGTCAATTATGGATCACTGCCATCTCACCTCTGTCTGCATGGGTTCGAATCTCGGATTCAGCCAATTTGGGTATGTGAGAAAGCTTGCCAGTAACTTCTCGTGGGTCATTAGTTCTTTCTGGGGTTTTCCAGGTTCTTCCTCCATCATTAATACTGGCCACCATGTATAGCCTATATTGTGCTAAAAAATGGCGTTAAGCCATAAAAAAAAAACCACTAAAAAACAGTCTGTGTGAGTTCGAGTCTCAGATTCGGTATGTGAGAAAGCTTGCTAGTAGCTTCTCATGGGCCGGTGTTTCTTTCCGGGTGTTTTCCCGGGTTCTTCCTCCACCGTTAATAATGGCCGCCATGTATAGCCTATCTTGTGCTTAAAAATGACGTTAAACCCTACAACAACAACAGGAACATACCTTATTCCCTCAGATTAGCTTTCCCTATCCACCCCAAGTATATACAGATGTTTTGATATAATGCAAGCATAAACAAACCCAATGCATCTAGAAGTCATCCTATGTGAATGGGAAATTCAACATTACTTAAATTTCATCTTTTGCATCTCAAATGTTGGATACAAAGAGCATTTCTGATCTGAACAAAATTGGAATTTCTCTTTTTTTTTACCTCTGCTGCACTTTCATCGTAAAATCTTTTTCTAGCTACTGGGTGCCAGTCCACCGCAACATAGGATCGACCTGAAAATAATAGATGCAGGTCTCGCATAAAACATAATATACACACGTATCTATAAGACAAGTTTCATCTGTTTTATGTGTGTGCATGTGTTATGTGTGTCCACCACTGTAACAAGAGAAACAAATATGAGTTTAATTATCATCTCAAGATTATCAAAAATGTTAAAGTAGCTATAGTACCCAACTGTTCTCCATCTCCATTTCACTGTTTGAAAATGATGCATATTTGATAATAGTAAGCTGTACTAATTAATATTTTCATTTACATTTATGCAGAAATCAATGGATTCATAAATATAGCAAACAAACAAACTTAACAACCATTATATCTTATATTAATTGATGAAAAAGTGGTTAAAAGGTCACGTTTCAGTTAATCAAAGTACAGAGAATACTACTATTCATGGTTCTCTTTTTCTGATTAAACTATTCTATATGAGCTTTATAATATTTTCCTACATTTTCTTTCTTTACATGTCAACATTTTAAACCTTATTTAGAAAATTACTGTAATATCCTTTTAAAAGCACTTTTTACTATTTTTTAAAAATAAAATACCATCAGAACAATACCCAAGGGAGATAACTACTTAAAAGTATAATTATTTACTTAAATTGGACATAAAAAATTAACACAAAAGATAAAAGGTTCCATAATTTGATAATAACTTTAGAAAGAACCAAAATTTTTACAAGAGTCAAAGATATCAGTTCTCCAGTTACTATAAATATGTTTCAATTTTGCTGTATAAATAAAATAAGTTTTCAATGGACTGTCTCACCTGAACCCATGTGCTGATGTGTCCCAATCATTATATCTGACTTGTAAAAACTTTAACAAAACTTTAATGCAAACATTTAACACTATTGCTAACACTGATGCCAATACCAATTCGTAAATGATATGTAAGTTTCACAATGTTAACACAGGTGAGACCAAAACCAGACAGGGTTTCATGATTCTTGCAGATGCAAGAACAATGGTGCTCCGAAGATACCCTTAATTTTCAAACACAAGAAAGCTAAAGCAGTACATAATATGTTTCAATATATCATTCCCAATATCCTTCAAATGGTCCAAGTTTACAATCTGTCTCTTAATTTCTTAACGACTGCAAACATTTCGTATTTCTGCAATGTGTTTGATCAGTTTATGTTGGACAGAGTGATAGCACAAAAAGAGGCTTTAAATATTTAGTAATTCAAAAATTGCTTTGATCAAAGGTTGTATACCATGCATAGGTGAATTCATAATTGAAGACAAAACTCACTTCAACTTCATCTTTGCATCAGCCCTGTCATGCCTGACCAGATGAAAGATACTGTAATTTCTATTATTGCAATCTTTAATTTCTATCCAACAACAATAAGTTAGAACAAGTTCAATTCTTACTGTTTAATTTCAATGGCTTTCCATCATCGTTCAATTTGCAATCCATCTCAGTATTTCCATAGGAATTAACTAGAGTAAATTTGAATAACCGTGGTGGTTTGGAATTGTCTGTCCTAACACAATCCTCTGAGTTCTCTGAAGTTTGATCAGATCCACTGATGGAATCAGAGCCTTTCTCTTCATCGGTCACATTGTTACTCGAGTCTTCGCCATTACTTACTTCCATACCAGTTTCAGATGCACTGGGTTCATCTGAAACAAGAACATTCATATCCATATCAAATGAAAACTATATTTTATATTCCTGTGCTTAGCTAATAGTATAAGAAAAAAAGAAAAACAAAAGTTTCAAATGGAAAGGAGCATTAGCATTTAGCTGTCTTCTGTCAGTGATGATGTTGACACAGGTAGCGTGTGTGTACCATACATTCTCATGTATAAGCCGCGTCCGCGCCCCCCCCCCCCCAAAAAAAAAACTGAACAGGTATAAACACTAAAAAGTGCATGACTGTTTAAATTGACACACAACTCCAAGACATCTCAAGATGCATGAGGTAAGTTCTAAATGGATGTATTTAGACAAATATATTAACAAAAATTACACGTATACTTATCTTGAGGTTGACATGCATGATTATTTTTAAAAAAAGGTATAAACTTGTTTGAAAATTAATTAATTTTATTTTCTGTTTCCTTATTGTTTCTGCCAGATTTAGATTTGTGAGTAAATTGATTGAACGATGACAAGAATTTAGCAATCATGCGTTTCTGTAACACTACTTCTCCATATCAACTCGATTATTGTTTGTTTATGCATTATTGCATTGGACATTTTATATCAGTGCATGAGTAATCATGTTTTTTTTGGCCTTGAAATTGTATATACCTAACTCATTAAAATGTAATCCCAGTATGACAACACAAACAACAATACGATTTGATTCAACGCTCGCAATTTGGCTAATGAACGTATTTACATAATGGTGCCACCACATGAACATTGTAGGTTTGCTTACGTGCGGAATTAAGTACATCTTTTAGAATCAAATCATAGGCACCACTGCGCTAAGCTTTAATGATATCTCCAAAATACAAAAATGAAGTTTCAGAAATAATGCTTGGAAAATTATGTTAATACCATAAAAATTTAGTTGTAGTTTGCTTTGATGTAAGCAACCTTACACTATACCTGTCAACTTTCACGCTGCGAGGAAAAAGACTTCCGATTTTTGGGGTCACTCCCTGCCTATATCCTGATTTCATAACATCTTCCAAGAGGATTCCTATTTAGGTACCTTTGGTTCAATAAAATTGGAATTTCTTAATTTGCCCATCAATTGCTGGTGCTTGCATAACACACAATAGTGTAGAACGTGGTTTCTTTCACTAGGACGGAGTGCCAGTTGTTTTCACAAATGAGTTGCATCTATATTCATAAAAGGTTAATCAGTTGCGCTGGCCTTCTTGCTTAAGACTAATCTTTCGCTAATGTGCAGTTTGATCACAGCTGAGAGGAATATGAAAATAGGGCATGTCCTGGGGGAAAATAAGAGTGCATCACAGGGAGAAATGGCGAGTTTTTTTTTGCGAATTTCACGCATATTGAACCAGGAAAATCGATCAATATTTAGTGAAAACAAGGCTTTAAAAATGCCACCAAAATAACATCCGATTTTAGGTCCAATTTTTTTTAATAATTATTATTTAGGCTCACCTTACCTAGCTTTTGAAAAGTAGTAGGTTTGTCTTTCACAAGGTTTTACAAAACTACGGTAATCATGCTAATATTCTGGAATAAAAGACAGATTAATGTAATGGTATAGTTGCCAGTCAAAATTCGTTCTTAACACAAACCAGTTTCAGGGTTTTAATGATAAACTGACCTGCACTACTGTCACAAAACAAAAAACAAATTCACAACACAGGAGACACCGAAACATCAAGCCTTCCATTGTATGTCATGTTACGATGTTTGTTCAGCCACACCACAAAACTAAAACTGATTGATGCTGATCTTAGCTGATCTATATGAGAATTTTAGCCTTTATTATTACCATTCTTCAAGAACATGTATGCTGGTTATGTGCCTTGTACAATTACATATGCGTAACCTTTTAAAAAATATTACCTCAAGCTGTAAGATCGCTTTTAGTTTTGAAAATGAGTCAATTGTGAGTGCATGGATCAACATAAATGAAACAGCTATTAAGGACTAGCAAAAATGTTATCTGGAAGAATGCAATTTGGTCAAAACAATGAATAAAGCAAAATCTGCATCTAATATGTTTACCTTTATTTAATTTTGTGTCGGAGAAATCAGAAAATATGCACATGCAAAATAATAGTACTTCATAACAGTTTAATAACTGTAAGATCATGAAAGTTTTTTTTTTTTTTTACATGCCAATGTCTTAGGACACAAAAAATATTTTTTCGTCTCCCGAGATTTACAGCCATTACAGTAGTCAACAAAAAGACCTAAAACTGTAAAGTTTAGACACTGGCCTATGGCTAAGCCAACCCTCCTTCTTCCAGGCCATTATTGTTTCTTAAATTAATCAGCTTATTCACGAGTATATACGGTACGTGTTTTTGGATTTAACAAGTTTTTAGTCATATCACTATGACTGATATCAGTGTGACAGTCTATAGTGATGTCTAGCACTGAGACATCATGTTGCAGACATCTAGCATCATATCCTATACACTCACATTGTCATGGTATCAGGCTGACCAGTCCTAACACTAATCTCATAATGTTGAGCACCAAGCGAGGCAGCTGTTACTACCATTTAAAAAGTCATTAGTATAACTCAGCTGGGATTTCAAGCCGCAACCTCCTGCATCATATGCAGGCACTCTAAACCACTAGGCCACTGAAGCAGTGACACAACTAGCAAGAAGCCCCAGAGATTGGAGAATAGCAACATTTTCCAAAATTGTCACTATTGATGTTGTCGAAGATTGATAATCAAATTTATTCAAAATCTAATCAATATAAAGCCGCATGCCAGATCTAATTGAAATCCAGCAAACAAAATTGGTAAATTAATCAGATAGGAATCAAATAAAAATGATAAAAGAAATCAAAACTTATTTAACTTATCATCAAAGCTTTGTAATCAATTTTGTTGAAATCCAACAAGCTTTGGTAGAGTTATGTAGCAGAACATATATATCATGGGAACAGATCATAGGTGGTAAAAACTCTTGTAAACATTGTGAATGAAAATTAAAAAATAAAATAATTTAATGTCGTATGAATTTAATTTTAAGCTGAATGTCAAATTTGGTTGAAATCATTGATTTATTGCTGCAATCCACGTCTGAAGGACTGGCAATAAAGGGAAATAACTGCTGTAAATGATGTTGTAGAACACTAGAAATTAAATTAATTCAAAGTTGAATCAGATAAAGCGGTTTACCAACTTTGGTTGAAATCCAACAAACCTCGGTCAAGTTATGCAGCATATATATTACCTTGGTTGCTTGTTTCCTCTTCTGTCTTTGTCTCAGAATTTGAGTTGTTACTCTCACTGTCCTCAATCCCACTCCCATTAGCAATTGTGGCCTGACTGTCTTCATCTTCAGATTGGTTTTTACTGGTGGTAGGAGTCTTCTCATTTATCCACCATTTGTCTGTCTCTGGAGGCACATGCACAAATCTCCTGTAGATGTATGTGGTATATACTCTTGTGAAAAGATGGTACAAAAACAAGAACCTAACTTGTCCAAGAATGATCAAAGAACAAAAGCCTCCAAAAATGTTGTCCTAAGCCATACAATTAAATAGAGTACAAAGAATTAACCCATTCTGAATTCATTTCTGATAACTGCTGCTGCCATGTATGTATCACAATTTCTTGTGCAAACATTGGCCAACCACAACAGTATAGAACAAATATGTTAGTCTATGTTGCACCTGCAGACTAGGATGTATTCTGCTCACAACTGCGCATGCATTATAAAAACAAGAAAATCTAGTCCCTTGTCTATGCTTGAATATTCAAGTAAATCTTGTCCCTAGTCAATGCTTGCCGAGATATGTAAATTCAGTCCATAATCTATCCCTGCCCTGACCAATAAACCTAGCCCCTAGTCAATGCCTGTCCACACAAGTAAATCTAGTTCTTAATCTCCGCTCCCACAAGTAAATCTAGTCCCCAGTCTATCTCTGCCCACATAAGTAAATCTAGTCTCTTGTGTGTCCCATTCTATAAATGAAAAACTATTCCCTAGTTTGTCCCTGCCCATGCAAAAATTAAGTCTTCAGTCTATCCCTGCTCAGACAAGTAAGTCTAGTCTGTAGTCTATCCCCTGCCCATGCAAGTAAATCAGTCTACCCCTGCCCACTCAAGTAAATCTAGTCCCTGGTTTGCCATGCTCACACAAGTAAATCTAGTCCCCAGTATATCCCTGCCTATACAAGTAAATCTAGTCTCATGTGTGTCCCATTCTACAAATGAAAATCTATTCCCTAGTCTGTCCCTGCCCATGCAAAAATTGTCGCCAGTCTATCCCTGCTCAGAAAAGTAAGTCTAGTCCATAGTCTATCCCTGCCAACGCAAGTAAGTCTAGTCCATAGTCTATCCCTGTCCACACAAGTAAATCTAGTTCCTGGTTTGTCCATGCTCACACAAGTAAATCTAGCCCCTGGTTTGTCCATGCTCACACAAGTAAATCTAGTCCCTGGTTTGTCCATGCTCACACAAGTAAATCTAGTCCCTGGTTTGTCCATGCTCACACAAGTAAACTTGAGTCTCTGGTCTATCCCTGCCCTCTCAAGTAAGTCTAGTCCCTAGTTTGTCCCTGCCCACAAAAGTAAATTACATAGCTGCCAACCCCAGAGTACAAAATATTGCCTGTGACCAAAATTTTGATTTTCAGGAACAAATACTCATTTTTTGAAATTTTAATGCATATGTAACTATTTACAGCATATACAACCATCAGTAAAGTAGGGCAGTATCTTACATAATTATTTGATGTCAAAGATGCATGTGTTGCACGCTTGTACCTTCTGGATGGACACCATGTTCCATTAAGGTGCACATTCAGAAGGTACAAGAGTGCAACACACTCAGACACAGGCTGTTTATAGAAACCTTTTCCACACCTTGTTTTTATCTTCTTCAATTCCAATGTACCAAGTTTCACTGATGATCTTAATTCTGTGATTTTCTTTCTGAACTGTTTTCATTCAAGCATATGAGTTATCCTTTGTGATTTTACTGTCTGGAAAATGTGTGCAAAATAAATCACCAGCAATACTAGTAACTAAAAGAAGAAGGTTTATTTCTAAAAGAAATTTAATAAATCTAATTACATTAAAGTTCTCTCTGGTATTTATATATGCCATAAGTTCAGGTGAAGTTCTGTGTGATGAAGCAACAAGCTGATGTTTATTAGCTTTTTCACACTCTTGTATTTCATGGGCACCTCCATGCCCAACAATAAAATCACATTACACAATTTACAAAACATCAAGTTTTCTTCTTTACTGTATGGTTTCACAAATCTACACAAGACAGCACAATTGTCCTTCCAGTTGTTTTCTTCTCTCCCAATGAATATTCTGCTTACCTATTTAACATGATTAGAAGTTGAATATTATGAAGACAAGATACAACCAGCAATGGTAACTGTTTGTAAAAACCAAAGTGGCAGATAAAGACTGGCATGGTAGCCTTGATTTCGAATGAAACAATCATATTGTAGAGCTGTATATACATGTGATGCATTTTTATCAAAATAGAACAGAGTGCCTGTTCTAAACTGAAACTTTCAAGGAAATGTTTTATTTTATTTGTAAAATTAATTTTTTATTTTGCAAATAAAGCGTACACTTGTATTCAGATAAAAAATACAGGACATATACAGAACAAAAACAGGACAGTTGGCAGCTATGAAATTAAGCCCCTAGTCTATCCCTGCTCCGACAAATAAATCTAGTCCCTAGTATATCCCTCCTACACTGTAGCTACACAACGTAAGACATAATGGTGTTTGTTATGTCATCAGGAACATTAGGAAAAATTCTAAACTGAAATTTTATTTACAAATTTCATTCCTGAAATGGAAGGGAGTGGGGTATTCTGTTTACTGTAAATTATGCATTGATATTTGAGTTATCATATTCATATTTAAATGAATCTTTCTCAAAGTCTTTTCAAGCACTTCATGTCCTGTTTGTTTGCCTAACGTTTGGGCTTAGTATTAATTACACAGTGTAATAAGCAGGTAACTTTGTGATTGACAACTGTTTTTATTTGAAAGCTACAATTGCCAGCAATAACTACACTTACTGCAATCTCTGGAGTACTAGGTTGTACAGTTGATTATAGGAACAGTTCTTTTTCGGCACAGTCAACAGCAAAGGTTGTCCAAACAGCTGGTATGATTGATGCTGCTGGTAGTTGCTCTTACTCCTGTCAATATTTAACATATACCACATTTCATTTTTTTGGGCATGTCTTTGGAAGGCAAAAATAATAATTACTTTTTCTCTACCCAAAAACATCTTAAAATATTATTGTCAGTGACCATAACCAAATGAACAAGTTATATGTATGATTTAAGATGTCAAAAATTGGGATAACCATGTCAAAACTGATAAAATTTTATTACTTAAATGTACATACAAATTCTCTGGATGGTAAAACAAGAATATGGCACACTTCATTCAAGATGGAAACAAAGTGAAAATTGTCATCTAGAAATGTTTTTTGTTTATCACCTAGATTATAAATAAGATCAAAACCAAAATTCTCACATTCAGACCATGGATTCAAACTTTTCATTGGACTAATAAGCCCCCCCCCCCCAAAAAAAAAAAAATTACTGAAAAATTCATAATAGAAGAAGCACACAAAAAAAGATGGATTTTTTCATTACTTATTTAAAAAATATTATTTACTAACATCAATTTCCTCTATATGTGACCAGTACATAACTGGGTGTAGGCTATGGTATCATCCACAATGGAGATATTAAAGAAACTTTTCAAGATGAAGACTTTCATTTTAATGCTTATTTCTTTTCATAAAAAGTGAGTCTTATTATGATTGTTTTATCTACAGGTGAATGATTTAGTTCTAAACATATCATTTATTATATCAAAGTTGGCTGCTAGTAGCTTCTCATTGAGTCAGTGGTTCTTTCTGGTTTTTCTCCAAGTTCTTACTTCACCCTTTATACTGGATGCCATGTATAGCCTATCTTGTGCTGAAAAATGGGATTAAACCCTACTACTACAACAACAACAACAATAACATCATCAAAGTTGGCAGGCTAATAATATTGAAATGTGGTTCTAAACCTTATGTATGATAATTTGGATCATACATATAACTTGTCAAGGCGCTTTCTGATAGCAAGCAAGAAATTCTTCATCTTAGCTGCAATGTTGTCTGAAAAGTAACATGAATTAAACTTTTTAAAATGACAACCAAACATTACAATGTAAGAGAACAATATTGTGGCCAAAAAATATTCGTCCTAAAATAAACAGTTTCGGAAGTCATACAGAAAATATATCATCATAAATAACTGTAGTCACACATAGAAGTGATGCCTTTGTAATTACAATTACAAAATTTCATTTCCAAAGCAGGGTTTATCATTTGTTTGTCAGAGTCCCATCTGTAATTTTAGCCATTTTAATTTTACAACTCCAAATATCTGGGACTTGACATATTTTGATTGAAATAATGATGTTCTAATACCTAATAATTTACCTCTTTATACCTGTCACATTTATAAAACAATTTTTTTTAACCAAAAGTGTCTGGTTTAGTCATTTTTTGCTGTGTGTGTTTTGATAGCAGTAAAGTAAGTCGATGCTAAAATGTCTAGCCTAAGTCCGCACCTCTGTTCTCGTAGGTAGATGGGAAGGACCAATTGGTCAGGATCATCATCACTGGTAATAGGTACTTCATAACTGCAAAATGATGAAAATTGTGAAATGACACATATTCTTTCCTTGTATCACTGTTCTGGTTTTACTTTAAGTCTATTTAATGCAACAACACATAAAAAGTTAAACCATGCAAAAAGCAATACAATTTGCCCATAGATGATAGGTTTTGGAGTAAAAGATGTTTCTTCAATAAGAATTACCTAATACCTTAGGAATTTGAATGCTACCTTGCAATTCCAGCAATAAAAGCTAAAATTTGTCCATGTCTCTGGGAGTTGGACTAAAGTGCTCTTACACTGGATACTGTGACTAGCAACAAATCTCATCTATATTTCACATGATGCAAACTGCATGTACTGCTTGTAGGATGTAAATCAGGAAGGATGGAAGAATAATCTTTATTGTTCAGTTACTGTCAGTTGTGTTATTCCTTATGTAAACACAACAAGGGCACATTTTTATTCCATTATCATTTAAAACCTGAATAAATAAATCGTTTTGATTGTAATTATGAGATCTATTTTCACTGTGTGACAAGCTATACACACGTCTGCAGTGTGGCAGTTTATAGTGATGTCTAGCACTGGGGCATCATGCCACAGACTTGTAGCATGATGTCCACCCAGTCACATTATCCTGACACCAGGCCGACCAGTCCTAACACTAACCTATTAATGCTGAGCGCCAAGCGAGGAAGCTGTTAGTACCAATTTTGTAGGTCTTTGGTATGACTCGACTGGGATTTGAACCCACTACCTCCCGCTACAGAGGCGGATGCTCTAACCAATAGGCCACTGGAACAGTGTGATACACATGTAATATACATGCTAATTAAATATGCTTGACCTTTAGCTTGGTCTTTTCCAGTAAATACAGGACTGAAGACCAGATTTACCTCTACAGATCAAATTAAGGAGACTCTAAGTAGGGAAGTGATAATACCCATGGGGTATTGAAAATGTGTAGGTCAAGCCTATTAACAATATTAATCTACTGATACTTGTTCTGAAGCCAGTTCAAAAAAGGGCAAATGAATTTAAGAGAGAGAGAGAGAGAGAGAGAGAGAGAGAGAGAGAGAGAATGATAGAGAACAACAATCAATGTGTATTATAAAGTATTTTTGTATTGTAAACACGTTATTTTCAAGGATATAATTTGTGATCCAATGTTGGACGAATGCACAAAACAAATACAAAAACATGATGCAATGAAACATTCATAATTTTCATGTTTTACAAGTCTTCCAGCTCAAAACCCTCAAACAATTCACATTATTCATCACTGGAACGACATTCCAATGGAGCTGCATTGTTACTTCTTATGTAGTGGTCCTCTCTACCTTTTAATACATTTGAAAGACCAGTAACTTGGACATTATTGATTATCATGTCCTTTCACTTCTTGATTTCCTCAATGGCTTTCAAAATCCAGTCAATCATCTGCTGCTTTAAAGGGGATTTAATGTTTTTGGTTTCAATATTTCTGGAAGCCTGGTCCTTCTTGTACATTGACCATTTTTTCCATGGCTGAAAGGCTTATTTTGATATACATCCAGTGGCTGTAGTTTACTTGTGCATCCACTGGTGATTGCTGCCATTGTTGTTCAGGATTTTATCATGTAATTTTTTTTTGGTCCATCAGTCCAATGACCACAGAATGATTCCAACACTAGGAGAGAAGGTGAGTGCTTTGTGTGTGATTTCCAAACTTCAATATAATCAAACATTAGTGTGTTCATCCATAATTGCTTTTTGTTGAACTTTCACTAAAGTCTCTTTTTCCCTAAAAGATTATCATGGGTGGCAACAATTCACCAGATGCCAGGCATGTCAATACACACGTTAAATGGTGCTTGTCACTGCCAGTACATCCAATACCCACCTCTCTTATTCCAACTTTATCAATTATCTTCCCTGGAACCAAGTCGAAATACACTTTCATTTCATCCATATTTCCAATTAGATGTTCAGCAAAGTCCTCATCCTCCCGCAGCCTTCTAATATATCTGGTAAAGCAGTCTATTGTTTCCTCTAGGTCTCAAGGCAGTTTTTAAGATATTGTAGTTCTGCATCTCATTCAAGTCCACTACACATGAAATATCCATCCTCTTGGGCCCTGAAACTTTACATTTTCCTCCTGAATAACTGCAGTAGCATAATTTTGTAACATCTCAATTGTTACATGCACGTGATGATCGCACATACAGAGTAACCAGAATAAAATATCCCGCTCCTCATGCAAATACGTCATGGGTCAGCCAGCACATGGGATAGTGCCATCTCCAGTTCCCTAAGATATGTGAGGCAGCTTCTAGGTAACATGACTGGAGGTAACTCCATCTCCCGAGGCATAGCTTTTAATAGTGAAAAAGTTTCTGACCACAAATCCAACAAAGTTAAGAAGTTGTCGATTGACCTGGAAGGATGACATTTTGAGCTGCAGATATGTGTCCTAGCAGATCAAATTGGGCCCTTTGGAATGACAGATTTCAGAGATAAAAGGTAGATAAAAAGGAGTCCAATCTGTATCCCACAGCCTGAATGATCTGGGTTAGCAAACAGTTCTAAACAAATGCTAAGCTGGTCACAACTGCTCTAACCTTGTCAGCCAAAATGGGTAATAAGTTCAAGTGAGCTGGGGATATTTCTCTATTAGAGAATAACCCAATTAATCAAGGAAGAGATAGTCTATGTTTATATATTGTTACGGCTATTGGATTTAAATTATTTTTTTTTTTAATTGTTAAATCCAAATTTGTCATTTAGGGTTTAATATTCATTAATTGGGAGATTTTTTTTCTAGAAAGTTCAGGCTGACCATCCTTTAACTGTAAACAAGTTTTTGACCTTGGCTTGTTGAACTAATTTCTGACCCTGCTTTAGACATTGTCAACAAGCTTCTAAAACTATTGGTTAATTTCAAGGACAACTTTTTATTTTTAGTTCTTGGGGGTAGGAAATATCTAAGAGTACGTGATTTAGTGACGGCAGACTCTTTCTGTGACCTTCCATGAACTTCTATGAAATCACGCGATCACTTGTTTACTTAAAAAAAACAGGTATATGAACTGTTGTTTGGGATAGAACAGTTCAGTAGAATCTGGGCTTTAAAGTTAACCGTTGTGTATTTATGTTTGAGTTATAATTTTAATTATCTTGTTCTGGACATTGTGTCAATTCATTGAAGAAAGAGGATTTATTTATCTATTTGGAGGAGAAAACATGTGCTCATAATTCATTTGGATGATAATAAAACAAGAACTACATCACGTGACATTCTCAGCCATTTTGGATTACATCATCAAGATTCGAACCCGGAACTATTAGAACATTTATTTATCAGGACTCTTGTAATTCCATTAGTGGATTATTTTTGTGAATTCTATATTGGATTAATGTTGGATTTGATTCTCTAAAACCGTAAGTTTATGTACTTAATAAATTCATTGTTCAAGTTATACAAGCTTGTTAGTTTTCACTCTTTCTGTGTTGCTGCTTATTCGAGCCTAAGCACGTAACAATATTCTTCTGTCTTGAGAGATAGAAAGAGGTATATCTCCCTCACTGGCTGTTTTATAAAGGTATGACCTAAAAGCCTGAAGTGGGTCTTGTTGGTGGCCTTCATATGGGACATACGTTTCATGACAAAAAGGCCATCATGAGTAAGGCTTACTTGTTTTGTCAGAACTGCATGTAATTCAATTTCTCTTATCGGAGTGTTGCAATGAGGATGAGACAACAGGCTGATCTCTTTCTGTATCACTTTATGGAAACATGTGTTGGAGTGTAGGTGTATGCATCCAGGCCATTCCAATCTAGTGATAAAGCACTTACTATCCAAGCTTGTAAGTCCCCAACTGGAGAGTCAAAAAGGTTGTAAGTTTGATACTTCACCCTGTCACAAACAGCTCCACCAATGGTCAGTCCCATTGTGTACATGTCTGAATGAAAACCAAGGGATGGAGAGACCATTCCGTCCTTACAGGTTATTCTGAGACAAAGAAATATCCAGTATATTAGGCGTCCTGAGATATAGAAAACCTGTTGATTTGTTGATAACACCACCACCACCTTAGAAAGTTCCATACCACGATACAAAGGACTGGGTTATTTGGATCCTCCTTGTTATTTGAGAGAAGTCATGTGGAGTTGTCCAACATAATTAAATCTCCCTTCTCCCTTACAATATAAACATTCCTGCCATCAGTGAAACAGTTTCACAATGGATTTGGAAGACTGCTGTGCAAATGGCATTCCTGGGGAGACCACTGGATTCCTGAAAGGATGGTAGTAGGTGGGCTTTCCAGGCTTCTGTACTTGCCTCAGAAGACTCTTATCTTGGTGTGGATGTGCCTGCAGAGTTGCACTTGCCTGGAGCCCAGCTGGATGCACAAAAACCACAGATGGTGCCCCAAAACGTGTGCAGATGTTGAGAGGTTAGTCAAGTGGGCTTACTTTTGGCTTGCATTATAATGACAAATCATTTGCAATCGGTACATAAAAAGATGACATAGGACAATGAGGTCGCTGTTACACTGATAAAGCACAGTAGGCAAAGGTATTCCCCCTAGGATAGAATTTTCCTCAAACGTAAAGAAGCCAACATGGCTTGGATTTGCAATGCCCAATCCTGAGGGAGATGTACAATGATGCCAGTTAACTCTATACCTAGGTGAACAAATTGTTGACATAGTACTAGGTCGGATTTTCCTTGCTGACGAGAAGTCCAGGCAGAAGCAGTGTAACAAGGGTTATCATGTTTTATTTAGATACAACTCACCTGATGTTTCTGCATCATATTGTCCAGGTAACTTGATGTTGCGCTCTAGAAATGGTCCTGACATGCAGCGTTACTCAATTAATCATACATGTGAAGACCATGGGGCTGATGTCGAGTGCCAATGGGAGTGCCCTGAATTGGTTGGTTGTTGTTGTTATTGTAGGGTTTAACGCCATCTTTTAGCACACGATAGCCAATACATGGCGACCAGTATCATTGGTGGAGGAAGATCCCGGGAAAACCCACAGAAAGAACCATCGAGCTGAGTTTGAGTTTATTTAAATTTTCAAAGACTTTAAAGATAACAGGGTAATATGCTTGATTTTCCCAAACTTTAAAGGCCTTGAAAATGCAACCTCATTTTTACCAAAGTGCCAAAGTCCTTCAAAGGCCGTAAGAGTCCTGTTATACATGCATCGCTTTCTGGACGTCATTTAAAAAAATTATATAATCAACATTTTCATCATGCCGACACTTTGCATGAACAAATTGGTGCACTTTAAAGCATCTAGTGTGCTGCTGTAAAGTTAGTCTGGTTCCATGACTAATTTCACAAATTCTAATTATGGAATACAGATCAAAATCAAACACAGATGAACCAGTCATCCTGATTTTTTGGCAACAATAATTTCTCTGTAGTTATGCTTGAATGCCATAAGTCTGTATATTAGAGGTAATTTTTTACAGACTTACAGCAAGATCATAAAGGTTGGAAGGTCTGAGAATGCCCTGAATTAGAAATGGTGTCTTCGAGGCAGTCACTGAGTAAAGAGTCTCTTCTTATGGCAGAGTAAAGAGAGGCTGCAAAGCAACATCTGTTGATGCATGAGGGGCTTCTGATGGCATTGTTGCGAATGAGGGTCTTGACGCTGTATGTGGCTTAGACTGCAAAGGTCAGGTTCGATGTACTGGAAGCAAGGCTGTTAATGATTGAACCCATAATATTGATGTTTTAGCCCATTGTGATCCCAAATATATAGCCTACGTCATTTGCAATGGAAATAGCCATCCGTGAGGAGAAAATATCATTAGGATTATCAGTTTGGGATGGGTATGGGATGTTGGAGCAATGTGACCTATGAATATGTCAGCTGAGAGATAGAAGTTAGCTGTTTGTTTAGCTCTGTCAATCCCTGTTCTGCAATAGGAATTGAGTCAAACCCCAAGGAGGCAAGTTAGAAGGAATTGCCAATAATGCTGCATCCGGTGATGGTGACTTGGTGCTGGTGATGTTTAAGATAATATCAATGTCTGGCACTTTGATCCAAGGATAAAAGTTGATTCATCTCCCTTGTCCACCAGAAATTTCCACTGTAAGAAAAATTATAAACCTGTGTGCCTGCACATGTTTGAATACAACATGGGTGCAGATCTATACCAAATGATGGTTACCTGGAAAAAAGCAAGACTACCTCAATTACAATACAACCTATATGGAAAGTCAAGGATGACATGTACAGGTAGAATCAATAACACGTCATTCTAAGGCTAAGGATGCCATGGTAAAAGAAACTCACCTGTATGTATCCTAAATGATGGAATTAGACCTACATAAAGAGTTTCTTAAGGGCATAAAGACATGCACACATATAAATATTGTAGCCCAAAACTTGTGAAGTCACATAGGCTACTCATGCAAGTGACTTAAGAGCTTCGTAATTATCATGGCATGCTAAAGCAGAAAAGCATCAATCAAGTGTTGCCTATAGAAACATGAATGAGCAAGACTGAATAAACCATGAATAGAAATCTTACCTGAATTTGTCCAACCAGAGTGGAAGCAATACAGAAATGTACACAAGTGTCTACATAATACATGAAAGCCATCACATGAAAGGGAACTGAGGTAAAATCATAGATACTTACAAAGTAGGTGCATCAATATCCATTATGAGACAATTAACTGTAGGGAACAAGGCTCACAGACCTCCTGTACAAGTAAAATCATTGAAATGGGCGCTGGATGCTGCAAATGCATTGGACTAGAAACTCACCATTATGTACCCATTTGCAATGGAATTACACATATACATGAGTTTTATAACACTAGAGACTTGCATGTACAATATTATTATAGCCCAAACTGAATGTAAAGTCGCTTTGGCTCACCGTGCAAGTACCTAAATGTACAATGACGACAACATGTTAGCAAACTGTAAAAGGCAGAACTTTGTCAGCAAGGGAAGAAAACAGTTTCAAATATAGAGTAGACTTTTCTTAGCGGCGAAAAAAAAAAACTTCAATTTGAAATGGTATCTTTTCTTGGTATTCAGACTTTTGCGAGGCCTATCTTGACAGGATCGTACTTCTTGGCACAAGTGGAAGTAGTAATGGAAAGGTTCTTTCACTGATGCCAATTTTTATAACTAATAAGAGGAGATCCCTCTTCCCAACTGCCACATAGGTCAGCAAACAAATTGTAGCTTCCTTTGTATCTAGGAGGGCTGGATTTGCTATTTAGCAGTAGTCTCTCCTACTGTATTATGATTGGGTAAAATATTTCAAGAAGAACCTCAGACGGTGTAAGTGAAACTTGCCAAGACTAACCATACCAAAAGTCCAGCCTGAATGAGATACAATAACTTCAAGACAAATGAACCATCTATATTCCCAGCACAGTATTAGTTATACAGAAATAGCAACAACAAAAAATTTCATTTTGTAAATTTGCATACATTTTATCTCTTCTGTCATTATTTCAACCTCAAAATAAAACAAAATTGTGGTGCTGTAGGAGTTACTTTCATTTAAAATATATATTACATTGGTGACCATAGAAGACTTTACATTACAACTCCAAATACTAACACAAACCTTAAATATGTTCATTGCCATATATATTTTCCAATGAAAAATCTGCCCAGTGGGACATGCATGCCATGATGTGTGGGACATATCACACAAATATGTGGGGAAACCTACAATCCCACACTGAATGTGTAACACTGAAAAATGGCAAAATGATTTTAAATTATACTCACATAAATATATCATCTCTCTCCATGATGTGGCTCAATGATTCATCCCTTGCAAAAAACTTGTGAAATCTGCAGCTATAAACATCTGTGGCCATCATCTGGAAAAACACACCATTTAAGTACGACATTAAATCCTGAATCATAAATGGAATTGGCTTCCATTCTGAATTGGCATGTCAGAATAAATGTTCCATTTAAAAATTCAAAACTAAAACCAAATATAAACAAAACTGATTCCAGTTACTACTTTAATTTATCATGGTCCATTGTATGTAGTAGTGTCCCTAACAATGGCTAAAGTACAAAATTTAAAAACTTGCAGAAGTAAAAGATCAATACCTCCAAGAAGAAATAATTTAATATTACTAAATTTACATGAATAGATATATCAGTTGGATTCATACAATAATAAGGTAGATCTCCACAACACAGTATTATCATTTAAATTAAAGGAGCTACATTTAGAAAAAGTCCAGGGACATGTGCCTTTCTCTCACTGGCATCACTGCTGTTAAACCAGAAGCACTATAACCATACATGCCAACCACAAGGAAAAAGCGTAATCCAAATGGTCAAAAAGCATAATCCAGGCAGAAAAAGCGTAATCCACATATAATAGGCTAAAATTTCAATAAACAATGATTTATTTTCCCCTCTCATCTTTTAACACCCTTTACTGCTTCAAGTTTTCATATGTAACACTTTTAGCTTTACACACACAATGAGTAGAATCGATCTGAAGATTTTTAGTGCCAAATATTAAAATTCTTTTCACATGGCCTATAATAGATGTCATGTGATGCTGCCAGTGTATCCCCTAGGGACGCAAGACTGAGAGTCAAAAATCTCCTTGGTGTCAAAACTGGGGGTCAGACTAAGTAAAAAGCAAACTTTAGCATAAAAACTGGGGGTCAAATTAAAAATCTGGGGGTCTCTGAAGCGCAAATGAGGGTAAAGTAAAGGGAAACACTGTGCTGCCCTCATTTCTTCATATTTGGAGTATTCTGTTATTTTTTTGTTTCATTTATTTTTTGCCTTTTTCTAATCCATCTGTGAAATTATTTGAAAGGAGATATTTTTGCTCTCATATATGCATCGACTAAAATAAAATAAACTTTTTAGTGCCAAATACCTTTAGACTGGTTCTGCACTAAATATGAATTATAACAAAGAATCTGCGCGTAAAGATTAAAATTAGAAAACCAGTCTGTTCTAGGCTACATCTTAACCCTACATCTAGCCATGGACTAGACTAAATCTAAACAAAGTATTAGACCCAACATTTGGCCATGGACTAGACTACATCGAAGCAGTACTAGACCCTACATCTAGCCATGGACTAGACTACATCTAAGCAGAGTACTAGACCCTACATCAAGCCATGGACTACACTACATCTAAGCAGATTACTAGACCCTACATCTAACCATGGACTGCACTACATCTAAACAGAGTACTAGACCCTACATCTAGCCATGGACTACACTACATCTAAGCAGATTACTAGACCCTACATCTAGCCATGGACTAGGCTACATCTAAGCAGAGTACTAGACCCTACATCTAGCCATGGACTAGACTACATCAAAGCAGAGTACTAGACCCTACATCTAGCCATGGACTAGGCTACATCTAAGCAGAGTACTAGACCCTACATCTAGCCATGGACTAGACTACATCAAAACAGAGTACTAGACCCTACATCTAGCCATGGACTAGGCTACATCTAAGCAGAGTACTAGACCCTACATCTAGCCATGGACTAGGCTACATCTAAGCTGTTTAATAGACCTAACATCTAGACAGTGTAATATGTTTAAGTGTCATACAAGCATATGTATTAGATGCCATATCTAAGCTGCAAAATAGACACTACATATAAGTAATGTACCAATAATAATAATAATGAGGACCAGAATGCCAAAGTTATTCAAGAGATAGTCAAAAAGAATTATCACACCATAGAAAGTCTTATAGTTCAAGAAAAGCTTAGAGATGACATCACTTTAGTAAACCCATTGTTAAAAAAAACATGGAACACAAATACCGTTAAGAAACTATTGGTCAGAAGCATTAAATATGTGACCTCAGCATCTACTGCTCTAGCAGCATTAATTTTAAAAAATTTAAAGTAAGAGAACCTACAGAACCTACAGTATACAGCGCCATTCTTCAGTAAGCTGGAATCGTGTTAAGTTAATACCATGTTATTTGACTTAACCAAGGTGGAATCATTTTATGATACCATTTTATTTAAATACTTTTTATGTATATAAAATTAACTAGAAATATGAAAACTGATATTACATCAGATTACACATACATATTCTGGTTTGACTTCAACATATTCTGCAAGTACACTGCACATATCTGCAATACATCCCATCTTTGGCACGGTTAATTTGAACTGGAAAAGAAAATATTCCCATTATGCATAAATGTGTGTGTGTTTACATGCACACACACTCATACACATGCTTGTGTGTATAGATTAGGGTCCACAAATTTTCTTAGAATTTGGGATAGAATTTAAGCCTTCCTGGAAATCTAATTTTCCATAATTGGATTAAAAAGGCATGAAATTTCACTCCATTCTTCAAGTTTCATGTAAATTTGAGGAGGAAACTTACAAATTGAAATTTCTTTGCTGAAAACAATAATTTTCAGTTGACATAACAGTTAATCTAAGCACAAAAAATCATGTTCAAACTCTTTTGTGATGCTCATTGAATGGGGAAAAAAAGGCAAAAGAGTTAACACTGAACACAGGATATAAAACCATTCAATGGTCTGAAAAATGGGTGGTGGTAGTGCTTAGGTTAACTTCAGAAAAGGTGAGGTCAGCTTCATTTTTCTTTACTCACTGGCATAAAATGACTGACAAAACTATTTGCCTCAATTGCCCCTTAATATGAACCCTAATATATGGTTTCAATGTACCTCAGCACAATAACAGTCAAATAGTTCCAATTTAAAGTTAAATTTGATAAATACACAGGTTTGAAATGTATTCCTTATAAATAATACCATTATCTACACAGCTGCCAACCCCCAGTACAAAAATACTGACTACTTGTGACAAAAATACTAATTTTCAGGAACAAATACTGATTTCTAAAATTTTAATGCAGATGTAACTTTTTACAACATATACAACCATTAGTAAAGTAGGACAGTGCCTTACATTATTATTTAATGTCACAGATGCATGTGTTGCACACTTGTACCTTCTGGGCCGACACCATATTCCATTTGGGTGCCCATTCAGAATGTGCAAGACAGCAACACACTCAAACACGGGCTGTTTATAGGAGCCACAACTTGTTTTTTTTTTCATTCAATTATTGATTCCAATGTACCAACTTTCATTGATGATCTCAATTCTGTGATTTTCTTATTGAACTGTTTTCGTTCAAGCATAAGAGTTATCCTTCGCAATTTTATTATCTGGAAAACATGTGCAAAATAAATCACCAGCAACACTTGTAGCTGAAAGAGGTTTATTTCTAAAAGAAATTTAATAAATTGAATTTCGATCGAATTACATTAAGGTTCTCTCCGGTATTTATATACGTTGTAAGTTCAGGCTGAGCTGTGTATGATAAAGCAGGAAGCTGATTTTTATTAGCTTTTTCATGCTCTTGTTTTTCATGGGCACGAAATCACATTACACAATTTGCAAAACATTAAGTTTTCTCCTTTACTATATGGTTTCAAAAATCTACACAAGACAGCACAATTGTCCTTCCAGTTGTTTCCTTCTCTTTCTTGGAAGAAATTCTGAATATTCTGCTTTCCTATTTAACACGATTAGATGCTGAATATTACAAAGACGAGATACAGCGACAGCGGTAACTATTTGCAAAATCCAATATGGTGGATAACGACAGATATGGTAGCCTCAATTTCGAATGAACCAATTGTATTGAAGAACTGTAATCATATATACATGCGATATGTTCTATCAAATGGAACCGAGTGGCCGATCTAAACTGAAAATTTCAATTAATAAACATATTTTTTGCCCAAAAAAATGTACACCCGTAATTTGGTCCAAAATACAGGACAAATACAGAAAAAAACAGGACAGTTGGCAGCTATGTTATCTGTACCAAACTTGGTGCATTGTTTTTTTAAATAGCAATAGCAGAAAATTACCAAAGAAAGGAAATGTATGCCCATCTTAATTTATGATCAGATAGGTTGTAAATGAATCTACCTTAGGGAAAGGATTATTTTACAGTCATGAATAAACAATACAAATAACTAAATAAAAGCAAAACTTTCAATTTTAAACAATCATAGATATATAATTAAGGACACAGTACAATGAGAAGTTTAAAAAAAAAGTACTGTGTATTTTCTAGACGAACATTTTCCAAGATATCTTAGAAACAATGAGATGTCCTGTGAATCTTGCAACTATCAACAGACAAAAAAAGACCATTACCATACATACCTGGACTGTCTGTTCTAAAGGATTCAAGGGGACCCAAAACACATCAATCTGTCTCTCCTTTTTCACAGGCAAAGGTAAAGATAGGTAACAGAATGGATCAAACGTTACTGAGATTTTTGAACACTCTGGACAGTGCACTGTGGACTTGTATAATCCATGGAAAATATCCACTATGATAGAATCATTTCTCTGTTTGTAATTGTCCCATGCCTCTTCTGCCACCACCTGAAAATTTTAATTAAAAAATGTGCATATTAAATAGAAATATGAAGAATAGTACACTGGTAAAAGTGCATACTTTTCATCTATGTGCTTCTGAGTTCAATTCTAAGTTAGAGAATATGTGATTAGTTTCCAAAGAATGGGGTTTCCTCCAGGTTCTCTGGTTTCTTTCACAAGACTACCCCAGACAGCTTTTATTAATTATAACAATTTACACTTTTTCTGCATTACTTTTTCTATTCAAACCAACAACACATCAATTAAATGCACTTTTGTTTATTTCTGAAAGCCCTCTCCCTACCTAATTATTTCCTTTTGTCATTAATTCAACCTTCGAGAACAAATTACATTAGCATCACCTTGTGATTCTGCACTGCAACTCAGCAAGCCAATACAAACCTATGATGTTCTTATTGTCAGAAATGTTGTCTAAAAATGAAAATTTAACTACTATCTACAAGATATTTTTGCCTCAAGTGTGTGGCAATTGCAAAAACTAACATATATCTACATACATGTATAAACATAATTACTGATACTGTTAAGTTGGCATAAAAAAATAGAATAAATTACATGCCAGAATTGCACCATGTATGAAAATAAAACATTTTTTAAAACTAATAACCCAGTTCTGCAGCTGTTCAAAATATTTGTCACAAATGGAAAAATCCATATGGATTAGAACCAGAATACAAATACAAAATAAACTGAAAAATTATTTATACTCAGCACTCACTTTAACTAGTCTACATGTGTAACTTTCACATAATGATTATAAATTGGAATTCTACAATGATTATGAATTGGAATTGTACAATGATTATGAATTGGAATTCTACAATGATTATGAATTGGAATTGTACAATGATTATGAATTGGAATTGTACAATAATTATGAATTGGAATTCTACAATGATTATGATCATGTGCTCAGCATAATATATTATATTACTCTAATACTCTTCTAGAGTTTGTGAAGCGGTGTTGATTTGTCCTTTATTCTGATAAGGCATGTTTTGCAGTTTGAAAAGATCCATCTGCCCTAACGGTTTACATCATATAACATCCACTACTTGTACCTTATTTAGCATTTCATATAACATGTGGCACCATTTTCTTTAAAAATGTAGACTGGTCCACTAACTAGTTTATCAATAAAATGAAGTTGTGAGTAAAGTTCAAATGTGAAGAAACCCATCTTTTTTCTTTGAAATGGGTCACATAAAGTTGCTATAAATAGCAAATAGTGCATAAAACATAAAATGGACGGAAAAAAAGCATAATGATTATCCCTAAAGCATAATAGTTGACCTGTATATATGTGGACACTATATATAAAAAAAGGATTCTGTTCAAAGAGCATACAATTCTGAGAAACCATAAATCTCACATTAAAGAAAAAACAAAGCATTCTCAATCCTTGCAACCATTAGAATGTGTAAATGTGAATGCCATATGTGTCAACATGTCCTACATTATACTTGGACGAAATACATCAAGAAATAGTCTTATTACATTTCATAGCTTTTTCCATTATTGCTATACTTGACATTGTGCAGTTCATAATTTTAAGTTCATGCCAGATCAATAAACATTAACAAATGGCATATATAAACGATACATTTCAATACTAAAAAAAAGGTTAGAATAATTTTAACATAATAATCATAACTATATATTTTGTGACAATATTCTAATGAAAAACAATAAAACATAATATATTCTAATGAAAAACCATACAATCAGCACTGTATGTAATTTCACCAATGAATGACAAAAAGGTTTTTAACTATGAATCACGTATTAGCTGCACTTATCTCCCTGACAAAACTATTGGCAATCCACAATCTATAGTACTACTTGATGAAAACAGTGAATTAATAAAATCAATGACCACATAAGTGTTATATTTCATAAACTTTTAGCCACTACATTATGTTTTCAAGACACAAGTTTATGTAACTCATTTGTGCCTGAAATGAATAATGATCAATATAGTGACCATCCATAAATGAAAGAAAAGTATTAATGAATGTTTAGAAAAACACGAAAACATGAAAATACCTCATCAGATCTTCCATCTGCATCTCTCATCTCTACATAGGGCTTCTGCCGAATCCGGTTTAGGTCTTCATGGAGACCGTCTAGAAGAAAAGCCATCAATTCCTGACAGTCGTGTTGCTGATAGCCTGAGAACTGTGGTGCAAAACGGCCTACCGCATACTACAAAACAAAGAAACCCACTCAAGGAGGTGAAACATGTATAGATATATATATATATATATATATATATATATATATATATATATATATATATATATATATATATATATATATATATATATATATATATATATTATCTGCAGTGCAACTTCTCTCAAGCAGCCTGCAGAATAAGTCTCAAGCAACCTGCAAACAAGTCTCAAGCAGCCTGCAAAACAAGTCTCAAGTAATCTGCAAAACAAGTCTCATGCAGTCAACTGAAAGAAATTGTGTCAAGTTCCTGCTTTTTAATACAGGGACTGATCTCTACTGTCTGCAAAGAAAATCCAGGAATTCAAGAAAAGACTTTTCTAATTTTTGCAATTAAATGTTGAAATTATCTTGGATATTCTAAAGCAATAAGATATTCAAATCAGCTGCTGTGACTGCCGTACCAGACGTAAAATCACCATCGTTGTCATTTTGAACAAACTAAATATCGTTAAATGGTAACAAAGTTATAGCTATCAATACTTCATTATAAGCAAGTTAAAAATAAGGTAAGGTGGTATACTCTACGACTCCTTTACACATCTGGTGTGGTATTTTATCTTGCAGCAAAAAGTAGGTTATACTGAAAATACAAAGTAAAGTGCCTGGCATAAGGACCCAACAAGGAAACTCACCTTGGCTAATAAAATAATCACAAGCAGCAGAATACATCTGACCTATTCAAGATTCTCAAACTGACATTGTCTCCAATCGAGAGCATACTGTTCACTCAGTACATCAAGATACTTAATACAGCCATACACACCTTAAAGTTTCTGGGTGCTGTATAGCTGTGTTTGCCTGACCACATCATCTGGATGAGCTCTGCATATGATCTTGCAATTTCTCCATGCATTCCAAGAGGGTTCTTCTCGTTAATCTCTTTCATCCAATCATACTTAAGGAAGTACTGAGTCAGCAGGGGGACATTACTCATGCACTGAAAAAAAGGTACACTGCAAACATTTCCACTTTGTGCATTTCTAAATATTTTAATAATGATCAAGATTCAAGATTAAACTTGGGGATTCACTTGTCATAGCTCAAAGGTCATAGTAACACAGAAAATAACTGAGATTTCAAATAAATGTATGCAAGGTTCCCTCTGTCAATCAGGTTTTTCAATTCACCCGTGACTTTTCTCAAGATGAATGTTGGGGCTCCAAGGGACCAAGTGGTTAAGGTGCCTGTATTGAAAGATCACTGACATCAAGACCCAATCAAGAAGTTTGAACCATTTCCTGCTTTTTGGCTTATTCTAGTTAACTCAGACTTAAAGATCATTCTTTATTTTTGTCTTTTGCAGAAACCACTTTTCTTTTTTCAGTCTCAGTGATCCATGTACTTGACAGACAAGACAAGGCAAGGCAGGACATACCTGGAGATTTACAAAGTTTGATCAGGAGTTTTGACCTCAAATGACATAAGATTTTCAAATACCAGATTTTTAGCACACAAATGACTAAAAATTACAACACTGAATAAATCTACATTTTCTAACATTAAGATATGTACACCATCTTGTCAGCCTTTTCACAGCAACTTGTTGCCATTCATCTGTCGTTACATGTACCACAATTACTTTTAGCATTTCATAGGATATCATTGTCTAGATTATATTGGTGGTAGTCCTCATCACTGTTGATCTTGAAAACTTAAAAGTGACATGCTGTTACTGGATCCTGGCTTCCTCATGAGTCTGAATTTTTCTTAGAATAGAAAATGTTCATTCAGTGTATGCATTGTAATGTGGCAGTGTTAGGACAACTCTACTTTGACCCAATCAAGAAGTTTGAACCATTTCCTGCTTTTTGGCTTAATTCAGATTGCTGAATGCCTCCCAGAACTCCTCAAGATTAATTAGAATACTTTGCTAGTAATATAAATAAACACAAAGACATCATTTATCTCATGCATTATGGATTACAATGGTAGCTAGTGATATGTACTTGGCTTTACATTCATGCTTACAAGCATTAAATCAATGTCAGTAGTGTTTTCATAACAGTTTGCAGTATTTTTTGATGTGGCTATTTATTGCATCAGTTGCTAAAATCATCCATCAAATTCTGTTGGTGGTCACTCATGACAGTAAGTTTATATAATGTTGTTGCTGTTGTTATTTTTATACACTATTTTGACTGGATTCGAAAATTGATCTGCCAGCAGAAACAGATTATATCTAGCTGTAAAATTGGGCTAATAGTGCCTCAGCATATGTGACTATATCCACATTTGATGCTGATTCTGCAAACATGGATTACAGTAATGTCACATTTGTTATCCTGGTTAATATTCTGTAATAAGATGGCATTTCTGCATGATGTGTGATACCATTTTTGTCACCACAGCATATTTAAGTATCATTTTTGGATTCCAACCAAAGACATTCCTGTTTCCAGCCATCATTTTATGAGATATTTCTGTTACTTAGATTTTGGCAATGGGAGC
This sequence comes from Unio pictorum, assembly GCA_030141615.1. Classification (NCBI taxonomy): domain Eukaryota; kingdom Metazoa; phylum Mollusca; class Bivalvia; order Unionida; family Unionidae; genus Unio; species Unio pictorum. The sequence goes on along the minus strand of JARLTB010000001.1, from coordinate 17,262,770 downwards.
CAATGCACACTTAACATCTTCAATCCAATCTAATTACTTCTGGTTATAGACAGTACCGACTTTAATCCATCTCAACAAAGTTCAACCAATGAAGCAAACCAAAGAGAATGATATTTTATGTTGCTTGAATTTGGGAACTAAATTGTCTTGCTCTGTTCAGTCAAATGCCTGTACTACTGAAAATATACTACACTGCAACCAAAATGTTAAAATAATAGAACTCTGCACCTGTGGAAGATTTCAGTGAGTGGCAAGTGGGATGGGAAACACTCAACTTGGAAAAACTCAGGAGAAGCACCATCCTGTCTGGGAGGCTTGAATAAATGGTGATCTTGATATTTGATCTTAAAATTATTAGGCTTCTTCCTTACCACAGTGACCATGACTTCTGACCTTTCCATATAAAATTAAAAGGCTTCTTCCTTACCACAGTGACCATGACCTCTGACCTTTCTCCTAAACTTAACAGGCTTCTTCCTTACCTCAGTGACCATGACTTCTGACTTTTCCACCTAAAATTAATAGGCTTCTTCCTTACTTTATTAAGCAAGTCATCTATATAATGTAGTTGAAACAATTGTATTACTTCACAGACAGTGACTATGACCTCTAATCTTTCCACCTAAAATCAAACAGGTTCTTCCTTACCCAACTGCAAACAATCCAAAATATGTTTGCAAGATTCCACTTGCTAAATAAATGAGTGATCTGGGTCCATTCAGGAAGGTGTGTGTAAATTTCTATGACAAAGACTCAATATTTTAAGGGGGCCCCGAGTGGCCGAGTGGTCTAAACTGCTGTCCGTTACGGACCACTGCCATCTCACCTCTGTCTGCATGTGTTCAAGTCTAAGATTCGGCAAATGTAGTTATGTGAGAAAGCTTGCCAGTAGCTTCTCATGGGTTGGTGGTTCTTTCCGAGGTTTGTCCGGGTTCTTCCTCCACCATTAATACTGACCACATGTATAGCCTATATTGTGCTGAAAAATGGCGTTAAACCATAAAAAACAAACAAACTCAATACTTCAGGAGAAATATCTACAAAAACTTTGTTCTAATGGAATCCAGATACTGCAAAAGCTCTAATAGTCTATGACTAAGAAAACAAAAAAAATAAAAGCTATACAAATATAAAAATCTAAGATCAATTAATGTCTTTAACTACAGCAACAACAGTGCTGTCACAAAACTTAAGTGGTACATTTGTCTTGCTTGCCAAAGCAGTCACCGCAAAAAAGAAGTACAAATGATCATATAAACATTATATATGCCAAGTTGTACCATTACCTGTATAGCTGAGTTCATAAAACAGGTGTTTCCAAGGTTGGACAAACCACAAAGTCCTTGCCGTGAAGACTTTCCATCATACGAGTATCCCCCACTGTACCCTGAATCAAAGCTACTACTGCCGTTGTTGTAACTGTTTCCAGATCTATAACAAATTAAAAAGCAACAGGGTTTTTTCTGCCAACTTTAATGAGGTCTTATCAAGGGTCCTTATATTATGTACATTACTTTTCAAATATATGGGAGTCTCTCAGCAGATATAGACACATTTCTGCAACTATGTGAACAAAGTGAAGCCATGATTTACACATTTGGACATTTCAGAAGAAATCTGATAAAACAATATCATTAAACTCCATGTTTGTTTGTCAGCTCAACATGGAAACAATTCTGCAAGTTCATAAATCATAAATGTACCTTACATATTCAATTAAAAGTCAAGTCCAACAGCAATCAATGCAGACAACGATTCGCCATTGCAAAATGTGCAATCAGATCTGGATAAATGCTGTTTGTTTTACTGATTATTTCATGCAAACTGCAGAAACAAAAATCTATGAGTGCATTATGTGACAGCTTATCTGAATCTTTGTAATCTGCCATTTGAATTTACCATATATGCTTGCTTATAATTCATATCCAACTGCAGAATGCGAAGATCCAGCTAAGCTTTCACATAATGCACTCAGTCATATCTTTACGATGTCTGCAGTGTGACAGTTTATAGTGATGATTAGTGCTGGGGCATCATGCTACATACATGTAGCATGATGTCCCACCCAGTCACATTATCGTGACACCAACCAGTCCCAAGCAAAGCAGCTGTTAGTACCAATTTTATAAGTCTTTAGTATGATTCGGCTGGGGATCGAACCCACAACCTCCAGCATCCAAAGCAGATGCTCTATCCACAAGGCCACCAGAGTGGTGAACAGACCTTTATGATCTAAGCAGCTACTACTGAAGCCACAAAAATCTGATGCTCAATACAATCTGCCATAGTATTAAGGTACTGAATATTTCAAATATCCTCTATGTTAAAATCTGAAGGATTGGCAAGCAAGCAATAATTTATGATTCAAATAAAAATGAACTTCTGTTTTATGTAAAAGCTACTCAAGATAATATCAAGCTAAGAATCTTTCGAGATAATTAAATTGAAAACTTTACAACCTGTAACAATATAAATTTCTTACCTCAGTGATACTGAGCTGCTGTACGAGCTTGCACTGTTGTACGAGCTTGCACTGTTGGGACAAGAAATAAACCAAAGTTAATCCTCCAGAGTCACTTGGCATATATATATATATATATATATATATATATATATATATATATATATATATATATATATATATATATATATCACAAATATGTGAAAATTATTACCTTTGATGAAGTCTTAGTACAAATAAGTCTCATTTGTACAAATTAACATGTATGAAGTCATTAACTCCACGACCCACATTTATGTATCATGAAGCTGAACCCTACTTCCAAGCTCTGTAACATCAACATCATTTATGACACACCCAAGTAAGCAATATTAAAAACAAGGAGAAAGTTCTACAATGATATCAAATAACATTTCTGACAAAAAAATACAGGCAAAAATTGTAATATTACTAAACAGGATTATTTATGCCTAAAGTTTTTGGCTTGAGCGTTTGCATCTGAATTTCACTTTGGGCCTCAGAACTTAGTAGACAATTTTCACCTACACTTGTAAGGTAGCCAATAAAAAAAAGGTCTTCCAGCTGAGTAACAATCTCTCAGAGACTGATGTTATTTTGGATGCATTCTGACATAACCCCAAAAATGTGCTTTCTACCTTTAATCTCAATGAGTTAAGGAATTTTCAAAGTTAATGTTATACCTTTCCATACACATCACTGAGGACTGACCATCTATGAAATTATTCAAACTATGGAATAAGTCCTCAGCTTTCAAGATCTTTTAATATAATGCTCTGAACTCATTCAGCCCCATCACTGTTAAAAGCATTAATGCTGCTCTGCCCCCCAGTAGCACTAAGCTGTGTCTAGCTGCATGTGCCGCATATAGTTTTACCTGTTTATACAATTTTGTAAGTATCCTGTACATGCATTCACACTTACCTTAATTTCTCTTCTTATATCCAATAAAAATCCACAAAGTTTTCACAAATTATTCCAAATAAATTGGTCTATTCAGTGATGTATTGTTTCCTATTTGTCCAAGTCTTTCACAACTTTTTTATACACTATGAAATTAACACGATTGTTACAATCTGCTAGATCTGAAAGAACTCTATCATCATCGCTATCAGCATCCTCTTCTTCTAACGACTCAGTCTCAGAAGCATCTATGTCCGAATCTAAATCTCGCAAAATATCCAACTGCCAAACATATTTTTCCTTTCCTTCCTCAATATTTTCAAGATTAAACCAGAGAAACCCATCATTTTCGCTCTCACCATCACCAAGTCTTATGTCCGCCATCATTTATGATTTTTCATGAACAGAACATGTGTAGTGAAACTGCCATCCATTAGTAACCATTGGTTTCTGATCAATTCAAATTTACACAAAGAAAAGAAAAATCATTTCGGGTTGGTTAATATTGTTCTGATTCTTGGAAAACCCCAATTGTAACCAAAACAGAGACATCGTATCTAACACACATTCAAAGCAACAAAAGACAGGATTGGCATATGAATGCAGTCAACACACTTTGACAATTGGTGTGATCAGCCAGTGAATGCAGAAACTGGATCACATGTATTGACAGGATTTAAGCTGAATGAGTTAAGTAAACGCCATGAAAAAGTCCCCTTAAGGGACTTCTGCTCCAGTGGCAAAAAAAGAGACTTTCTCAGGAAATCCAAAGATAGGACTGTTTCTTCTCTGAATTTCTGAGTGTCTAAACTAATTTAGGCATAATAGATGTAAGACAGGAACTATTTTCATTAAGAGCAACTATACATCAGAAGTGTTCTTTTGCTGCAAATATCAATATTACTATCCACTCAGAAACAATAGCAATAACATGATTTTTTTCAAAATAAAGTCCATTGCCCTATTAGATGTCAGATGGGCATCAGTTTCATTTAAGATGTCACCATAAGAATTCTCTTGGTAAAACTTCAATGTCCTAGCAAACATTTCCATCAAGAGTAATCAATGCTGACTCGGGCATTCTGGACAAAAAGCTAAAAAGATTTTTAACCTATGCCAACCATGGAAGCCATGTTTGCTAAGGGCCATCAAAAAACAAAAATTTGATGAAGCATATCATAAGAAACATTTATACCCACCCTGATCGTAACTAGCTCAGCCAGTGTAAAGAAGACACAAACAAATTTTCCAACCTGGTTATAAAAGCACTTCATTGCCAAGAAAACCACCGCAAACACAATTTTAATAACGCATATAAAAGAACAAAATTTATTGAACCAGTTCCAGATAATCAAATATTCTTTTTTCCATTAATACCACATCATGAGGAACATTTATACTAAGCTTGACTCTGCAGATTTGAAAAGAAATCGAAAAAATGTTGATGGACAATAAAAAACATAGATGACATGCTGGATGGAGGTTTACACTGCAAGCTCAATTTGCCATACAACCAGGTGAATTTATAAACCTGTCCATTACATTTTCAAACAACCCACTACAAAAATGAAATTTTACTTCTACTTTGTGCAGATAAATCTGATATAAAAACAATATAATCATTTGTGTTACTGTTGAATTTTTATAAAATGACATGTTAGTTTTCGGGAAAGAATGCTGAACAATAAAAATAAGAGGACTATTTACAGAATGTTTTATACCTGCCCTGTGTTTAATAGTCCTCCATGTAGGCCCTACTAAGGCATGGTTGACTCTGAAGACTATAAATCATTCTGTATTTAACTAGTTCTAAGATGCAAATGCCATCATCTTCTTAGATTTACAATAATCATGATTAGACCCCAGAAATCTAAAGGTCTCAATGACAGCCATCAACAATGTTTGGTCCAGAAACTTCCCATATAACAAAATTTAATTTGTAAAATCCAATTATTCTTTAAATTACAACTGACCTTTCACGTTTTGGTCACTGAAAAATCAAAGACCTTAAGTGCAAGCCAACTTCAAACTTGATCAGAAAATATCTTACATTCAAAAACACCATTTTTGACACCCAAAATAGGCATTATTGTCACATCAGCACAATATTAGGTTTAGAATGACATCAAACTTAATGAAAGGAAATTTTACATTTAAACCTTTCTTGGGCAAATGTACATTGTCCAAATTATGTTTTCTTATTCAAAAATATATCCATTATAATAAAGTGAACATAAAGCAAACCAAACAAATTTCAAACTGACTTCACAATGGCAGCTGTTGATACCAGAAATGAAGAATATCAAACAACCCGATTTTACTGAAAAACAAAATTTGACAAAAATGACTCACCACACATGGAATGTGAACCTGTACTGTATCAAACAAGCAGTTGGTAGGTCTGCTTTCCAGTGTGAAGTAGTGATAACAAGATTCAAGATGGCTGCAATGGTGGCCATATTTGATATTAGATTGATCCCACTTTTATCTACCTAGTTACCTGATGTTGTTATGATTTTCCAAAAGGAGTATCAATAACAAGACTTTCAAGATGGCCACCATGGTGGCCATACAGGTCATCAGTTCATCATAAGAAGTAATTTTATCAAAACTTTCATCAGAACCATTCAGTGTAACTATAGAGAAAACGTTTTCAAGATTGCAACTGTGGCAAACATTCCGATTGTCTAACACCATTTCATCTTGCCATGGGTTCAATGTGTTTATCAACTTTTATGGCAATCATCCTAGTAATTTAGGAGTATGAATAACAAATATTGTGTTAATGGCTGGTCAGTTGGACAAAGGAAGAGAGACCATCCAATAAGCTCTCATTATATATTAACAGAAGAGACTTTTATGATACCACAAAATCTATCCCCATAACCTATTTGTTTTGCTACCATAGCATATTTAATTTTAACACTTTATTCACTATATTATTCAAAAGAAATGGAAGCCATGTGCCTTTCCAAAAGACACACTAAGGCAACCAACCCAGGCTGACATAGTTAGTAAACCTACTACTTCAAATACTCAACCAACTCAATATATGGAAAACATTCAAACATAATTACAGGTATATAAAACGTTCCAATATTATACCTTTTAGCTTGTCTTGGCCAGGTGCCATCGTCATTCTTAAGTTCGATCACAATCACCTGTAAAAATAAATGACCAGCTGACACTTTTCAAAGTAATCTTCTCTATGTGCTCCAGATTTTCTAATATAAAGTGACCACACCCACAGAAAAGACACATATCTGTTGACCTTGAGTATATATTGAACTGGCTCTAGTAGTGACCAGTGTCTGGCATGATAGCGGAGGGCACTGGTAACTAATCCAGTGTAGCATGCACACAGATAATGCCAAGATGTGGAACCATGACATGCATGTAGTATTCCATCAAGAGCGATATAGAGGGGCCACTGCACTCCACTGCTCCAAAGACCTGCCATTCTGCCCATACTGTGTGCTCTTCTACCTCAATAGCCTGTATCAGTGTGCCTCTCTACCTCAATAGCCTCTATCAGTGTGCCTCTCTACCTCATTTGCCTGTATCAGTGTGCCTCTCTACTCTGGTATCTTTATAAGGACGCACTGTCCACATGCCTCGTTAAACTTAACCATGCTGAACTGTTTGCTAATCACATTCTACTCTACTTACAAATCTTTACAAATTCCATGTTTTCCCTATTTATCAATACCTGCCATATTAAATGACAACAGTTCTGTTAATGTGAATAATGACATTCAATTAAACATAATATCAATTTTTTTAAAATTATTTTTTATAACTATGATAATTATTCTTGACATCATAGCCGATACTGCAAGTAGTGGCTGTAAAGAATACCTCCTGGTTAATGTGCTTTGAGTGGACTTGCACCCATTATACCAAAGATTAATTAGTATGTACAATAAAGTGCCTATTGAACCTATGTATTGTGTTTTTTAAACCTCTAGGAAAGTTATCATTCTTTCAAGTGCTGTCTTGCACATCTGATACATGTAAAAAAAACATAACAACTAAACTGTCAGAACAGTTGTTTGCAGTAAACATAAGAGTACCATTGGGCTGACACTTTCTAATTACTGCCTAGCTCTATTGCAAACTACAACCAGCACTTGTTTGCCTATTTTACTGTATACAACTTCTTAAATTTCTGGGAAGAAAACTTTCGTTCCATAAAAAGTTTAATAATATACTCAATATACTTCATTGAAAAACAATATACATGTAGTCTGAAGTAAATACATCGTGGTAAAAATGGTCTAGTCAAGTCAAAATACCAATGAGCACTAATACTAATAAATGTCAAGGCCTTGACAAGAATACAGAGTATGAAATAAACATATTGTCCACTATCAATATTTTTCATCATGCAAATGTTTCCACCATACATGATGTGATATTTCCACCATGCTATGCATGACCTTTCCACTCACAAGCTCAATGTCATACACCTGCTATTCTAAAGATATTAAACTGATGAATATTAGCAATCTTTCTGGCTGGTATTTGTACATGAATGTTCACACATTCAATGAATGATTAAATTTGTTTACTACATATGTCCAATGTTATCACCATGTACTTCAACATGATATGAGCATAAACAGCTTGAAAAATAAACTATAAATTTGGAAATATAATATTTTTCAGCACAAAATAGGCAATAGATGGCGGCCAGTATTAATGGTGGAGGAAGAACCCGGGAAAACCCCAGAAAGATACACTGACCCAAAAGAAGCTACTGCCAAGCTTTCTCACATACCCACATTGGCCGAATCGGAGACTTGAACCCATGCAGAGGTGAGATGGCAGTGAACTGTAATGGAGAGCGCTTTAGACCTCTCGGACACAAGAGTCCCAGTGAAACATAAATAATCTTTATTGTAAATAATGTATGTATAAACTCTCGACATTCTTTGGTTACTTTTATAACTAAACATTTACACAATTTTTGTTAAATATGACCTTGATTTTCCAAGTTTTCCTCTAACGTGTTTGTATAAAACATATATGAAATGATTGTAGGTCACAGTGTTATGACTATTGTTTGTATAAAACATATATGAAATGATTATAGGTCACAGTGTTATGACTATTGAGTTTGTATAAAACATATATGAAATGATTATAGGTCGCAGTGTTATGACTATTGTGTTTGAATAAAACATATGAAATGATTGTAGGTCACAGTGTTATGACTATTGTGTTTGTATAAAACATATATGAAATGATTATAGGTCGCAGTGTTATGACTATTGTGTTTGTATAAAACATATATGAAATGATTATAGGTCACAGTGTTATGACTATTGTGTTTGTATAAAACATACATGAAATGATTATAGGTCACAGTGTTATGAATATTGTGTTTGAATAAAACATATGAAATGATTGTAGGTCAGTGTTATGACTATTGTGTTTGTATAAAACATATGAAATGATTATAGGTCGCAGTGTTATGACTATTGTGTTTGTATAAAACATATGAAAGAATTGTAGGTCACAGTGTTATGACTATTGTGTTTGTATAAAACATATATGAAATGACTGTAGGTCACAGTGTTATGACTATTGTGTTTGTATAAAACATATATGAAATAATTGTAGGTCACAGTATTATGACTATTGTGTTTGTATAAAACATATATGAAATGATTATAGGTCAGAGTGTTATGACTATTGTGTTTGTATAAAACATATGAAATAATTGTAGGTCACAGTGTTATGACTATTGTGTTTGTATAAAACATATGAAATGATTATAGGTCACAGTGTTATGGCTATTGTGTTTGTATAAAACATACATGAAATGATTATTGGTCGCAGTGTTATGAATATTTTGTTTGTACAAAACATACATGAAATGATTCGAGGTCGCAGTGTTATGAATATTTTGTTTGTACAAAACATATATGAGATGATTATATAGGTCGCAGTGTTATGGCTCAGAGCCACATATTGGGATAATAAGTGTATCTGATAATAAAATGTAAAATTGTTGTACATAAAAATGCACTGATGATACAACACAGTGGCTCAAAAGCTAGTTTCGACAAAAACAAAATATCACTATATCCATGATTACAGTTTGTAGTAAGCAGTTGCCAATATATCTGGGTCATTAGGATGCTTTCTGTTCCATATATTACAAAAGCAACTGGATCAAAGTTACTCTGAATTTTTGCAAGTGTTTTACTTTAAGCTATGGATTTGCATTAGTTGTACAAATATGAAAGTGCTTATTGCCAGGATGCTTTCTGAAATTTTTGGTAACATTCTATAAAGAATTTTTCTTAAAGAACTCCTTTATATATACTTGCAGCAACAGTCGCCATATCTAAGGTGGATTTGCACCTTTTATACAAAATTCATAGACTCTAACCCAGGATGATTCTGTAATGTTTGGTCATATTCTACCCAACAATTAGGAGAAGTGATTTTAAAATGGAAACAAAATTCTGCTCAACAGTTATAAGTGATTTAACAACCAACACAGGGGCCCCCGAGTGGTCTACAGCGCTTTCTGTTATGGATCACTGCCATCTCACCTATGTCTGCATGGTTTTGAGTCCCAGATTTGGCCAATGTGGGTATGTGAGAAAGCTTGCTAGCAGCATCTGGTGGGTCGTTGGTTCTTTCCAGGTTTTCCTGGCTTCTTACTCCACCATTAATACTAACCGCCATGTATAGACTATCGTGTGCTGAAAAATGGCGTTAAACCCTACATCAACAACCACCAACACAAAAAAATCATGATGGCAGAATGTCATCATTAGTATGTATCTGGAAGGTTTTCATGCCAGGAAGAAATATTTAAAATAGCTTTTATTTTGGTCTATTTGTAGCAGCACTTGACCAGCTCAAAATAATTTCCATCCGTATCATAGGAAGGTTTACCTGTCCTTGGTAGAGACCTGCATCTTGAAGTGTGTTGTCTGGTTTTGTCAGTTGTTCATACGTGTTGGTGGTGTACCGATTCCAAAGTCGCACTTCTTTATTGTCAGCAATGTTGAATGTCCTACGCATTTCCTTCTCCAGGTCCTCTTGGAAAACAAAAATTATAATAAATGCCAACTATTTTAAATAAACTGAAAATACATATTTAAAAATCTGACTCTCAGAAACACCTTTTTATAAATAAAACAGCTGTTATTTCAGTTTTATAAGATTACTCATAAGAAATAGTAGTACAAAATGATGTGCACTGTATTTAAAGCCTTTATACACATCTTCTGGCGATTCAGTGTCCAACAACCATAAATACATGTGTAATATCCGCACAACTACTTCATAGTTAAAAATATATATCTAATATCAGACTATATCAGTTTCCATTATATTTGGCTTGTGTTATATATACATATCTGCTGTCTGTTTAAATATTGAATGACACCTTCCTATTCAGACTAATCATAGATTTAAACCAAACTTCCTCTGCAGACTTGTCACATGAAAATCCAGCTTTCTGGGTTGTCTGGTCTATAAAGCAGCCAAAATATGTTCCTGACAATATCCAATGTAAAAAAAAGTTTTAGAGATACACTGAAATTAAATGAGATCCCCTTTTAGGTATGTTAGCCTATCATTTAACAATAAAACTGACTATACTTTTGTTCATAAAACATGCATTACCCACCCCCACACATCACCAACAGAATAAAATGACCACGTCCAAAAGTTAAAAAATGTACAACATTCCGATAGTGACATCAACAAGCTGGTGAAATTTCATTTGTCTACCTGAAGTGGTGTGTTACTAATTGGATTAACAAAGTTCTTGTTAAAAAAAACTATATGCAATTCCAAATGTGTACAAATATACATAATCAATAACAGTTACGGTCCAGTGATAAATAAATATGGTGCATTCATTCATCCAATTCCAGTGCCATAACTTCATGTAACTTCATCAAAATATTTGTTAAAATAAAAAAACCATGTACAATAGTTTTCCTCATGAACTGTCTGCATCTTTCTTGTCACTTCATCTTTACTGTATTTTTTCAAGTTTTAATTTTATGTACCAGTCTAAGATATGGTGCTGAATTTATTTCTGCAACCACATAGCAATGTTTGTTCTAAATATTCTGGTATACAATTTTTACTTTCAATTTTTTTTTCAATTTGCACTAAATCTGTCATTTACACAAAAATTATTGGCATCAGTGATCAATGTAATTCAACTAAATAAAATGATATGCATCACTGAGCACAAAGTTTACTAAAGTTTAGACATGTACAAGTCATGGGTAGGAAATAGCTTCATAATATTTGCCTAAATAAAAATTGCTTACTATACAATTTCTTTTAAGTTAGAATTTTAGAATTAAAGAGTAAATTGTATTTGTAATTATCAAAATGGGACATGTTAAAACATGTTCAAGAAACAAGATACGAATGCTAAAAGAAAACCAGACAAGTGTCCATATGTCACGGATGTCTCTGCGATGGTGATGAAACTTAAGACAAAGTTATATGCAAAATGGGTGCCATAAATTCTGACCACAAAACAATAAAACTCAGTCCGCCACCATGTTATTCTAAATGTAATATCTGATACCAATTTTCTTTAGATCCACTGAAAATTGTATAACAAACTAAGAGCCAAGATTTAGTCAAACTGGAGCCATAAGTCCAAAATTTCCTGAAAAATTGTAAATATCAAACTTAACCTTAAATGTAAAGCCTAATTATTTTTTTTCTGTCAAATATATTAAGTGCATCAAAGGTTATTCGGCAAAAACAAAAATTGAAGGCAAAGTTCTAGATTAGGGGTGACAGCTCCATAATATTCTGGATAAGAAAATCCACAGTATAATCCAAATATCTTCAAGTTTTAATGTGAAGCCTAACATCAAATTACTTTCAGAAACTGTCGACAGAAATGTAACAGAAGAGTAAAGTATGAAATCAAAACTGAGGCCACAATTTCATTAAAAAAAAAAAATATGCTGGAAATTAAAAAACACATGTCCTATAATCATCAGCTTTGACAATATGCACATAAACATAAAATGAAAGAAAGAATAGAATATATATATATATATATATATATATATATATATATATATATATATATATATATATATATATATATATATATATATATATATATATATATATAACAGTTTATCAGTAAGAACAAAATAGTGAATTTGTATTTTTATAAGCAAAATTATATAAAACATATAAAAAAAACATTTTAAAATGCATTCAGATCTTGCAAAAATAATTCATCTTTCAAATAAAGGCCAATAGCTTCTGCCACAAGTACACTCCCTCCCTGCTGTATGATGGCATGTCTGATCAATACAAACTATGCTATTGGTTAAAGTTCCAGATTTTTCATACACGTTTGAAATGATAATAAGTGATCACTCTGACAACACTCATTCAACAGTCACATGATCAACTGCATCCTGAAACTGTCCACTAATTTATTAATGCATTCATCAGGGTATGACTGAAATCTTTAGGATTAAGTCTCAGTCTTGTAGTGCAAGCTTTGTGTTCACAAATACTAATTTCAATAGGTTCCGAACACTATGTATTAAATTCTAATCTACATGTACAGCTATGCATACACACAAAACAAGCAGACAAGAATAAAAAATCTTTAAATACTAAAAATGCATGCATATCCATGTAAAAATTTCCATCTGTTTTGCATGAAAGCTTTTTTAAAATGTCTCTGCAACTGCTATGTTTATAAATTCCTAATATTAAAAAATATGACAAACTGTTAATTAAAAGTAAATCTGCTACATCTCTGTATCCCCAATCAATAACATCTGAAGTCTGACTGATAATATATATCATTATTTTCACAACACAAACACAATTTTACATCAAAACTTAATTTTACCAAGCATCTGGTGTGAAAATGGTAGCTCTGGGGTACAGGTGGGGTGTCGAAAGTGGACAATGTAAACATTTTAAAATGTTATCAGTTTATGCTTAAACATAGTTCATGTGTACCTATTTTTGTCAGTGATTAGCTAAAACTTGTAAAATCGTCAAAATGTGGCAAACATTTTCCAATCAGAATGCTCGATACAACGAACATGCATTTATCTCCAATGTCTTACCTGCTAGTGATCAATCTAACAAGTAAACAATGTACTCTGTTTACAAATGAAATCTTGATAGTTTGTATATTCAAAAAAACAACAACATGAAAGCCCAATTTTGTGATGATATAAATCTTGCTCAAAAGGGCCAGGCACAGAAAACTAACAATGTCAGTGCTGCAGATGCAGCAATGACGATTCTGTATTTCAAACTGTGACTCATGTCCTGAGACATGTCTTCTGATAATGACGATGCTGAAAGTACAGATTTTCTCAAGGCATCAGAATCACTGGTATAAAAAAAATTTAACCAACATTTTCCGATTCTGTGCACTAATTGCTTAGGCAAACCTGTGAATGTGTTTACAACATTCAAGATAATCCTCAACTGCAAGTTTATTGTCCCTTGGATACTTGCTAAATTTTCTTTTCCTACACACTGATGTTAATCTCCCAACTCTAAGTAAACTTTCTGATGCATTATTGCCTATATAATGTAAGGAATGCTAAGTGCTGAATAAATTTCTTATCTAAAGGTAAATGAAATCGTGAAATATTAATATTTTATAGAAGTATCAAATTTCTCAAGTTTTACATTTTATTACAACAAATGCATGATTTAGAATTTATTACAAATGTACAATTTAGATTTTAGATGCATTTAAAATTAAGACAAACATGATTTACAAGAACTGACCTGTTTTAATATCACAACCGAATTTTCAACCCAAGGTAGAACCAATTTCTGGAATAAAATGTTTGTTAATATTTACCCAAACACAATAAATTAAAAAAGCATCCACTGCCTTGCCATTACAGCTCTCACAAGCTAACTAAACCATCACTAGATCTGTTTGCTTCTTATGATTGTACACAATTGAGATGTCTAAAACAACTGCACAATCTCTCTTCTGAATGGCATACAGAAATGATCTCAACATCTCAATTCTGATCTCTGGATCCCTGAATGTGCTAGTTGAAGTACGTAAGAACTATGATCAGAATGGAGCTTAACATCTAAAAAAACCTGACAGTTTATGTTGTGTACAATCTATATTGCCCTTCCCATGAGGAGAGTCTATAGTATGCTTTTGGAACATCTCTTGGATCTTGGACAGATGGGGAGGGTATCTGAATGCAAGCTGGAGGCCCTTGGAGACGATCTACAATAACCACAAGTCTCTACCACTCTATGACCAGATGATGAATTCTTATCCTCACCAGGACATTTTAAAGTGTGGCTTAATTTTTCAACTGGTAGGCTACAAAGGTGATAACCTATGTTGAAACTGGTCCTTATTTCCCCATTATTGTAATCGCTGGCACTCTGAAACTGGGCCTTAGCTGAGAGATGGGCTTGGAAAAGAGTCTCACATTTTCAACATGCTTTAGAGGGGTCTTTCTTTATCCTTTGGGGTCTCTTGGAAACAATGGCTAGACTCTTGGACACTAGGTCTGCATGGAGGCCTGTTTCCTTACCTTGTCTATGTGGCCAATGAATAGGAGATGAATACAGAGGCTGAAGATGACCTTCTCATACTCTTTTAGCTGTACAGACATGGATATTATGCATCTCATTCTGTGATCTGGAGATTAACAGATGCAACAATGGCACTGGTAAGTGGTTACTCTGCTGGTATACTGAGTACATTACTCTTAGATGTATCCGCCAGTGCGGTTTTCAATGGAGAGGACTATAGTAAAAGTAACATTGGTCATGCATGTGCACTCATTTGAAATTTAATATAAATAATTTTTATAAAATTTAACACTAATTTTCATTAACCAAAGTCTGTTCTTTCCAGATTTTTGAATGCTCTGCACCTTAACTGTAACCAAGAAACTTCCTGACGAATATTATCTACCGCTATAGAATTTTACAATGGTGGCCATGTACTTAACTTGCATCAAAATAAGGAGCACATCGAGTGGAATGGTCATAACTGAAGTACGAATTTGTTTATCAACATGCGTAGCTTTCATCGTGATATCACTGCATGTCATATTCAATCCGGATTGTACTGGATCTCACCTTTAGGTCTATTTCATCCAAAAATGTCTTTGTAGTTTAACATTGATTTTACCAAATGCACATATCAGGGCTTAATGACCTTCCAAAGAAATATGGATGTATACGAATCCAAATGAAGTGAATACTTGCCACTTAAAGGTATGTATAATCAAATTCTAAAAATGACAAAGTACTGAAATATTCGGTGTTGAATGCCTATATGATCCATGTCACTTATACTTAAGGCTCTGCTTAGATACCAAGTTAAATAAAGAAGCATTAACTAGAATGTTGTAATGCAGGTGCTGCATATAGATAATGAATTTTTGGTCCCTGTACAGAGGAAGATTTCAACTTTCCCAGCCCCAAAATGTCTATTAACACAACTGGAACCATCAAGTTTGTCCTGTAGAAAGCAGGATGAAATTTGCAAAACTAATGCCCTGTTGCTGTTGGAAGCAGCGTAAAATGTCACAGACAGTATTATCTAAACGAAGGGTGGACTTTTCTGCCTTTTTTCTTAAACAAAAGATCAACAGATTTAGGAGTTCTGTAAGAGACCACTAACAACATGAAATGGCTGGCAGAACTCCAGAAGATTTCGTCAAAAGATGCAAAAACAGTCTTTCCTGGACATTTTAGGATCGAGGAAAGATTTGGCTTCTAAGCATGTCTTCACATCTGGAAGAATTGGGTGACAAACTATGTTTTCAAATGAAGCAACAACCAAGCAATTTAAGCAGAAAAAGAGGAACAATAAGACTAGCAGTCAACTAGTAATAGTCAAACAGGCAGTACACCATGTTGGTATTATCTATACTGCCTATGCAGTGCTTATAAGCTCTCACTGTTATCATTTTGAATTACCGGTATAGCATTGCTAACTGTGGAGGCACAGTCCTTCTTTTAACATGACAAACAAACATATATGCACAACATTCATTCAATGTATTAAAAAATCTGACTAGCCAGTCAGACTGCTTACTTTCTCTTTTGTCCCAATCCACCATGAGATCAGGTGGCACCAGACCAAAAGGCTAGCATAATTTTTGCATACATGATAGTTTTATGAGATCACAAATGTAACTTAAGGTTGGTCTGGATCTTTTAGATCTTAGATACTGGTACTAGGATGAGAGAGCAAGATTCAGGAACAAAACAAGTGGGGTATAGGCCATTTTGATAACAGTTATATGACTTATAAATTACCCTAATTTACCCATGATGCAATGCTGTGATGGAGGCCAACAAAGCATAAGAATAAATGCTATCCAACAATATATAATGTGTATATATCTTATTAATCATGTCTTCATGTGATGTCAATTTATAAATCATCAGTCTAAATTGATCAATGCCAATAAAAATGTGTTAAATGTAAAATAAATTTTAAAAAATTGTTTAAATCAGTATTGCATACAAATTAACTGATTTTCATATCCTTGTAATGTGCTCTACCCATGCCATTTTGCAATGATATCACATATTTTGATACTCATAAAACAGATGTGAAGCACAGAATTCAAACTATACAACAGTATATGTGTTGATATATTATTAATTACTTCTTTATTTGTCTGTCCTTTCACCTAATGCTTTCCAATCTAAATGTTACCGATCTTCATATCCTTGGTACATGCTTCTACCCAATGCTGTTTTACAACGGTGCCATATATCTCAGTACTAATGCTACAGATGTGAAGCACAAAGTCCAAGCCATACAAAAGTATATAATTTGTGTATGAATCTTATTAAGTAGGTCATCCTTTGTCTGTGCGCCTAATGCAATCATACATGATTGTTTTTTGTCTAGGCAAAAAAGTCTTGCGAATCATAAACAAGCACCAATTTGGGAAAATCTGATATTAATTGATAAGTTTCTCATCACTCTAAAGCCATCTGTGATAATATAAATTTGTACAACTGCAAACAAAAAAATGAATATTTTTATTCAGATTTGCTTGCAAATTTACCAATTTTCACATCCAGGCTATGTGCATCTACCAAAGTTGTTTTCCAATGCCACCACATATTTTGATGCTAATACTACAGATGTGAAGCATAGAAATCAAGCTATACAACATTTATTAATATGTGTAGGTATCTTATTAAGTAAGTCCTCATTTGTCTGTCCATGCACCTAATACCTTATAATATGAACGCTACTGATCTTCATATCCGTGGTTAGACTATTTGCCTTGGATGTAGAAGCTTGTGGGTTCATTCCCTGACAGAGTCATACTTAAAGACTTACAAAAAATGGTACTAACAGCTGCCTTGCTTGGCATTCACCATTAAGAGATTAGTATTAGAACCGATCAGTCTGGTGTCAGGATAATGTCACTGCTACATGCCTGCGACATGATGCCCAAGTGCTAGGCATCACTATAAAACTGCCCCACTGCAGACATCATAGCAATATGACTGATGTTTTTTTTAACAGAGCTATGATAAAAATCTGAATCACACACATACATATCCTATATAAATGTGTCTACCCATGCTGTTTTGGGATGGTGCTACATATTTTGATGCTAATACTATGGATGTGAAGCTATAAAACATTACATAATATGTGTATGTATCTTATTAAGTACATCTTAATTTGTCTGTACATGCAACTAACACATTCCTATACAAATGTTTTACATATAGGCAATTACGACAATCATATACAACCACCAATTATGACAAATTTTATATCAATTTATATGGTTCTCATTACTCTGAATGGACTCAATATCGCTTAAGGTTAGCGACTTTACCGATCTACATATCCATGCCATATGCCTCTACCCTTACCTTGTTGCCACATATTTCGATGCTGTTACTAGAGATTTCAAGCACAGAATTTAAGTTATCCAAAAGTATTTATTATTATGAATTTTATATCTAAAAAAACGTATTCATTTGTCTGTCTGTGCACCTAATGCCTTCCTATGCAAATGTTTTCCATATAGGCAAATAGGTCATTCTGATCATAAAAAGGCAAAATTGATATCAATTTATATGCTTCTGAATCGATCTATACCAATACAAATGTGTGAAAATGCAAAATAAAACTGTTGGTATCTTTTTTACTCAGTATTGCTAAGGGTTAGCAACTAGCTAGTCAATACATCCATAACAGAAGTATTGCTCTCCAGAAATCGGTATTGTAAATTCACACACAGTTTCTGATTTAAATTTAATTTAATTTAAATTTAAATGTACCAAAAACCTCTTCAAGGGAGATTTATGTCAGGGGCAGTAAAAACCCTTATCAAACAGACCCCTTTAGAAAATTCACTCAAAATAACAAAGAGACATTACCAGTTTTTAAAATTCATGCTCACCAGGCACAAGTGTAAATACAAATGCCCACCACTCCTGTTGCATAGTGGTTAGAGTGTTTACCTTGGATACGAGGTTGCAGGTTCAATCTCCAGCCAAAATCATACCAAAGACTTATAAAAATGGTACTAGCAGCCACCTAGCTTGGTGGTCAGCATTAAGAGGTTAGTGTTAGGACTGGTTGGCCTGGTGTCAGCTTAATTAGACTGGAATGGACATCATGCTACATGTCTGCAACATGATGCCCTGGACATCATGCTACATGTCTGCAACATGATGCCCTGGTGCAATGCATCACTATAAACTGAAGACTTCGAAGCAATATGACTGATGGGATTTGGCACCAGATCTTCTAGCCAAGAAAGTTAACTCTTGTCCAACGTTTACCTTTCGTTACCCAACAAATGCAAATGATAAGGTGAATTTTTTTGTTAGCTTGGGAGGCTCAGATATGTAAGACAATGTTCCAATATATTTTATTTGGATATTATATTTGAAGCAAAATCCATCATGTATATACACATAACAAAAATCTGCCATATGTATTTAATCGACCACAGCAGTTCAATTATTCAGACTCCATAGAAGAATAAAAAGTTTCTGGAAAAATGATGGAAGTTCTGAAGAACAATTTTCAGTGATACCAAAGATATTTCAGTTACAAAAGTCATCGTATAAACAACATTTTGTTCATAGAAGTTGTACTTTACTGACAAGCTATTAGTTATGGGTGCATCATATAGGGCCCTACTAACTAAATTTTATTCCAAAAGATCTTAAACAGGAATTTTATTTGGGAAACCGTTGTTGGGCAAAGATGGGCATTCAAGGGCCATAAGTAAACATAATGATGATGCAGAATGCTTGAAATTAGTGGCCACATCAATACAAGCAACTTGAGACTTATCAACATGGGCCATATCTCATTTGAAAATGAAGCTAACTGTCAGACTATACCCCTATAAACAACAGTACCATTAACAGCACATTATATATAGCAGCCCCAAGTGGCCGAGTGGTCTAAAGCACCCTCCATTATGGATAACTGCCATCTCACCTGTCTGCATGGATTAGAGACTCGGATTCGGCCAATGTGGCTATGTGAGAAAGCTTGTCATAAGCGTCTCGTGGGTCGGTGGTTCTTTCCAGGGTTTCACCAGGTTCTTCCTCCACCATTAATACTGGCTGCCATGTATAGCCTATCCTGTGATGAAAAAAGGCGTTAAACCCTACAACAACAACAGCACATTATACCCTCTTTTCATGTGTAAAATATGAGTACTAGTGAGGCATGATTGACTTGAGATTACAGCATATTATACACACCAATTAAAATGGGATCTAATGGGGCATGATTGAGTGGAGATTACAGCCCATTATGTCCCTAATTTATGTGTACAGGTCCTCTATATGGACACTAGTGGTGCAAGATTGACTGGAGATTACATTATACCTCCAATTCATGTATAAAAGTCCTCAATATGGGATCTACTCATAATGAATTGGATCAAACAAATGCTAAATAGTTCTTGAGCTAAGCTGCTTACAAGCTTCAATGTAAGAATATTAAATTAATTGTCATGGGCTATAACACCACACAAAATGGTAATAACTGAGACAAAAACCATAAAAGTCACATCATGGTCTTTGAGATAATTTCCATGCCAAACTGCATCAAAATATGTTGAATAGTTCATGGGTTATGCTGGTTGCAACTATCTCCTACTGTGGTAGATTTAAAACTGACCTAAGAACCTCATCAAAACTGAACCTGAAAAAAAACCTGAAATGAGATTTATTTTGTCACTGGCATTTAAAATAGCAATTATGTAAAAAGGACTGCAAAACTATGGCGGTTAAAAGGAAATGAGAAAACACAAACAGGTGGAAAAGATAATTATTATAGGAAACAAATATCTCAATATGAGAACCTTGTAATTTTGAATGTATTCATGCAAATTAGATACCTATTGTGTCTGCTCGACTGAACGGACGGCTGACAGGATGTTCAAGATCTTTATTTTGACACAGCTTTAGTTCCACTGGGTAAATTTCTATTTTTAGTTGTTTTTGATAATATCCCTCTGTTATTACCTTCCTACCAACAGGTTCCTGAAAAGAAGGACCAAACTGAGACCTAAACATGCAAGCATCCATTGGCAACTAAGCTAAAAGGGAATTACTATGAAAGAAAATGATGCAGGCTTCTTGGACATAGTAAACTGACAAGGTAATGTTTTAAAAATTTCAAGTTAGAAGGGTGATTGTCTGGTGAAAGCTTCTACATGTGCAGTGTAAAATTCAGGCATGCAAAAAAAAGCACAAAAACTGTGACAATCATTAACCAATTAATAAACAAATAAGGGCAGGGTGCTGTTTTCTTGCAAGGGCACATGGAATATGTAATGACCACTTTCAAGGGCAAAATATTCAATGGTTGCATGGGCAATAATTGCAACACACTGTTATTAGTATCCTCTGTTTGTTTTGCCATGGGTCAATTACAAATGCATAAATTCCATGAAGAGTTGGTTACATCTCCATTTCTCACAAGGGAGATAACACTGGGTGAATTTTAGACATGAAAATGAACAAGATGTCTCTCCTAATTTGACCTTTAGTCAATCCCGATTTTATGATTGCTGGAGGTTACAACCATAGTTTTGGAGAAATAAATACATATTTACCATATTTACCCATGTGCAACACATAAAATTAAATGTGAAAAAAAAATCAGATCTGCCAATTTAATCATGTACAAGCAGACTAGGAATGTTGGTTAACTTTTGTGGCCAATTCAGTTAATCATAATGTAGCCTTCAATGAAGTAATTTAACAAAAATATAACTTTTACTTCATATATTAATCACAATGGTGAATGTCATACTCTGGTATCTGTCATGTAACATAAATTTTGGTGGTGGTAAACCTAATTTTAATCAAGAACTTCTTAGCTACTAGCACTGTACTGCTTTCCTTTTTCCACAACTCAAAGTTCCCCATCCAAGCTAATTATCCCTTCCTCCAATTCGTATCAGAAGGTTAGAATTAAAAACCAGATCTCAAACTGAATCCAAAGTCCAGCCAACATATGGAATACTATCCTCTTCTGACTTGAACCTAGACTACAGGACATTGGAGTACAGTGATATGAGGGAATCTATACAATAGTAGAAGTATTACATAACTGAAATTAGTTTTACTGCCCATAAAAAAGAACATTATACATCACAGCATCAATATCCAACCTGCCGCAAAGACTCAAAAAGCACAAGGAGGAAAAGGCGGTGTGAGATCAGCACGAGGCAGCTCTCTTGATATTATCCACTGAGACGATGTCCAAACATACATATTGAAGGTGATGGTGATAGATTCCTTGTTAAAAACACGGGCAGGCAAAGAAACAAATAAAAATTACCTCAGTAAACAACCCTTTTCCAATGACAAGATATTTGGGGGGGGGGGATGGGAGGGAAAGCCCTGCGTGGCCAAGTGGTCTAAATCGCTCTTTGTTATGGATCATTGCCATCTCACATTTGTGTGGGTTTGAGTCTCAGATTCGATCGATGTGTGTATGTGAGAAAGCTTGCCAGTAGCTTCTCATGGGTCGGTGGATCTTTCCCTAGGTTTTCATGGGTTCTCCCTCCAACAATAATACTGGTTGCCATGTATAGCTATCATGTGCTGAAAAATGGCGTTAAACCCTACAACAACAACAGTCCATAGGGATGCAATGGACAGTATAAAAAGAATCTAACAGAAAGTTTCTCTCAGGGGTTCAAAATGGGGTCTAACAAAAACAAAAGATCATTCTAGACATTTGCAAACATAACACTGGTCGCTGAAGCTCAAAATACCTTATATGATCAAAATGACAAGGGTATGGCAGAACCACAAAAGGACTTGACAGTTAGAAAGGATGACCCTATAGCCCATGATAGTTGATACCGATCATTCTTTCTTTTACTCAAAAAAGACAATCCACAACTGCTCTGTGAACAGGACAACTAGGATCAGCCCATTTCCTAAAACACTAATTAAAAAAGATTCTTCACTTCGCATCATAAATCCTGAAAACAGATGACTCCTAGCTTGGATAAAATAGATGAAACCTTACTCTAAAACTGGTCCTGGTGGTGAAATAAGGCAAGTGTGCAGACTGAGAATCTAGAGGCTGTTGTGGCGAGACTCCCTGTGCTTTAACACCAGGTTCCCCCTCCACAGTAATCTCCATGGTTCATCTATCAACAGGTAAAGGATGTCATAGAAACAGGATGAGCCTGGCAGTGGAGATGTGAAAATTCTGATTTGGTGGTGTGTAATTTTCTTTGGAAAAGTGGGTTGACATTCATTTGAAACTGAACTCATTCACAACCCATGCCCTATGACTGGAACTGAAGAGATATATAAGGGGAGTTGTTCAGTTTCATAGCAAACAAGTCAACCAAGGGTCTTCTCATAAGTGAAAAGTTACTATATGCCAAATTAGTATTCAGTGAAAATGCCAAGATCACCTCTGGACAGTCTGATTGCCAGGATATTCCTCTGGCCTGGAATATGACATACTTTGAGTGTTCTCCTCTGCGGCTGCCCAATGAAGGAGGATCCAGACTTCCATGTGAAGATTATCCCCACATAAGTAACAAGATCCGATTTCTTTAATTCTGGGTTAAGAGCAAGACAGGTCACAGTAAACCAACAGTGGGTCAGGTCCTTTCGAAGAGACATGAGGATTCTATGCAACAACTGGTCAATTAAATATCAGAAAATGTGGATCCCTAATAACCTCAAGTGAGCTGCTCACACCATCCTGGTTAAAGCCCTGATAGATAAGGCAAGGCTAAGATAGAGTTTGAAACTAAAATGCTTTCTGGTTGAGATAAAAGATGTTTTCTGCATGGAGGAAGATGGTGATGCGAAGCTACACATTCTAATGTATGAAAGAGACCACCCAGTCACTGGACCTTATGGCATTCCTGACCAAAATAGTAACCTCCATCTAAAGCATTCTTCAAAGAGAAATCTGTTTAAGGCAAAAAGGTTAAATATGAGCTTAAACGATGGGGTTCCATGATGGGAAAGATGTTCTCCAAAACAAAGCCAGTAGCCATACTGAAAGATGGTGTGCGTGATTAGGATTTTTTTAAACATAGCTTGAACAATTTTTCAGTCATATCACAGTGTTGCAGTCTATAGTGATGTCTAGCACTGGGGCATCATGGAATGGGTACGCACAGCATATGGTATGCCCAAGCATAGTTCCGGAAAAACAACATGCCAAACAATCTCCTATATGGACACTGGGAAGAGAAAGACACATCAAGAAAGGGTGAAATTCCATAGAGCCAATTCCCTCCTAGGAGTCCAAAAACTTTCTCCCCAATACAGTTGTGATTTGAAAGGATTCACAGAGAATATTGAAGAGGCTAAAGCTGTTTAACTCATTCAACAAAAGGATCCATTGTTTCCAAAGCCATATGTGCATTCAAGAAAAGACTGATGTGGATGGAAATCCAGGATATAATAGCCACTTAAAATTACACAGCTGACAAATATCATAGACTTTCCTAAAAAACCACACAAAAAAAACAAGAACGATTTGGTCTAAAAACATCCTACAAACGAGAAATACTTTTAGTAGGAACCACACATCATGTAACTGATTACTGTTTATTCAAATTGGATTAACATTTTTTGGTGAAAACATGTTTTTTTTACATTATTGGATTTTAAATGGATTACATGCTTGTACGTTGTCATTTTTGGGGGTCCATGTTATGGAAATGCTAAAAGCATGCTATACATATTACGATGTCACTCCGATGCTAATCATCATATGTTGTTGTTGTAGTATTTAATAGGGCATAACCGATTAGCATTTTTCTACCGATTTCCGATTCCGGATTTTGGGCATGAAATTTTTCCAATTCCGGATACGATTCGATTAATCGGAAATGCTAAATCCGTATTTTTTTTCTAAACATTTCATCTTCCGTTTCCGGGTTTCTGGTATCTGGTTTTGCCGTGTCTAGCATGTTACTTAGTACTTTACCATATCCTGCTTCATTTCCGGTTTTCACCCGTCGGTTCAAATAGACTGTCTCACAGCATGGTTGTGTTGACCATATTGGACTTTTCTGACTTCTTATTTAACTTTATTAACGCACTATCGAATGACACGCAGTGTTAGACACGGTGCTATAGAAATTCCGGTGGAATCCAATTTCCGGATCAAAAGTCGGTTATGCCCTAGTATTTAACGCCATTTTTCAGCACATGATAGACTATACATGGCGGCCAGTATTAATGGAAGAAGAACCTGGGACACCCCCAACCCCCGAAAGAACCACCAACCCATGAGAACCTACTGGCAAGCTCTCTCACATACCCAAATCACCATATGTAACTGATGTTTAAAAGTGAAAAGGAGATATATTACTTATTTTAAAAAATGCCTTGACATATCTCAGTGCACTTACAGACAGATGTTCATTTATTTAACTGCAAAATGGCATGTGCTAAATGTGATTTTGATCTAATTATAATGGAATGACATTTACAACATGCATTAAATCAGTATTTTGCAAGTGATTACAAAAGTTTTAATCACTTTAAACATATAGAAATTACAACAACTGGCAAGTATATTTGTTAAAAAAATGTGTTTATATCATTGTCTTTAATGATATGTACAACAAAATGGGTTCCATGAAAGCAATCTAAAGCTTGGTATATTATTTTTTAAAAATCATAAAATATTATTTCTGAACATAACTAAATGTATAAATACAATGCTGTGAGAGAAAAAACAATTTACATAAACTGTATTAATACACTTGTATGTGTGTGTTTTGGATTTTTAATGTAGCTTTAACACTTTTTCAGTCACATCGCTATGATGTCTACAGTGGGGCAGTTTAAAGTGATATCTAGCACTGGGGCATCAAGCAACAGACAAATGGCATCATATCCCACCCAGTCACATTATCCTGACACCAGGTCGACCAGACCTAACACTAACCTCCTAATGCTGAGCACCTAGCGAGGCAGCTGTTAGTTATTTTTTTTATAAGTCTTTGGCATGACTCAGCAGGTGTTCTAACCCGCAACCAAGGTGGACACTCTAACCACCAGAGCAGTAAACTAAGACTATATATTTTTCTCCTTAGAAATAGGAATTGTAATGTAAACATTTTATTTGGGAATCATACTGGGTTTCTCATCTATTGGTGACAATATATACCATCTTGAGTTTTGAGTTCAAAGATACCATGAAAGGAAACCACCGGAGAGGTACAACCAGGATATAAAATACACTGGAATTTATCTTATGTGAAATAAAAAATCCATTGTTCCTAATGACAAACCATCGTAAGAGTACACTGTTATATCATAATCCAATTACGTTGACATCTGACCTGAATACTGCATGCTGTGATACACTCAGTGGCTATTAAAGCAACAAAATTACTGCTACTTTTGCGGAAAACTTCAAAGAAAAATGATTACCTCTGAAGCAAAGATCATTCTGTTTAAATACAAAGCAAATAGGAAAAATATGTCCAACCTCAATGTTGCACAATTTTTGGATGTCACCACAACAACAAACAGCCAATTTTTTGGTCCTCCAAACTTGTTCTTTAGCTTTGATTTCAATAACACATGCACCCTTCGTCAAAGAAAGCCAACTTCAATCTTGAACAAAAACAAAGCACTTGTCATCAAAAGAAGTCAAACTTAAATAATAGGAATGGAATATGATGTACTGTTATATTTAAATTTTCACACTTTTGAAAACATAGGTATCTGGCAGTCGATTCAACTGTAGCTGCTAAAATTAATCTATGCTAATTTAAGTACATGTATCATGCTAATTTAAATACATGTATCATGTAGAAAACTAAAGCCATATCCTACTGGCAACAAGATCGTAATGATTTGTTTAGTGACAGTTTTTTTGACAATGGGAAATAGATCAAACAATGACTACCAATTTTAATTTATATATGTTATTTGTAGTGAGATGTAACTGATATGAATTTTATAACATGTAATTTATCCTCCAATATGTGGATTCTTCATATACATGCAGAAGTTGTTATACCATACAGAAGTTGTCAATGCACGATTTTCTTTCAGATTAGTTCTATATTCAGTTAATCAAAAACAGATTTTTGTTCTCTTTTTACTTCCCCACCCCCAGCTTTTTTGGGGGTACATGCATTATTTTCTTCTGCTAACTGACTTGGTTACTCGTAACACAGTTCAGTATATAACACAGTTGGGTTATATGGACCCCATGCATTGTGTTATAGCTGGGTCACCTTGTAATAAATGTTTTTAAAAAATGAATGCATAACATTTTTGACTTGCTAAATAAGTAGCAAGTGTTTTGATTGAAATAATATAAAAAATCTAAAATCCATTAAAATCACACTTATGTAGACACCTACTTCCAACAAAAAATTTACATCAGTTTGATCCAAATCAACATATCAAATGATTTCCGAGTCCTATTTTCTAAACATGATGTTCTTAAAACATCAGAAACATTATGTTAAACCATTGTGTTACAAACAAAAGTAAATATGGCACATGCAGATAAATGGACAATTCAATATCTTTTTGTTTATTTACATGTCTAAAATTCATGGGGTATTTAAATGAAATGATCAAAGAAACTTGCATCATCTTTTTAGAAACGATTACTGCTATCGACTTGTATAAGGTTGTATTATTCTGTCAATGACTGGCATATTCATTTAGTAATCTTGACAAGGATATATTGTCTTTTCCATCAGAAAAAAACCCAGTGCTTATGTAAAATCCATCTCACAAATCTAGAGAAAGGACACTCCAAGATCAGATGCCATTCTACCCTTCATGAAGGTATTGCAATATTACAATTTGATTCCCCTCCCCCAGGGGCCAAACTCTTCATAATAGAGGAGATATCTTTATAAGAAGAGGGGGGACTGCAAGTCTCTTACCCAGCAGTGCCTTTCCCCCCCCCACAAAATTTTTTTTTGCTTACATTTAATCTCTTCCCTAACAGTCTTCTCAAAATACCTTCTTCTAATAGCTGGTAAATAGATGTTTCACATTACTAAACAGAATGTTAAAAACCATTATTATTGGTGACTAAAGTTAGCAGGTATATTTCCTTTATCCATTTTCTAAAATCGAATTTTATACAATTAGTAATACAAGATTATGCAATGTATATGCCATCATATTTTTCTTTACCAATTTGATGTTAATTAGTACAAAACCACACAACACATATATATTTATATATAGGTGGACATCAAAGGAATGACAATTCTCATTGCACTGGATATCAATATACCTATAGTATCTGTACGACTGAATTGCTTGAGAATTTGGTTGTCAGGTTGCGAGTTTTCGCACAGCTTGAGATCCAAATAGTACACCTCTACCTTACAATGCCTGACAAACAAACCATGTTGGATCACTTTCCTTGCTATGGGTTCCTACAATAAAAATTGGCAAAAATAGATTACACACAAGTTTGTTGCTGGAGTTTTGTTAGAAGCCAGGATATTGTCGAATCTACATGAAAATGTTGATAAAGAATTAAATAATTGTCAGTCATGCAGCATTGCTGACAACCCTCCAGGCTCGCAATCTGTTAAATTTGGGATGAAAATCAGTGAATTTTGACATGAATTCATCAAGTGATCCTCAAGTCTGAGAATATTTGTTGGAACAAATGTTTAGCATTATCTCCAGCTGATCAAGATAAATTATATTAAAAAAGAACACTCACAAACAATGCTGTACATTGCAGTTCTTCCATCGAAATCTGCTCGAGTTCTTAGTTTTCCCAACCTTTACTTGTATCTTGCTACCAATGTGCTTCCTCACATTGTCTCTGCCACCATGCATAATGCTAACATTTGTAGCACACTGCATGCAGAAAGCATGATGTATATCTGTGATTGATGGCTGAGTGCACAGCAAATGTTTGGAATATTCCAAACTAAAATTCACTTTTTGTGCAATATATTTCTTTTTCAGTCCAAGTTTCCTCTGACCCTTGCCACCCCATTTTTTATATTTGGACATTTATGTTGTGGTAAGGCATGAGTCTATTCACTATGGAAAAGTTGGAATTCGCCAAAAGCAAACTTGAACTTCCTTTCATCGAGATATACATGCATCAAATCGATAGGAATATGATTTATTTTCTCAGAAATTGCGATCATAGCATTTATGTCTTTAATCCACTAACAGACAAAAGTACATCGTTGCTGAAATTTTGACCTGGATCTAAGCATTTGCATTCCTAGTCATGTAAATACACAACTCTCGCAACCCACATGTCAATGACATCAGAGGTCATACATAGTCATGTGATATCAATAAAATAACTTTTCTAGTATTGCTGTTGGAAAACAAATCTAAACATATAAATGAAAGTCATATAATTTTTATTGAAAAATGAAAGAAAAACTTCTCAAAATATTTATTGTGAAAATAACAACCGAAAATCTGTAAATGTTGCAGCAATTTGAAAAACACAGATTCACAAAGCAGAGAGCACATGTCAATGTGGTAGTCACATGACACCAACAAAACCATCATTGACATGTGCTCAGTACTTCTTGAAATTGACCTTCTACAACCTGCAGTGATACTGACAGGTTTCTGGTCATTCTTCTCAGAATAAATATGTTGAGAATTAAGTGTGCATTATATTTATTTACAAACATAAAGTGACTTCTATATAATATGTCCAAATTCTATGCACACCAACTTTGGAAATTTGTTTATTATCAATGTCATATGACTATATGACCTCTCATGTCATTGACATGTGGGTTGCAAGATTTGTATAGTCACGATATTTTGATTGAAAATGAAAAGATCCAGGTCCAATTTCAGCAACAATGCATTTTTGTAACTGTCAGCAGATTTAATACACAATGAATGCTATGTTCACAATTTTTTAAAGAAAATAAATCATATTCCTATCAATTTCATGCAGGTATATCTCGATGAAATGTTGTTCAACTTTGCTGGGCCAGCCAGTAAGCAGCTACCCAATGGTAAACACCAAATGGTATCAGTGAGATCCAACTTTAACACGTGAAAGTTTCATGTAAATCTACTGAACACTGTGAGGCAAACAGCATTCACATGATAACATCACTCACCACACAGCTGCAAGGCACAAAAAGACAATAATTGATTTATTGGTTTGCATCTCTTTAGTCTATGACCACAATATTTATAATTTCATGACAATCCATAAACAAGATATACAAGTGGGTTCGAGATGGTTCACCTGGCTGGCATGTGCCTAATAGCAAAATGCATTGACTAAAACAATCTAGATCAGTAAGATGCTTCTGTAAGAATTTCTTTGAATGCATTGACTACAAATCTTTTGAAAAGATTTATCTAAGTTTTCTCCAGTTTTATACCCTGATCAATATTTCATGTCAAACCAATATTATCTGCTGCTTTTTGTACGAGTTGGTCACATTCTGTTAAATGGTTTAGAACTAGGGTTGTTAAACGAAAATCGGAAATCCGATTATCGGTTTTGAAAACGATTATCGGTTTTTGTTTTTACAAAACGATAATCGAATTCAATATTTTTTTTACCATTTTTGTAGTGAAAATTTTAAAAATGCTTGAAAAAAATTCATTCATGCATTTGTTTAGAGTTTACATTTTAATACAATATGGCCAGCAGATAAGGTGTGTTTGTTTAAAATTTGTGAGCGCTCCATACAGCATGTTTGTAAATGAATACATTTATTGTTGAAGGATGTAAATAGTTAGTCGACCGACCGGTCTCTAAGTTCTTTGATGTCCGAAATTGACAACAATAGACTGTTAATAGCTACAGTCTCTGTTGTTGAGGACTGGTCTCTGCTGGTTGTGTCTTTTCAAGGTTACAAATATGGCTGGTCATATAAATATATCTGATGTATGGGAAAACTTTGAAAAAATTTCATCAAGCATGGTTCGCTGTAAACTATGTTCACAAACAAATAAGTCGGAGCGGTGGTACTACTACTGGATTGCATGCACATTTGCGTAGCAAACATCCCGGAATTGCGGCTCCTTAAAATGTTCAGCCGCGATTAACAACATTTATTGGAACACAAAGAAACTGTCCTGATAGTCATCAAGAAAAAGTTACTGCTGCTGTAGATAAGTTTGTCGCTGAAAACATGCTACCAATTTCGACTGTTGAATCCAATTCCTTCTGTGATTTGATGGCTTTGGTGGAGCCACAATATCGTCCTCCATGCCGTCAGACGATGCTCGCCTATACGTTATGGTATGTAATGAATATCTTTTATTCGCAAGAGGCATTCACTAACTTGCATTATAAGAATATATTTCTTGTAATTTTCAATGTAGGACAAGAACCGATAATCGGTTTAAAATCGGATTTCTATAAACGATAATCGGTTTTGGAAAAAAAATGATATTAACATCCCTATTTAGAACACAGTGTAAATGCATGTCTAAGTTTAGTAATGGCTACCATATTTGATGGTGCAATGCACCTTTTCTATAAATGTAAAAGGCCTTCTCAAGACTATGATTGCCAAAATATACATTATACACTAAAAACTGAAAGAATCATGGCATTCTCAAAATGCTGTCATATATTTTAAGACTAAAAAAAAATGGCAAGTGAAAGTCCATTGTAGGACAGTCAGCATTAGAGGGCGCATCGTTACCAACCTCTGCTTTGCAGACAACTGATGAGCTGCCAGGCAATGAAGACGAGCCAGTTCAAATATCTTGGTTCTATAATTGCCAAAGAGGGATCAAGAGCAGAAACTCTGTCAAGAACAGCACAAACAACAACAGTTATGTCAAAGGTAAGACCCATCTGGAGAGACAAGAATATCTGTCTGAAAACTAAAATCAGACTATTGAGAGCACTAGTGATCTCAATCTTTATGTATCCATGTAAGGTCTGGAAGCTGACCGCAGAATTACAATGAAGAATCCAGGCACTTGAAATGGGATGATACAGAACCATCCTTAGCATCTCTTACATGGACCACATTACAAATGAAGTGCTTAACACCTTCAGGCACAAAGTAGGCCATTATGAAGACCTCACCACTTTCGAAAAGAGAAAGCTGAAATGGTATGGCCATGTCACAAGAGCCAACAGTCTATCCACAACAGTACTGCAGGGCAGTGTCCAGGGTGGCAGAAGTAGAGGTAGACAGAGAAAAAAGTGGACTGATAACATCACAGAATGGACCAGGAAATGTTTTGCGGAGACACATGCATTGGCACATGATAATGACAAGTGGAGGGAACTGGTCAGATGTTCAGCAGCACAGTGCCTCAACCAACACTAGGTCAAGAGACTGATGATGACGATAATGAAAAGGATTTCAACTTAGGATGCCTTCACTCAAATTGGATTAAGTTCTGTTAAGAGGCTATCATGAAGAAGTTTTGCAAATTTCTCTACTTTTTGCAGAAGCACTGGTATTAAATGGGTGAAAGAAATTATTTGTACATTGCATTCTATCAAATTGGTTAAAAAAAAATTTGGAAAGTCACTTAAAGGATTTTCTTTTTTTCATTCATGGTTGCCATTTATTTAATGTCCAATAGGCATCATCCACATTAAATTATAAGATTATTGTCATATTCAATAAGCAATTTCCAAGAATTTACAGTTTCTTTTCTTTTTTTTTAATGGTGGCCATGCTTTTTGTCAAATTGGGTCAAATTCTGTTGTGTGGTAATTGGTGTCATTCAACGATTTTTCTATTTTTAATATAAGTTGCCATATTTAAAGGCAAAATAACACCATTTGTACAAATTGGAAACACCTTCATGCCAAAATGTTTGGGTTTTTTTTCTCTTCAACTTCTGGTAAGCGGTTCCAAGGAAGATATATTCAAAGTTTCTTTTTAATAAATAGTAAAATCAGCCATATTTTATGACAACTGACATTTATAGAAACCTTAAAGACACTAACGCCAGGAGGATTTCTAACAATCTAATCAATTACCATAGCAGATATGGTTGGTTACTATCGCATTTCCTTAATCAATATATTATACTCTTATTGCTTGACAATATTACACTAACCAATGCCATAATGCAACATATTTTAAAACAGGCTTGTGCCAAAATAATATTGTGTACATCTAGGATGCACACCACTATAGTATATAGTATCATGCTACTGTACTTTAAACTATTTAAGAATTGAAACTGGTAATCGAGACTGAAGAAGAAAAAAAAACTTTTTTCACACATACCTTTAAAATAATTATGGTTAGAATCCTGATAAAGATCAGTGGAAATGGCAATAACATTTGGACTCCTATTCTAATTTAAGGTCTCTAGTAATAATGATTAAGTTCAGAAGGTGACCACAGCATAAATGTGTATACAACTATTTACTAACCTGGCCCTCAGCTAGGCTATACCAGCCCAGGAGTTTATTCCACGCTTCCTCTGGAACAAGTATATAGTCTATATCATCTATCATGTGTTCCTTCAACTTCGGAGTCTGTCCTTCCACAAGAGTATTCTCTGGAAATCAAGAATTGACAATACTTTCAAGTTAAACCAATATTTTTCAACTTATTCCATAAAAGATTTTTGATCAGAACATAAAGTATCAAGCTCTAAATAAACTGTGTCTAGATTTCTGTATAAAATGCAATTTTATGCAAGTTCAACATTGGTTTTAAGCAATACTTTATTTTTAAATAGACAATTTTCTGATGTATACTATAAATGCATTTGATACAGATATAACAATTATTAATATGCAGTGTATTTTGACCATACGTGTCTAAAAAAGAAAATAGAAGCTATAATTTGTAATGAATTTTCACCGAGTAACGAGATTATGGTATTGTATTTGCTAGTTATTAAAAATGCTTAATCAGCAACCCTTAATCAAATTTTTTTTAAACATCATCAACAAGCTTTTTAATGTCACAGCAAGTCAAATTTATTGTAAGCATATTGTAATAATAACTTTAGTACCAGTGTTTACATTACAACTATAAGCTACTGGCCATTTTATTTTCAAATTGGTGGACACAATTTTCTTTTGAGCTATAATATTTTAGTTTTATCGCAATAATTTTAATTAAAAAAATTCTTCAAATAATATAATGGATATAGAATGGTGTTATTCTGGTATAAAAGAGCAAAATATTTTTCCACCAAGTGACAGACAGAAACATTTTCGATAAAGTTCCCCTGAAAATTACATTCTTGATCCATAATATAATTGCAATGGCACATCCCGTGGTATATTCAGAAATTCCACAGAATACCATCGTACAAAACGTTTTTGGTACCCAGCTCTAGTACACAAAAACTCTCACGGTCAATTACATTTTTTTTACACACTCTTAACCAATGTGAGAAAATGTTTTAAAGTGCACTGACTTGTATTTACTTCTTACCTTTGAACAAATTCTTGTTGTCTATGGGACCAGGATTTGCACTTTCTTCTCCAACTGAATCAGAATCCCAGCTATCATATCCCACATACTTTTTCCATTGTTTGAGCCATTTATTGTCTATCAGGTACCTGCAACACAGGATATGTAACATGCAGAATAAAACAATGTAATAAACAGGTCTACAGTAACTTGAACAACAAGGCCTGGGTAGTTGACATACGTCAGCATGTGATTACAAATTCATACACTATTAAAACTGTTGACAGGAAATAAAAGCTTGGAGAACACAACTCGTACATTATCTACTGATACTGGTGTTAGTTCTTTCCTGGTTTATATACAGTAAAACCTGCTATATGAGACCCCCCTTTCTGTCAACCAAAAGTGGTCTTTCAAGACATGTGGTGTCTCATAAGATGTGTGTAAATGGACTGGTTAACATTGTTGTCAGAAGAAAAAATACAAATACTCACTATACATGTATCATATCCTTTATTCATAAATCTTGTTAAATACTGCATGCATTACTCTCAAAATAACTTTATATAATAATGATAACATCTATCAAACAACATGAATCAAATTTATATTTGAATATCACATGAATATGTACAGGTTTATGATTTGTAAAATAAACATAAGTAATATTTATCATGTAAAGGTAACTTTACATGACCATAAGTGTTAGATTTGACATATATATCTTATTCTATGCACTTAATCACTTTACTTTAAGAAATCCATTATACTACTTTGTTGACATTTTTTACTCAGCTGTTTGGTCTGAACATGTCAGAGGTCTCACTAGGATTTTTTGAAGAAGTGGATGTGAAGCAAGAAATGCTCTCTCTCTTCTCTCTCTCTCTCTCTCTCTCTCTCTCTCTCTCTCTCTCTCTCTCTCTCTCTCTCTCTATATATATATATATATATATATATATATATATATATATATATAAATTCTTTTTTCTCTTAATTGAATTAAGCCCTCTATTTCCCTGTAGTCACATTTGCATATAACAATGGATTTAAGCAATAAATTATTTTCATGTAGACAATTTTCTGAGTTTTTTCGTCCATATGAATCTAAAAAAGAATAAAAAGAAAATATATCGTAACAAATTTTAACTGAGTAACCAGATTATATTACTGTAATTTCAAGTTAGTAAAAATGTTTAATCAACTACCCTTACCCTGCATCTACCAAACAAAAATAAAGTCCTTTATTTTAGGTGAATTGTACTTTTTGAAGGAGAGGTACATACTGTAATAAATTTGGAGTATGTATATTTGACAGCAATTCTGTTTTGAAGCAATTCTTAAGATTTATTTGTGTAATTATTTGGTCTTTGGCGCCATGGAAATATTACTAGCCCGAAATAGTTAGCCAATTAGTAGGAGCAAACGTCACAGAGCCGAGTGTTAGTGAATTTGAACCATGCTGGGGTCGTTAGTAGTGAATTTAGGTACAAGCCAAATGACTGTCCCTCGTGTAACATAGTCCATATTAAAATTCAGCGGTGTATAATAGTGTTGTGGTTGAAATGGCAGTATTTATGGTTGGAAATCAGTAAATTATATAATGTAATCAATAAGTTGGAACTTGGTAGATACCGTTTATGTATCCATAGTGGAAAATAGGCGTATTTAAATGAGCGTGATACACTGGAAATTCTGTGGATTGACTGGCCTAGGGTCACGCGGTTAAATATTTCCCAGTTAGTAAGGGAATACTAGTGTAATTTCTATGGCATGACGGACTGGCGGTACGGAAATTGGATGATAATGAAGGAAAACCATACAAAGGTGTGGTTAATGGACTTTTTGGCAAGTTGTCTCATCTGTGGTCGCCAAGTGAGTAGAGCAAAATTTATTAAATAAAGAAGACATGTCTGACTTTCCATTTTACAACTCAAAGTTGTATGGAAGTCTTTGGAAATTTGGGGAAAACATACGACTTCCAGCATGACTTGCGCCAGGGTTTTGACACCGCTCGGTCAAGTGAATACCCCTGTGCATGTAACAATAATATTTGGTACATTGACCTCTGACCTATTTATTACATTGTGATTTATTATGATTAATCCCATATCACCGATGTGATGTTCAACAAGTGCTGATATGAATGATTATTTTTAAAATGTGGTAGACATAGGTGAAAATGTCTGTTGTGACTAGATAACTCTTATCCCAGTCTAGTTCATACAGAGTTATCTCTCTTAAATGCAATTGAGTACATTGTACATTGTTTTATCATGTCAAATTGACAATTTAACATTGTTCTCTGTGACAGTTTGTGACATGTATACTGAAGTAAGATAGAAAGTATATTTATTTCATATTGAGATTTGTGGAAAAACAAATGGTACTGTGATACCTAAAAATTTGGACGACATGATGCTGAACTAAATGGAAAACGCTTGAGACCTCACAAGATTATGGGGAAACTATTCCATCATAACAATGCAGATGTTAGTGTGCTTCTCTGTTTTGCATGCTCCATATATCAGAGCGCAACACATGGAACCAGACTATACATATGCTCGAAGTATACACTATGCCATCCCTCATCCAGAGCATTGGATATTAAATAAATCTTAATCGCATTATGTAAATCCCCTTTCATAAAAAACCAGCAACAAAATGTCAATTTTCTCCACAAATGTGCATATAGGTTAAACACTTTTCTTTAACATGAACATCTTATATAATGTTAGGAAAATTAAATCTGATCTAAAACTATTTAGTACATATTTTTTCATGAACAAAAATTTAATACATGGGGAAAAAACATGAAATAGTATAAAATAAATTATTATAACAACTTACTATATCTCTAAATATTAATGTTTTATAGAAATGTTTGATGATAGCAAAATGCAAATTTTTTCTCCTTTGATATTTTGTTGTCATTGTTTACAAGTCTTGTATTACAGTAAATACACATCTGAAAGAAATATATTACAGATGCTGTGAATACAGTGATTTTATAAATGATTTATTTCTATGCCTTGGTCTAATTGTTACACTCCATTCATAATAAATCATGTTGCATGACAATTTATTTCTGGTTTCGTTACCATGTCATGGATGTACTTGTGAATAATTTGTGATTCAGAAACATATTTCATTGCCAAATACATTTACTGATACAGCTCAACACTTTCTATGGCGATTTTAAAATAGTGTTAGTATGGAAAAAAGCAGTAATTGTACATTAGGGACACGAACCATGGAAGGTTGATAAAAACTGTCAAACTGCTGTCTGTTTACATGTCTTGTATTACAGTAAATACACATCTGAAAGAAATATATTACAGATGCTGTGAATACAGTGATTTTATAAATGATTTATTTCTATGCCTTGGCCTAATTGTTACACTCCATTCATAATAAATCATGTTGCATGACAATTTATTTCTGGTTTCGTTACCATGTCATGGATGTACTTGTGAATAATTTGTGATTCATAAACATATTTCATTGCCGAATACATTTACTGATACAGCTCAACACTTTCTATGGCGATTTTAAAATAGTGTTAGTATGGAAAAAGCAGTAATTGTACATTAGGACACGAACCATGGAAGGTTGAAAAAACTGTCAAACTGCTGTCTGTTTACATGTCCCAGATATAAAACGTCCACCACGATACCAAATTTTGGAAAATCTTGATTGATTGATTGTTGAACGAGTTCGATTTTTTTTTCTCCAAGCATTACAGTGTTTTATTTTTGTTTATTATGAGTAAAGTTCGAGTCTTGTACTCAAAAAAGTTACCGCAAAACGAAACTAGGTTCATGACACTGCGACAATATTTCAGATTTTTTTAATGAGACACTTCATACTGTTATCATTTTACAATTTATAGTTAAGGGCAAATTCGTGGGCATTAAGAGTTACAATGTCAGGACCAAACATGAAGATATATCATCAAACGGCGTGACACAATTTTGTGAAGAGTGAGCAATACCAACGGCACGCTCTTAAAGCGGACGCCGAAATTAAACTATAATCCTTCAGAAATAAGATGCTCTAAAATTATTATCTTTGCGTAGTACAGTATTCATTTACCATGTATCTCCCTTCTTAAGAGACAATTTTAGTAAATTGTCAATATCTTTCTTTTGAATCTCAAGGTCTGGAATACCACCTTCCGCCATTTTTGTGGATCATCGAGAAAATGAAACCAAAAGCGGTTTCTTAACCTAAGTATCATTGGTTAATAATTTGTGACGTCAAAGCTAATTGTAGAATCTTGGTTATTTTCCTTCAGTCTAAATGAACATGGGTGACTAATGCTCGCAAAGCAATCCCTTACGACAGAAAACAATGTTTATCATCACCTCTTTAATAACAATTATTATCATAATCATCGTCGTTATCTTCAAATGTGAAGAAGAAAAAGTTAAATCAAAATGCCAACAACAATAAAAACTACCAATGACAGCCATTCTTAATTACATGTACTGAAGGAAGATACTCGAAAATTTAACAGCACATCTAATGAGAAAACTGCATGTATATGACATAGGAAGTTTTGTATCCACCCTCGGGCATTACGTTCATTAAGGGGCAATTTATCTAAATGTTTCGAAAACAATGGTTGCTAGACTAGCACAGAGTCACGATGAAAGTATTTTATTACCTTACAAATGAAACAGGACTTTCACCTTTTCATATGCGATAACTGACTCACCGATGAATATAGTTTTCGTGGGCGGTGGCTTATGTAACTGCATATTCCCTATTCACAGGGCACATTTTAGAACATACAAAACTTGATGCAGTTAATACAATTTTTAATTCAGTCTTGTTCGGAAGGAAACAGTAAAACGAACTTCAGAGCTGGATAAAAATTTAAAAAAATTAAAAAAAAAAAAAACTGTAAAGAACCATAAACGTACGGTCACTTGAAATTTTACCATTGTTTTATTCTTGCGCACGTCTATTGGGTATAATGCACACTTTGAGTAAATAGGCACACAGACGTTTGTTTTCGTGCCTCTTTGAGGAAAGTCAGGGCCCATTTGACATTTTGGTGATCACCCAACCCCACCTCAACACTTGACCCGATCCGACCCTGACATTGATGCATTTATTCTACTTTAAATAAACAGAAAGTGAATGCAAATAGAAACTTACACACGTTTTGAAGGCAGTGGTTGAGAGAGAGAGAGAGAGAGAGAGAGAGAGAGAGAGAGAGAGAGAGAGAGAGAGAGAGAGAGAGGTCTTTGATTAACAATATACAGCTACCGTATGTACGAATCGGCACAGAGAAACACGGTTTATGTACAAGGAAATGCGGTTTTGCTTAAAGTAACAGGACATAGATGGCACGATAACATATTAATTTTTATTCTATGTAACATAGTATGTTCTTCTTTGACATCAAACACAGAATTGTCATGGTCACACAGAGTTGTTATGGTTATGTTTATACACGAATACGCTTTTTAATTAGGTAAGATCGGCAATTCCGAAATATTTCCTGATAAAGCAAAATCTTTAATTTCGTTAGTAATCCTAATTAGTATACAATTAATAGTACGTATATTGTAGAGAGAATACGGCTCACATATATAACTAGAACAATCTTTATATTGCAAGGGTTCAGCCCATTTATCAATTTAACGACAGTAATATTCCAATACTCTCAAAAACCATAAAACTGACATGTTCCAACGTTAAGGAATATATGTAGATTTACAGATGACAATAAAAGATAAAACTACTGAATTTAGAAGTGTGGAGTTGAGGAAAACATAACTCAGTATTTAATATCGGTTAATACAGATTTGCATTCAGCCAAATTTGGAGCTTTTTTAAATTTTACATCTATTATTTACATGAAGTTTTGTTCAATATTCAGTTCTGGTTTAATTCAGGTGCGACAGGTGAACATAAACTTATAGGACTTTCATCTTTTCCTCTTCCTGTTTGGATCTTAAGTTGTTATATTCTATTGAAATTTTCATTGACATTTTACCGTTCAGTGATAAAGTTTGCATGTATCATCAATATATGTTGATACGTTTGGAATCTTCGAGGTTTTATTGTTTTACTAGTGATGTCGGTCTATCCTGAAAAAGTTCTTGTAGCTCATGAAACTTGCTAGATTCATGCTATAGTTTTCTTCTTTATATGTTACCATAAGGTAAGAAACCACTGAATCATGTTATTTAAGTAGAATACTTATTTAGTGAATATTTGTATTTAAACAACAGTAATTCCGTTGTTTTATGGAGTCGGAGAAAGGTATGCAAATGGTGGTAGCACAGGACATTTTGGAAGATTCACAAGGGCGGTATTAGGAGCTTTCCGCTGACTATATTATCTAGACTTACAAACGTATGGAAAACCTGAATAGGATCATCATGTCATTTTATTCTCCACTATCAGTTTACGTGTTTGCATGCATATATTGTCTAGGTCTCATGAAACGCATTTATCGGTACAAGTATAACTTATTTATTCTGCACCTTAGGTGCGCTGTTGTAGGACTTAAGAAAGTGTTTAATGGAGCTTTAGAATTCGGAAAACGTTCATGGTCTTAGGGAAGCTTAGTCCTTGCACGTGCTTTACTCTTGTAGTTCCTTCTCCAGCTTCAATTTATGGTAGTCTCTAGAGTGTGAGATATGGTCCCCTTTGCTATTCTCAAGAGAATTCTTCTCAATACATAACGGTCATCCACATATAACACTCTTGCGCACAGAATGGGCAAGCTGGGTTTTCTTTGAGGCATCCATTGATGGCTAAAATTGTAGCAGTTAAAACATCGCAAAGAACTGTGGATAAAAGTGTCGACTGGGATATTCAAATCCCGATTTTGATCGATGTAGGCAAAGTGGCACAGTCGAACGTCATTCGTTCGCAGATCAGAGATTTTCAAACATTTCAGTTACTGCAGCCATTGAAATCTGAAGTTCGCACTAAACATCTTGAGGAGTTACATATATTTGTGTTGATACGTGAGTTTCTAAATTAATCGCTTTGAGCGAAGTTGATTAATTTCGTGAGCTTTGCAGCTAAGCTCTATAAATACCTGGCCTGATCTTAACACTCTTTGGCTCTCCAGGAAAGCCTCGAAGTACTTTTTCTATACACAACATGTGCTAGCTTTGCTAGCTTTTGATTATGGTATTCAGATTCAGTGATCAGGAACCTTGGCGAGTTTCCTTCATCAGGAATAGTTTCTTCCTCCGAGTCACTGGTTGAATTATTCCTGGTCCTTTTGAGACTAGGCCTCACACTCTAGATAGTTTTGATCCTACACAGGAAGATTATATATGTGTGTGTCTGTGTGTCTGTGTGTGTGTGTCTATCTGTGTGTGTGTCTGTGTGTGTATCACTCGTTCTTACCACCCACTATGGAATCCAGCATTTGGACAGAGATGATATATTTGTGCTACCTTTGTTGCATTACCCATGTCAGGGTTAGATATGATGGTACAAAATGAAGGCTTACTTCAATGGAAAATATAACGTCGACCGTCTCAACATAAATTGTATTGTTTTGCTTCAGACCTGTGCAGAGCATTAACTGCTTGTCACCAACACTGTGTTCCACCTCGGTACCCACAAAAAGGGCAACATGGATGCATTTCATCGACTAAGTCATAGCCAGGAAGAGGGACAGGCATGATATTCGGGTAACCTAGTCCGTGTTTGGCGCAGAATGTTGGACTGACCACCGCCTTGGAGTCTCCAAGCTAAACACCCGCATCAAGCCTAAGAGACGCTTCAAAGGAAAGAAGATTCCAAAACGGTTGAACATCGCCTGGCTGAAGAACTCCAACTCCAAAACGACTTTTCTCAGCACTCAATCAAACCGTCTTCAGCCGACCCGTATGGGCACCCAGAATGTGGAAGCAGCCTGACCGACCCTTAGAGAGCTGGTCTACACCACTGATACGAAGATCTTACGGCCCTCCTCCAGAAAACACAAGGACTTATTATGAGAAATGCGACGATATCAAGTATATGTTGCCTGAAAAACTACAAAGCGCGCATAATTGATCCAAAGCCCACCTCGACAATAAATGCCTTCAATAACACCCCAAAGAATTTTCAACAGAAACTCTGGCAAATTCAGGACTCTTGACTGAGAAACAAAGCTGATAAGACCCAACGCTACGCAGAAAAATATGATATAAAGAAGTTATATGACACGATGTATGCAGTTTATGGCTCCTGATCATCAGGATCATTCCCCACTCCTCGTTGCGGACGGGAACATGCCGATCA
Source organism: Unio pictorum (assembly GCA_030141615.1). NCBI lineage: Eukaryota > Metazoa > Mollusca > Bivalvia > Unionida > Unionidae > Unio > Unio pictorum. Next base: position 17,220,260 of record JARLTB010000001.1, on the reverse strand, counting down.
CTGACAAAGAGAAGACCATTGAAAAGTCAGCTGAGCACTTGAACTGCGTCGTGAACCTCCCAACACCCATCAATGAGGTAACCATTGCTCGTCTGCGCCATGTGCCAGTCAATGAATAACTGGATGACCCACCAAACCTGCTAGAAACAAAAAAAAACGATAAGTCTGCTCTCTAGCGGCAATAATCTGGTTCAGAATCAATCTCAACAAAGTTATACAAGGAAGGCGGTGCAGCTCTGACTCAAAATCTTCATCAGCTGTTTTAGAACATGTGGGAAACATAAACGATACCACAATACACTCCATCACAGTCAACGGTCACAAACTAAGAACAACGAACAATATCATCTATCTCAACAGCACTCTGTCCCAGAACGTCTTAATCGATGAGGAAGTAAATTCCCTAATTGAAAAGGCCAGTAGCCTTCGGCAGGCAAGATGCAAAGGTCTGGAACAGAAGATACATTCATCTACAGACAATGGTGAAGGTGAAAGAAGCGATACTACACGCTATACGCTATTAAACAACTGTGAAACCTGGACACTGTACCAGCGCTACTTAGCTCGGAAGACTTCTCAACATCAAGTGGCCAGACAGGAATCCGGATACTGAGGCCCTTGCCAAAGCAAGCATTCCCAGTATCTAAACCATCCAGATGCAGTTATAGCTGCAATGGTGGGAAATGTAGCTCGCATGTCAGACCTCTTTTATGGTGATCTTGAACAGGGAACACGCAACAAATAATGCCAGAGAAAACGAGAGCCTCGGCAGTAGCAATGACACGTGGGAACCGACTACACAAGATAGGGGTGCATGGCGATTGTACGTCAGTAAAGATGCTGTAGCTTGCGAGACCAACATAACATCGCATAAGAACAATGGAAGCAGGTTAGAAAATCCCGAGCCAGCAAGACCACGACCTGCGTTGCTCCCATCCACTGTCCAAAATGTCATAGAACATTCGTGGTGCAGCTCGGCCTAGGCAGCCAACTGCGCAACCACAAACCATTCTTTTCCGCTATAACACTATATGACAAGAGTGGTCTTCATCCACTCGATGTATTAGGTTTTACAGCATATCAGCACAACACTGAATATATAGTGCCAGTTTTAATTTAAGTTCTGAAAATGTACATATATAAAACTGAAAACGATGACTCTTGTAAAACAAATCTTTCAAAGTAAGCGCAAATGTGCAGAACTACAAAATAGAAGATAAACAAACATAATTCAGATTTCTGAACAAGAAATAAAGGATACAAGGAATAAGTATACAATTATTACTATCACGTTGTAAGGAATATAACCAGATTGCAACATGTATATGCTAGACCCTGGGGCTACTAATTCCGTGTCATAAAGGTTACGATGTTAGCCTTGCGAACAATGAGGTGTCCAGCCAGTGTTTATAACATGGCCATAGGAACTCGTGACTCGCACTTTATATGGGCAGAGCGCGATTCAAAGGTAAGCTGCGTTGGTTTCAAAAGAACATCAAGTGGTGGTCGTAATCCACCCTTGACAGACTGCCAAAGTAGGGGCATTGTCTGCTACTTATGTTGACCATGGGTGAATTGACATCCACTCAGAGTTGAGCATGGTGTGGCCACCATTGGAATCGCAAGCTTAAATCTAGTATATTGAGAACCAAACTACAGTAGTCACTAAACCATTTTGCACAAATTATAAGGGGAAATAAGGTACTTTGACGTCATTCGAAATTGGCGGGAAACTTTGTTATTCTGGAAATTACAAATGCACTTAGTACAGGAAGCTTTTAGGGACCAGATGAGCTGTAGGAGACAGAGGGACATGCCCTAGTAGAGTTGGTCCTGAGTCTCTGGGAGACAAGAAAAGGAGAAAATGGAGGAAAAAGTAGATGGGTTGGAGGGGAACTGGAGTACCATACCAGAGAAAGCATAAATACAGATGAGTTTTAACAAAGGAGAGGAAGACAATATATCACACTACGTCAGATGATGAAATAGGCCGTCACTTGGTCGAGTGAATGACGAGTGATAGGGTTTTAAATATTGAATTGCAGTTGAGAAATGACTATCTGATATTGAATGAAATTAAATTGTTGTTTATTTGAATTTCACCTTTTGTGTATTCAGTAATTTAACTGTCGGCATCGCTGACTGGGACCTCGGAGCTTTTTATTGCTTTATCACTACTTCAATTTCTAATAAAAACGAGCCATTGTGGGTCTTCTGTAATAATTAAAAATAATACTGCGTGCACCCCACACCAACTTAGTTAACGGAAACTTATGCAATTCCAACGTAGAGTCAAATAATTTATATTAACATACATTCACTCAACAATACAAATATTCCCTCAAGCGGCACATCACTATTCCCTTTCTTAAATGCTTCAGTCTTACAGGGTAGACATTAAGACACTCGAAAGGAATGTGCTTGGTTGTCAGTTGACAATGTCAGCGTGTGCACTCTAATGTTTTTTTCTTTTCAATAAATATGCAAGAGTTTAATATGTGTGTCATATACGTGATTGATACACTCCAACATATATGAGATTTATGATGTATGAGGGATGCCACTATCCAGTAAGGGATTTCTTGTACTGAAGTTCTCTGTGGAGTTTTGGTTCCACATATTTGCCAAGAATGTAGAACATTGAACAAATATATAAATTCAGTATCTCCAATATTACGTGCAAAAAACAAAACAAAAGACGAATGTCCGAGGGCAGCTTTAGTTCTTCATCTGTCATTTTATTGCCTTTTGTACCAGTGTGACTTGGCAGAAAAAATTTATAGAATACTTTTTCCAGATATTATGAGCAAATCATGTTTCTATAAAATATGGAATATTGACAAGTTTAAATTTGCTTCTGAGATGATTAACTATTTTAGTATTGCTGTCCTCTGTAAAAGGTTCTGGAATACACAGTGGAGCGTTACAACATCTCACCATTTTTTGGAACCTCTGTACACAGGAACCTATGGCCACGAAGGGAGACTCTAGTTTCTGTTAAGATGGTTCTTTGAGAATACAGAAGTGTTGCCGTATATATACGGCATATATCAGTCATGCAGACTGTCATATTTTGCTTCTAGATAAAAGCGAATTCGTGTGCAAAAATGTGGAATCAACTTTTGTTTGTGCGCGGAGACTGTTTAGTCTTTAGGCATAGAGAAAACATCAAATTCTTGAGTGTACTTTGGTCGTCATCATCATGTCTTTTGACCTAGTGTGGTCGTTGAGGCACTGTGCTGCTGAACATCTGACCAGTTAACTCCACTTGTCTCGATCATGTGACAATGCCTGTATCTCCGCAAAACATTTCCTGGTCCATTCTGTGATGTTATCAGTCCATTTCTTCTGTTTACCTCTCCTTCTGCCATTTTTGACACTGCCCTACAGTACTGTTGTGGATAGAATGTTGGCTCTAGTGAAATGGCCATACCATTTCAGATTTCACTTTTTGACAGTGGTGAGGAGGTCTTCATAATGGCCTACTTTGTGCCTGATGTTGTTAAGCACTACCTCATTTGTGATGTTAACCATGTTAGAGATGCCAAGGATGGTTCTGTAGCATCTCATTTAAAGTGCCTGGATTCTTCGTTGTAATTCTGCTGCCAGCGTCCAGGCCTAACATAAATACAAAAAGACTCAGATGACAAGTGCTCTCCATAGTCTGATTTTAGTTTTCAGACATATTCTTGTCTCTCCAGATGGGTCATAGCTTTGACATAGCTGCCGTTGTTTGTGCTGCTCGTGACAACATTTCTGCTCTTGATACCTCTTCGGTGATTATGGAACCAAGATATTTGAATTGGCCCACTGTTTCCAGTTCATGTGCTCTGACGTTAATCTTGGTTGAGATTTGTTTCCCTCTATTTGTCATCAACTTTGTCTTCTCGGCGCTTATCTCCATGTCAAATCTGGAAGATGCTTCATCCAGGTTTTTCACTAAGGTGATAAGCTCATCTTCACTGCCTGCCAGACCATCAATGTCGTCTGGAAAGCGTAGGTTGGTGATGATACGCACTCCAAGTTGGTGATGTTTCGCCCTCCAATACTGACTGTCCCACATTGGTTTCCAGGGCTTCACTCCTGATGCGCTTTAGAACCTTGAGCAATTACTGCAATTCTAGCCTTGGTGTATAGCTGCTTGATGGTATTGGTAAACTTTTGACCCATGTTGTACTTCTTCATTGTGGCCTACAATGCCTCTGTCAAAAGCCTTTTTTAAATCTATGAACACATGATTGATGTCTTGTTGATGTTGTGAGTACTTTTCACACAGAACTCTAAGATTGAATATTTGTTATGTTGTGCTTCTTCCACTCCGGAACGTTGCCTGTACTTCAGCGATTATTTATTCTGCTTGTGGGTTCAGTCTGTTCAAGATGATCTTCAGCATCACCTTACTAGCATGGCTGTTGAAACTGATAGTTCTGTAATTTTTGGCACAGCTGGATATTGCCTTTTTGGGGAAAGTGTTATAGGCAGTGACTAAGTCCACTGTGTTTGCCATTCGCCTGTCTGCCAGATCTTCTCGCATATTTTTGTTAGTAGCTCTATTACTGATTTCCGCCTCCCCCATTCTTGATAAGTTCAGCTGTCTTCCCATTCTTCAGTGCTCTTATTGCTGACTCCAACTCTTCTTTGAGAATGGAGAAATCATCATCATCATATGTGGAGTTTGGAACTTCAAGCACCTCTGGATCTCCTGTGGACGGATGGTTGTAGAGTTCTTTACAATACTCAGTCCATCTTTCTGCAATGTCACTTGGTTCTGTGAGGCTTCTGTGAGGCATTTTCCATTTTCGTCTTGAATGGTACTGACTCTTGGTTGCTTCTGTTTGGTGAGGTCCTTCACAATTTGGAATGCATTTTTTGGTAGCATACTAAAGAATGAACTATCACTCCTCTAATGATAAAGTGATGGCTTGTTTGCCTCAGTTTACATATTTTCTTAAGGGGAATTTATACGTGCTGATAAGTCTAAATGCGTATGTGTATCAACTCCGTTGAATACAGCAAGAATATTGCAGTTATCTCTGATCACTTTTGGTATTTGAGTGTATCGTTGAGTGACATATATCACGTCAGTGTTTTTATGTCTGCCTCTGGAAAATATCCTAGCAGGATTCTTTTGATTATCTAACATCACATCATCATATACGACTAAGTTGTTAATACTTCCATCAATATCATCAATGCTCGGTGCTTCTTCGATATCGGTTATAAATTAAATAATACCCTCGCCGGTGATTTCTGCTGCCTTTTCGTTGTAATCCTTTAACACTTCGTAGCATCGCTGATTATTTACACGCGGGGCTATTAAATATAACTTGTCCCATTTCATCCATCTCGTTATTAAATTAAGTAGCAGTTGCGTCTTACCACTTCCAGATGGTCCTGTTATAATCATTCTAACATCGCATGGTGTTTAATAGGTTCCCGTCGTCGGGTAGCTGAATAATCAATTACATTCATGTTATTATAAATATATTATGGATCTATATTGTGGGAAATGTAAGAAGCGTACTGGCACAAACGACTTGACGACGATTACAACTAAACATAACAGATCAGTACTTTCTGGTAAATGTGTACAATGTGGTACCAAAAAATTTAGATTTGTTTCTATGAAATCTGCAGATGATTTTAAAAAAAACGAGGAGGTGATATTGCAGCCAAGTTAGTAAAATTACCAGGAACACCATGGGCAAAATATCCCGGAGAAAAACACATTCCAGGGTATAATTATTGTGGACCCGGGACCAGAATCGATGATCAAAACCAACCCCGACCCGGTGAAAACCCAATAAACGCTATTGATAAGGTGTGTCATGCTCATGATGTTGCTTATAAAATCAGCAATCTGCAAAACAGACATATCGCAGATACAAAAATAATTCATGCGTTGGATTCTATCACTGATAAATCCTTCAAAGAAAAATTGGCTTCATGGTTGATAAAATCGGCGATGAACGGTAAATTGGTATTAGGTGCTGGTAAATAATAACATGGAATCTATTTATTATTCTCCAAAAGGATACTGGAGGGGTAAAGCAGCAATTAGTAAACTCGCTAGCGCCGCAAAGGTGAAAAATACTACAGCAGCGGATTGGTTATCCAAACAGGCAATATGGCATATTTATCTACCACCTCCTAAACAAATTAACTACTCACATTTTGATGTCAGCTCACCTAATGAGGTTCATCAAGCTGATATATTATTTTCTGCCGCATGATGGTTTTTACAAGTATGCGCTAACCGTAGTTGGTGTTGCGAGTCGATACAAACAAGCAGAACCGTTAAATACAAAATCAACAACTAAAGTTGCTTCTGCATTTGAAAGGATTTATCGTAAGGGTATTCTGCACTGGCCAAATCTATTATAAGTTGATCCTGGCAAGGAATTTCAGGGTGCAGTGCTATCAACAATGAAGCATCATAATGTCACCATCAGATGAGGACATACTGCACTACATCGCGATCAGGCAATTGTTGAACGATTTAATCGGACACTTGCTGGGCGGTTATTTGGATATCAATACGCGAAGGAATTTATTCAGGATAAACGATCCCGTGAATGGGTTAAGAAATTACCAAGCGTAATTACCGCGCTGAATAATGAGATTACTCGAACAATCAACATGAAACCTAACAACGCGATTAAAAGAAAGTATATATGCGTTAAACCACAAAATGATTTTTCAAAACAACCAATACTCGGTAATGTCACTGTTAAATATTTATATGAACCAGGAGAGCTCGAAGGTGGTAAAAAAAAGGGGCTACTGATCCTATTTGGAGTGTCACTACGCATAAAATATCTAGTATTAACACGACCCACGGGTAGACCAGCAATCTATAGGTTGGATTCAACTTCTCCTCAGCGTGGGTTTACTCGTGAACAACTACAAGTGATACCCCAGGATACTTAATTACCACCGCGTGGTCTTAACTAGCACCTCTTCGTCTGTTGCACTCAAGACAAGTCAGCATCACAATATCTCTAGTATGACCAATACTGCTATTTGTACTGTCTACGGTAAATTGTTGAGAGTCCTTATCCGACTAACACCAACTCATTATACAATTGCAACTCGCGCAGTGATTATTCTGTTGTTTTTTTAGTGTAATTATTAATTCAGCATCAATATCAAATTCTCTATAATCTTTTTTTATCCTGTTGTTTATAAACAGATAGTTTCTTTTCTGATTATGTCAACGCTGACAATATCACTTATTGTAGTGTCATTAGCATCTAAAACAACTCTTCGAAGCTGATTTATTCTTCGTACTCTGGACGCTGCAAGATAAACTAAATTCGACCACTCGATGTAATTATCTATGATCCAAACAATTGTATCTGATATAGTTAATCCCTGTGAAGAATGTATCGTCGCTGCGTAACCTAGCGTCCATGGGGATTTATCAGCGCGTAATGCATCTTTGACGACGTTGATATCAACCAGCACAATATCATTTAATACGAGAATTTGTTTTTCACTTTGTCCTGGAATATCAACTTGAATATTTTGTTTTCGTGTATCCTTGGATCTATAACACAGCGGCGATGGAAGTGTTGGAAATTTTTCTTTATGTAAATCAAATAACTTCATCTGAAGTGTGTCTCTGACTATTTTTCTACTTGGCACTATCAAATCGTTTGGTCTCCAAGCTTCCCAAAAATCATTTAATGGGGTTTCTGAAATTATTTCACGTGCTATTTCACACTGGATTCTATCCGGTTGTAATCTAATTAGTTTCTTGAACTCGCGTAATTGTTGATCAAGTTCTCTATGATCAGTAATAATTTCTTCATAATAGTCTACAAAATTCTTTAGCCAATCATGTGGGGATAAACCGACAAATGGTGGTGGTTGACCATGATCGCCACACATGATGACTTTTGTATTCGCTAACAATAGCCAATCAAGAAATCTTTGTAATAATCAAACGATACTGTGCATATTTAATCCCATATAATGACTTCAGGAATAAATTTCTAACCCATTCGATCAGGAGTCCATTCATCATATTTCCATCGAAAGAAACTGTGATAAGTGCAAGCATTAATTCCTCGTTGTTTCATCTCTCTTGCAAGTCTGTGGTTCGGTGTTAGCACAATCATGTTTGATGCGTGAAAATCAGTAGGAGTTTTCCTACGAAATAATTCAATCACACGAGTCGTCTTTCCTGACCCACCACAGCCGTTTAAGTAAACGGTTTTATATCTACATATTGGATCAGATATCGACGGTGCATTAGATAGTTCTGATATCTGATTATTTTTCAAGTAATTGTTTTCAATCGTAACATCTGCTGATTTGGAATAATCACGCAGCATTTCCTTTTTAATTCTCCATGATCCACAACTTTCGTCGAAATTTGTAAATTCGGCCACTGCTTCGCTATGTTTCACGTTTATATAAAATGAATCAGTGGTGACTCTAACCGCAGTATCGGGAAATCTATTTATCATTGAAAATAAATTAATAGAAGCATAACCAAGCATAGACGCCCTCAAATGTGCATATTGGAGATTTTTCCCATCGTTGTAATTAACAATTGTACCCAATTTGGTTCCATCGGACAAGAAAGCGTCTTTACGATTGACGTATATACCCTTAGATGTTACATCCGCGATTATAAAATCGTATTCAGCATCATCAATAATCAACCGTGAAGAATATCTGTTATTGTCATATTTTTTTCCATCCTGAGTGAATTTACCGATTATTCTTCTACCGAGATCTTTTGCGTGTTTATTTCTAACTTCAAAGATCTGTTTCGATCATTTCAAGATATATTCTTCATCTAGATCAGGAAATTGTTTTCTATAGTCGCTGATTATACTATCTATACTATCAGGTTGTGGTAACCAGACCTCAGTCTGCGCTCGATATGATATAATTTCTTCACTGACAATCAGCGATATCAGCATTTTAGAATCAATCATGTACCGTAATAACACTATTGGCATCCAGTGTTTTTTCAGAGATGTGTCTACCAATCCAAATATAACAGCACGGATGAAGTCCTGTAGCCAATTTAAATGATACCACACGAGTAAATCCAGTTAAATAAAAATCGGGTAGTGGTCCATTAATCGCAACACGGGTCATTTCATGTGCGGGATGTCCAAATCGTTTAAAATACCCCGGATAACACGCAGCCATATCAACTGAAATAATACTTTCAGAGGTGTATTTTGTATTCCATAATCCACCATGGTTATATTCGATACAGCTTGATTTGATATCTGATAGAAATTCAGCTCTTTTTGGTTTCCACATATTCTTCTTTCTCGCAAAATGAGCTGCAACTGACGGAATTGTGAAATAGTTTGTTAATAATTGTTCGTCGTGTTCTGTTGAAAAACCAATAGCTAGTTTTTTCATCTCGTTGTGGAGAGCTTCAGTACGGTATAATTCTTCGTTTGGTCTTACAAATTGATCGAATTTACCCTCTTCATCTTCAAAACTGTGAAGTAACCACACTGACACAGGATCGTATTTACTTGACTGAGAAATAAAATCAAATAAATTTCCCGTGTAATATTGTACGGTTCTATCCCGCAGAAATATTGCTACCGCAGGTGTCCACGCGTGTTCATTAAGATCAATAATTTTGATTGGAGCTCCTTGTGATTTATATTTTGATTCGTGTAATATTTCTCCTGTTATCGTCATTATGGTTATTGGAAATCTTAATGATGTTTCTAATTTGGTTATATCTTGAATTGATGCTCCGTTCTTCCTAACTGTTAATTCCCATTCATTTATTTTTTTACGTCTTCGATCCGTCAATTTGTGAAGTGTTCTATTATTCGTTCTGCTACACAATTTATTCTTGACAGTTTCATTGATTTTAATTTTTCAATACTCGGTTTATCATTTAACGAATATATCCCATAAACAACTGCTGTTACAGGATAAGATCTTTCATAGTACGGTTTGTCAATCCCAGTCAGCAATCCTGGTTTGGAATCGTGACTCAAAGTGATAGTTCTTTTATCTTTTAAAATTGGTTCAAATTTGTCTCGAATAATCCAATTTCCAATTTCAGAGCGGATAATATATTTCACTCTAAAAAAGTACTTTTTCTTGTCAAGATGTGAGATTATCACTGCTGCTTTTTCGTCGTTCATGGTAGCATCAACATCACCATCAATTCGAAATGTTGACCAACAGTGAGATGCTCCATCGCGTTTTTTTTGAATTCATTAAAACAATCGCGGATTTTACCTATCATGTTTCTATCACTTATTAGACCTTTTGGTACGTCTACGGAGACCATATCGAGATTGAATTTAACATTTTTCCAAGGCGTAATTTTCGATAATCTCTCGAACTCCTCCATATTATAATTAAAACAAGAGTTTAAATAAAGAATTTATTATATAATGAACCATTGCAAATGGCTTATGATAGGATCAGTAACCGCATGTAACAAATCATGTAGAAAGGAATTCTGTCGATATCATTTACAAAGCGTTCGTAACGGGAGTTATGTGCCCTTACATTGCATACGATGTGGGGTAGGTATGAGAGGAAAATCGGAGTTGTGTCTGAGTTGCGGTGGTAAACGATAGAGGGCTAAAACGTTATTATGATAAGAGAATCAAAAACTCCATCAATGACCCTGACTTTGTCAAGGACAGAGTCAGCAACAAAATCATAATAACACCTCAAGACTATATTGAAAGATTTTCAAATAATGTAATAATTAAACCAAACAATGAATTAGACAAATAGTATTATATATAAATGGACCAAGAATTTCAGCCACATCCCGTGATTACCAATTATGAAGCGTCTCGCGATGGTATTGTCAGAAACCGCAGACTGAAAAATCCATTATGAATTGTGAGTAATCAGGGGTATTTGAGGTTTTGCGCTGGAGGGAAGAAGACATATCATAATCATCGTTTCGTGTATGGGTGTTTTCATGGATTGATCGAAGATGGTCTTGTTATTGATCACATAAATAATATTAAAACCGATAATTCTTTGAATAATTTACAAGCTATTTCTCAGAGTGAGAATACTAAACGAGGTGAGACTGGAAAAAACTCGAAAAATGTCAGGCTTATAAAATCATTTAATATAAAAACTAACGAGGAAAAAGAATTTCAATCAATATATGAATCCGGTAGATATTTTGATATTTGTAGAGCCTCAGTACAAAAAGTAGCAGAAGGGGTATATCTATCTTCTCTTTCGAAGCGTTTTAAAAATAGAATTCAATTTGCATATATTTGAGAACACCAAAGGGAGATAACTCGTGCAGGTATGTGTACGGCTTATGAAAGAGTTACCCTCAATAGGTTTTTCCAATTAAATTCCATTGGTTGATTTTATGTCAGGCAAACTTTGTCTCAGTACACAGATTAAAAGTTATGCAATGCATGTCCACAGTTTCCAGTGTTATAGTACTTTGAACCTGTCGTTGTTGAATCAAACAATAGCAAGTGTTTTTCATAATTTCCGTGTTCTTTAAATAACCCTGTCTACTGTCCGCGCCCTGAGCGCCTGTTCTCCGATAAAGACTATTCGGCGTGTAAGACAAATCAATAAGGCTTTTGATGTCCTAGTAAAACATTAGCTACGGCATGCCTTTTATCGATTTGAATCAAAACTCCCACAGCTGTTAATACTATGTCTGTCAGTCAGCTGGGGGATCATATAAATGCAATCTTACAGCAGTCAAACAAATTTGGATATATCCTAGTCATTTTGTAGCTTCAGCTCTCGTCTACTTTATTTATTTATTGCTTGTAACCAACTAATGTTGACCCGTGATATAAACGTTTTGACCACAGTTAATGGATTATGACTGAAAAATTGTTAAAGCTACGTTAAAAATCCTAATCAAACAAACAAACAAACATATATCTATCTATCCATCAATCTATCTGTCTGTCTGTCTGTCTCCTTCCGTCAGACTGTCTCTCTATTAACTATAATAAGACTTGTTGTTTAATTGTTCATTTAGAACAAATAGAGCTTAGGAAAGGAAGACAGTTTAACCATATTTTACTGCTTAAACTGTCATGATTCTCAATGGAGAGATAATCAATTAGGAAAATTATCTGTTTTGTAAGAAAACGAATCAAATATGTAGTATTACAAACAGTTGTATCTTTTTTTAAAATGTTTTTTCAAGTATTCGGTTTTCTTTACAGGATAACTATGATTGATACACATATATCGTATTCAAAGCATTTACTTGTAGATATCGAATTTAGCGTATTAGTAACGCGTTGCGGTTTAGTCCCGAAGCCCATTGCTCGATTCTCGTAACAGGCAATTGTCCATTTGGATGTTTTTTTTCTATGTGATTGGGGGCGCTAGCCCAATGGTACTTCATGTCCACCTTGATTGGAGCTATTGGAGTTATTTTATACACCCTTGGGAAATTAATTCTTGGGGGGAGGTGTACAAAATACATAGACAGTCTTCTTAATTAATCTAACATTTCGTTTCGCTTAGAAAATTCACTGGAGACATGTCTAAGGGCGCCCCCAAAATAAATAATAGCATGGATGCAAAAGCTCTACGTCACACACTAGGGTAACCCTCACAGGATAATTCAGTGTGATTGATAATCGCTCATCATCGCTATTATTTATTTTTGAAAAATATATCAATATCAATTTTTCAAATAAGAAATATATATTATAATATATAAATTAACTCTGAAAATATCAATGAGATCATAACTGAGATTTCAAATTTGAAAAATCAAGGAATTCAATTATCAGATAAATTAAATTGTGATCAGATTCTTTCTGATTTTCAAGATATTGAATACAGCGCTATGAATAATAAATAGAAAAGAATTGGGGCAGCAATATGAATTCAAACGCACAATTAATTTGAGGGTTAAAACAATATGAGATATTATCCGCCAAACTGAAATTCCCGCTTTGGTGACCCCAACAGAATAAGTTCTAACCATGGATCGACAGTACAATACTTCAATACCTATTATTTATTAAGGAAATCGGAAGTTCCCTCATCTAACATAGAGCTATCTGATTATTAATCATTTAAAAATCAAAGATTTTCACTATCGAGAAAACCATTTATTAACATTCCAAACGTGGTATTTCAACAGCATAATAGGTAATTATTGAAATTTTTATGTAATTTTTGTCAATGAAAAAAAAGTGAGGGAAGTGTCAAAAATTATTATTATTAGGGAATTAAGCACTTCCCTCATCATTGATAGAGGTGTTTGTAGATTTGTTTGGGGTTTTTTTGGTCATTTTTGTTGCATTTTTCATTAATTTTTGGTCATTTTCACTACATTTAGATCGTACATTTAAAAACGCTAGCGTTTTCTATATAATGGTAAACGAAGCACTTACGACTAGATTAGCACGTGAAAGTTTACTGCAATTAAGAAATTTATACCAATCCGCGATTCTGTCAGAGAAAATTGCAAGCTAGACAGAGTCTTCAGACTAATTTTACAGCCGGAACTGAAGATCTGTTTAAACCAATAACCACGGCAACAAAAGATGTAAAATTAGCCACTGAAAGAGCAATATCAGCCACTGAAAGAGCAATATACGGAGATATCCCAAAGGAAGGATCAAGGAAAGAAGAGCTTCTTCTTCCTGTACTTAAAAAAATAGCAAAAGGATCCCAACAAAAAAATCTTTGAAACACTTCCTGGTGATATAATAACTGCTGCAAGACAACAAGAACAACAAGAACGACAACTTCAAGAAGAAATTGAACGACTAAGTGATATTGATATTAGCTCTCCTCCACCTGAACCATCTGAACAACAGGATACTAGTGTAAAAGACTATTCACCAAAAAATATATTTACAGTTGATGGGTTAAATAGAATCAAAGGAATCAAAACAGACTCTGAATTAGTTAATTTTACTAAAGAAGATTTTTAAAAACTATAAGAGATAATTATTTAAAAGACGATGAGTTTAGAAATTTTATGAAAAAACATAGACACCTGGGCAAATAAAATATTTTTAGCAAAACTAGAATCACAAAATAAATAAGTTCTGATTTTAATAGTTTTCTAGCTGCAGTAAAAGGTGTCGCCCAACCACCACCAGTATATACAGCAGACCTAATCCCAGGTGAAATACAAATAATGGCAGAAGCTGATTCTGAAAAAGGTGCAACTGGTATCACTAAAAAATCAAGTGGAAAGGGATTTTCTAAATCTCGAGGAGATTCCAATCAAAGATTTTCCAGTGGGATTTCAGGTAGTGGTTTAATTCGTTGTCCTGGTAATATTCTCAGCGATATAGCACGATTAGAAGTTCTCATAGGAGGAAAACGAGCTGGAAATAACTCACCTGAAATAATTAATGAAGCAGCTGATATCTGCATGCGGTCATTTCAAGGCGGCATCATGAATATCAAAACATATCGAGATTTCATTGATGAGTTAGACGAAATCATGGTTATTACAGTGATTAATCACCGAAATGGAAATTCTTTGCATTTCACTAGCAATTTTGACATTAGATAACTATTCATTTAGAAAACACTAGTGGTTTTATAATAAGATGATCATACACTACAACCATGATAAACCAACCAGCGTCTATGTAGTAAATTCACGATTGCCTGTTTACAAAGCGTACTATGGTGATGGTCTCGGCAATACCATTGCAGGGTTATTTGCAAGAATGGTCCCAAAAATAGCACCAATCGCAAAACAATTATCAATGAAAGCTATTGATGCTATTCGTGATAAGGGTATTAGCGCTGTTGGAGATGTTGCCGGGAAAGCATTTTCCGCTGCAAAGGATAAACTAATGTCGTTAGTTAGACGAAGAAAGAAACCATCGCCGTTACCATCTACACAAGTGATGCCTACAAATGTTAGTAAAATAATAAATAACGCAGTAGATCAGAAATTATCATCGTTGGTGACTTCATTATTGACAGCAAGTGACCAAGATAATATTACCGCAAATATGATAGCGGGAAGTGGTTTGAAATCACGACGAAAATAATGATTTAGATCGAGGAATATATAATAAAATGTTCAAACAGACACTTGATCCAGCGTTTGATATGGAAGCCCCAGTGCGTAAAAATGATTCTGTACGCGATTATGAATTTTATTCTTATCACACAGTACAACCAGATCTTCGATCAAGAATTGAACTTCAAGTTCATGATACCAGTAAATATTTTCTACCCGCTGAAGCGTTTATCGAAGTGGAAGGAGAACTCGTAACAAATGTTGCAGCTAATACACCATACGCAGATGACCAAAATGTACGAGTTGGTTTTGTTAATAATAATATTATGGCACTATTTGAAAGTGCAAGATATATGATTGATGGAAGAGAAATTGAATATATTGAACGTGAGGTTGATATTGCCACAACAATAATAGGGTTAGCAAGATATTCTGATGATTATACAAGATCGGCAGGTCCATCTATGATATTTTCTAAGGATATTACCGATAACACCGAACACATTCAGTATATTCAATTACGGACACCAGTAGCTACTGGAGTTGCTGATCAACCAGATGATACTTTTGAACATGAACCAAGACCAAATGCTGCCTTTGATATTATAAAAAGTGTTAATGGTAATTACAACCTAGTATTTGCACCACGTGTATCAATGTTGAAAAGACCACGTCGACAATTTTCATGCGCGATTACACTGCATCATATTTTCGGATTCTGTAGAAATGTCCGAAAAGTTATCTATGGAGCAAAGCATACAGTAGTTCTTGTGAAAAAGGGTAATAATAATAATGCAATCTGGCGCGGTGCTGGTGTTCCCGAGGGTAAAGTCATTTTAACAAAACTATCGCTGTGGATGCCAGTAATGACTCCATCAATCACAACAGAAGAGCGGCTACTATCATTTATGGATCGCGGAGGAAAATCATTGTTAAGTTGGTTATCGGTAACCACAGATAGTATGAATTCTGATATTACTGGTACATTTACATGGCACCTGGCATCAGCACAAGGTGTTTCAGCCTCACGTCATATATTTGTTGCGCTACAGAATAGAGATCGATTAAACAATCAAGAACGCAGCCATATGATATTTGATCGATTAGGTGTTAATGAAGTCTCGCTGAGAATAAACGGACAGCAGGAACCATCCGAGGATATACAACTTGATTACGAAAACCAACCAAATAGCAGGTGTGTATCATCGTCTGCTGTCATATATGGGACGCGATCAAAATGTCGATACTGGTCTGCAAATATCACAGTTGGATTTTAAAAATCTGCATCCGATCTATTACTTTTCGCTGGAACATCTTGATTTAACAAAACAATCCGTCGTTGATATACACTTTAGAGCTCGTGTAGCCCCTGCTGGTGTTAATTATAGAGCGGTTGCTGTCATTCTCAGTGATAAATCAATGCAACTCGAAGGTGTTGGTGGACGAATGAGAGTAATTGATGCACTAGTGGAAAATATGTAATTGAAAATCTATGATTGAAAATTTTTCCAATTTTTGCAATGTAACAATTAGATCAATCTGTTATTAATATAATGTCATATGGTCATATTAATATTACGTTAACTCCTGGTCAAATTAAAAAATTGCAATCAGAATCAGCTAAAAAATGTGGAACCACGATGACGCAGAAACACAATCAGATGTCTGGTGGTCAGAATAAATTGTCATTGACAACTCGTCAGATAAAACACCTCAATGATGCTATCAAAGATAAGAAAGGCGTTCAGATCACTCTCTCTGCAGCTGCGATCAAAAACATGATAAAATCAGGTGGTATATTTCCGTTGTTAGCTGCGTTACCAGCGTTGATTGCATCAGCGGCCCCAGCGGTGACTAAAGCGACCGCGTTAGGAACCGTTGGTACCGTGGCAGGGATGGCACTAAAGAAAGCTACCGGACAGGGATACAAAAAAAAGGGAAAGGGTCTAAGACTACCAGGAACCCCGTATTCATGGTACAGCGGAAAAGGCCTGAGACTAGGAACAGTTTATTAACAAGAATAGTTCCCATGTCAAATTTTGATTTACTCGACGCCGCTAAAAATCTAGCGATTAAAAACTACAGAGGTGTCTTTATGAAAGATCAGTTGCCGGCACAACCATAAAACGTTGAAACCGGTATTATTAATCTCGATAACAGCAGCGGACCTGGAACCCACTGGGTTGCATACGTGATTGATCCGCGTGCAATCGTTTATTTTGATTCATATGGGTTAGCGCCGCCTAAAGAATTAATGCGTTATATAAACCGCTTAAATACTTTTCATAAAATAAAGACTTGGTATTCTACGCTACCAACACAGGAAATGAACGACCCACCAATATGCGGCATAGAAGTATTGAATGTCCTTGACGCTATTTCATCATCAAGAAAACCACCTCATCAAGTCGTAAATATACAAGTAGTCGCTGGAAATCGAAGATTTTAGAGAGAGAAAGTAGTTAGAAAATCAAAGATTTTTGCAATAACAATGGTTGATATTTGGGGGGAGATCTTTATCAATGTTGAAAAAACCCACCACGGTAATATCTGCAACCAGTGATATACAAAAAATAATCGAAGATGAAATAGCTGAGATGTTGAACTTAGCAAGTGTTGATCCCAAAGAAATAGTTGTTTTTCAAGATCATCAGGGTAAATTGAAAACGAGTAATATTTCTCTTGATGATATTTTAGTTAAACAACGTAACGCAGTAGAAGATACTATCGCGTTGTTTTCCAATCAGGGTAAACTCAAACCAGGCGCACCTGTTTCAACAATCACAGATAAAATATTAACACTCGATAACAATTATATATCCTCGGCAAATTCATTGCAATCACACAATGATAAGTATGACCATCACATTTAATAAATTTACTGATTTACAAAAATCCACCATGGACAATATTGATAAAACCGTGTTAGAATTTTTTGGTAATCTTCCAGTGACCACACCGAAGCTCACAGAGATAAAAACTTCCATGTTAGAGTTTGCAACACTTCAAGTTAAATACGCAGATCACGTTGAAAAGTTTACATCATTTCGTAAAAATATCATTGATAAATGTTTTGCAACCACACTGGATAAAATTGACATAAAACTCCCTGATATTAAAAATCCATCGAAGATATGAAAAACTTCATCGAAGCAATCAAAGATGATTTTCCGAGGAAGATATCAATCATCGAAAAAACAAAAATTCCTCATGAGAAAACCAACAACATAGTATACACGATTCAATACGGATCATTTGCGTGGACTCCTACAAATAATATATTAAGTATCACTGCAACCGTCAAGGGTATTTATTGATTAACACTAGTGACACCGACTCAATTTAATATTTCATCAACGAGTTCATCTGGTGTCAACAATACAATATCAACAATCATCGACAAGGATACAACTGAACGATTCACAATAGCATCCACTGATAATAATTTGGCTAGGGTTTTAGTAACATGGTATGTGGAATTCGTAGCGGATTTAAGTAAAACAACTTAATTGAATTCTGTTGTAATAAATAAAATGTCATCACAGCAATATCGCTATGATCAGGTCAGAGAATTTCAAACTAAACTCAAAACACTCACTGAGGAGTATCAAGTAAAAATAAAAAATATCGACGAAGAATCACCGCAGTTGATATTACTGTGTACTCAGTGAGTGGTGTAATCACCGGAGCTGGTATTATACTCTCCTCGGTGACAATGGTTGCTCCGATAGCTGTTCCAATTTGTATACAGCGGCAACAACAATCGCGGGAATTATTTCAATAATAACAAAAAATATCATCATGCAGCCAGCACAAACTACAAGACTACGTAGTTAAATTCCATATTGTGTCAACCGCGTACTCACAATCATCCTCGATGATATCGTCGTCGCTCGATGATTAATATCAGATAATGAGTTCTCAGCGATGGTACGTGTTTATGATTTCGTGATGTCAAAATTAGAAAAACAACATGAGTATAATAACAATGACAACACCGCAAGAACTACTTCAACGAATAGCGGAAAATACCACACCGGTAAAAACCAGCATGATCTCAATAACCTCAACGAATCCTGAATTCAGTGTGAATTTCCCTACTCCGATTCTCGTGAAGGAGATAGCGTTAGCAAAATTACGAGTGTATCACAGTTGGCCTAATATTAGGTCGGTAGCATTTGGCGGTCAACAACCGAATAATTCCTTGGTGTTTGCAAATAAGAATAAACCCGATGGTACTCCAGCCTGGAACGTTGTTTCGCTACCATCTGGATCATACCAAATCGAACAAATTAATAATGAATTTCAGCGTAGAATAAAATCCATTACTGGAACAGAAGAATCGAAAATCGCTATAACGGTTCACTAGCCGACGTTATCATCCGCGATTGAGATAAACTCACCTAGTTATGTCGTAGATATCTATCAGAGTTATATATGAACAATATTAGGATGGCCTGAAATACCACCTGAGGCATCTTATCAAATACCCGAACCAAACAAATCTTTTTATGTCACGGATATACAATCATATCATGAAATCAACCCATCATATCGAAATTATTTACCTTATATAAAAAAGTACAAAATTAACCGATATATTTACATTTATCGATAACAATAACATGCAATGGTATTTTGTTTTTGAGAAAACTACCGATTCATCCATTACAATTACATTTACGTTAACTAACATCATTGATTATTTGAAAGAGATTAATCAATTACATAGAACACAACTAAAACAACTACGATGGAGCTTTCAAGACCATCTCTCTTATATAACAAGGCCAAGTGATGAGATCATAAAACACATTAGGATATTAAATCAGCTTGTATCCGATATGGAATATATCAACAAACGAATAATTCAAGTAATAATTAATGATAAGAGCGGAGATAAACAAAAATTCCTAACCGACTACAGTATAACAGAAGCTGATTTGCCCGATTTCAAGTTTCCTGGGTATAACGCAAATGAACTAGAAAAATCTGTTTATGATCTTATTCAAGAAAACTTTTCTGTGATACTCGCCAAATGGAAACAACAAACAACAATCCTCAAACATAATAATGACCCAGACGGCGGTGGTAGATATATCGCTCCTCAAAATGTTAATATATCCTCGG
The DNA here is from genome assembly GCA_030141615.1 of Unio pictorum. NCBI lineage: Eukaryota > Metazoa > Mollusca > Bivalvia > Unionida > Unionidae > Unio > Unio pictorum. The sequence continues at coordinate 17,200,162 of JARLTB010000001.1, read as the reverse complement.
TGATAGCATTGGATTTAGTATGTGATGTTATCGAAGGCAGCTATCAAATAAATCTTGAACGATCAAATCAAGCTCAGCAGGGATATATTCTATATTCATTTGCACCAACAGTTACTCCAGGGTTTTTAATAATTGAGTCTCCAATTAATCCGGTCTATATGCGATGTCATAATAATTCACTAACGAGAATTAATTTTAAACTCGCTGACCAGTCCAATAATCTGATTGATTTACAAGAAGAGGTCTTACAAATTAGTCTGTTTGTAAAGTCCTAAAGGACTTTCATCTTAAATGATTTTCATAGTAAAAAAAAATTGTTAACCCATAGCAGCAGCAGGGGGCGCGACAATAATTGTGGCGTCTTTTTTTTCGCCAATGAGCCTCTATAAAGCATTTACGAGGAAGTCTTAGTTTACCAAATAGACGCTATTTTTACGATCTCGTAAAAGCCTTTATTTGCCGAATCGACGCCTCTAAAAAGTTGTCTGATTCGCCCCTGCTGCTGCTGTACGTGTGTATGCTCCGGAATGATTTACATGCAGAAAAATTGCACATTTTAATGAATAGGTGACTTCATGCCTATACATTGTTATTCATTATCAACACATTGTTTGCAATAATATATATTTTGCATCCACTCCATACTATTTGTTGTTGTTGCCAGACGTAGAAGAGGCAAGGTTATCACGAAAAATCCGCTAGTTAGGCATTAGAGGCTATTGAGATATGCTTCGTGTTCGCGGTGCATTGTTATTTGTTGTTGTTGTAGTGTTTAACGCCTTTTGTTAGCAGACCATAGGCTATACATGGCGGCTAGTATTAATGGTGGACGAAGAACCCGGGGAAACCCTCGGAAAGAACCACCGACCCAAGAAAAGTTACTGGCAAGCTGTCTCACATACCCACATTGGCCGAATCTGAGACTCGAACCCACGCAGACAGAGGTGAGATGGCAGTAATCCGTAATGGAGGGCGCTTTGGACCACTCGGCCACTCAGCGCCAATCGATGTATAATTTAATTGTTCATCCGTTTACGTTAATAATTTTTTTTAAAAAAATACCTACTGGCATATCTTATAATTTTGACGAATGGATGAATTAAAAATGTACTGTATTTGCGGTAGACTCAACCAACTCACAGCAAAGGAGAAGCAGGAAATCTCTTTTCTGCGGTAGACATATTATTGTGTGGATGCAATTCAATCATGTGCGATGTCTTATAGATGTGACTTTTTTAAATGTGTAGTTTCATTCAAATGGCATTATGTCATAAAAAAACGAACGTCTGTCTTGGTTTGTATGTTTTTATACGAATGAGAGATATTCTATGGGCACAATATTATAAAATGAGATTTAGTACAAGTTTTACAAACTTAATTTGCTATCTAATTAAATCATACAAATATTTCAAGATATTTTAACTGGCAACAGTTTATCAAAAAACTGATATTGAAAAACATGATCATTCAAGGAAGCAGAAGTTTTGAATCAAATCAAATCCTGTTACTTTATTTCTTGTTCATTCACGTGCTAAATCAACAAAATAACAAAAAGTGCTCTCCATGGCATTGCCTGGCATTCCCACCATTCTCAGCAATGAAGATAGACCGTGTCATCTATAAATACAACTCTCTGAGATAATACATAAAATAAAATAAAAACAATATTAAATTTAAATAATTATTTCGAAACCTAGGAGTCACACTCTCATTACACTAGCATTTCATGAACATATGAAAGGCTGCATATCTGGAGCTGAGATACATTAGTTCCATTAGTAACTTTCATTCTGCTGATGCCACCAAAGCTGTAAAGTATTCCTTAGTACTTTCCTGACTTGACTATTGTACTTCTCTTTCATTTGGCTCTCTCAGTAGCATTGGTCTAAAGCGTTCACCGTTTCAGATCACTTTTCTCACACATGTGCATGGGTTCGTGAGAAAGCTTGCCATCATCTTCTCGTGGGTTGGTTGTTTTTCCTCGAGTTGTCCTGGGTTCCTCCTCCACCAGTTATATTGGCCGTCATCGATAGTGTATCTTGCGTTGAAAAAGGACGTTAAGCCACAAAACATCATCAATAACAACAAGAAGTTCCAAACACTGTTGCACAGAGTAAAGTACCAAATAACTGAGCACTCGCTCCCCCCTCCCCATCGGTACCTTCCATTAACTACCCGTAAACTCCAAAACCAAACACAAACTCTCTTATATCGGCTACATTACTTTGTCAATAGTTCGAAATACCCACCAGACCTCGCACCTAGAGATCTTTCGCTCTTCTGACTGCCGTATTCCCGTTATTCGCACCGTTAAAAACAAGTCCAACGGATTACATCCCACTGCATATCTGGGCCAAGATTTAGACATAATGACACCATGATCTCATTCAAGAGCGGTCTGTAAACTCACATCATTCAGGTGCAAGACTGAACAAGATTTAACAATGTTGCTTGACCTTGGTATTATCATGATTCCACGGTTTCGTGTTTTTTTAAAAATATAATCTTATTGATAGATATGCCCTTATTTGTTAACTAATATCATCATCATCATCATCATCATCGTCGTCGTCGTCATCGTTTGCAAATGTGACAGTCTTGCCCACCAGCAAACGGACACTATTACTTTCAATAAGTACCAAAGTCGTGGCATTTGATCCGTCTAATGTATTGCATTATGTTTCCTCTTATTTATTTATTATTTTCAAAAAATACGCCAACAGAAATGTTTTATTTTAAAATGTGATAAAAAAAAATTTATATTTAACTTTGGCCGAAATTAATAAATGTTTCTGAAACAAATTCAATGACTTTTCAAAGCTAAACCAACTGTTTGTGTATGTTGAAGGAATTTGTAAAGATACCCAACAAATTCAAGAATTTTGTAAAGTCGTACGAACCATAATAAAAATGCGTTAAGTGCATAATTTATATTCAGTACACATGTGAGCATCTGGAAGTATATGATACCAGATACTTGATAAAGTCGGTGATAAGAAAATCTAACCTGGTAGAAGATACTAGCACATGTATGAAGGATTCTTAGAAACTATGTTGACGAGTGTAACTGATTAGAAATCAGGTACTTTATAATGAATATTGTAGGAAGTGAATACTTTACTTTAGTTTCCCTACCTTCACATGGTAGACAAGGAATATATCGATCCAGTACTTAAGATAGTCAGGTATTTGAAAATAAAAGCCAATTAATTATACATTAGTAGTAAACAAATGTAAAATATTTATTAACTACAAGTTTTTATTCAGGTACTTCATAAAGTCATCCATAGGAAAACACAGTCCAGCAATTTGTTTCACAGCAATCAGTTTATGTCGGTTTCTAACGGTTTGAACTTAACAAATGAAGTTTATTGATAGCTTCTGAAATCTGCATTTGGAATTATATGGATTTAGTTACCATAGTGTCTGGAAGATAAAATAATTGATCCCTTTCATTTTATATCTCGCAGCCTTTAATTTAAACGAGTTAAAACTGAACCAATAGCCGATATATATATATATATATATATATATATATATATATATATATATATATATATATATATATATATATATTGATTACTCTGATGATTATCACGACATATATGGGTTCGCATGCTTAAGACTGATTGTGAAAGAAAATTAATGTATTGCTTTAGGGATGCCTTGACAATCTGATAGAGGATGAAAATCAGTCAAATATATTTTATATCATATACAAAGATATTACGTACAGCCTTGTATAATAATCACGTTTATGGTGTTCAGTTCATCATGGTATTTTAAGTTGACTGATCTTCTTAAATTACTAGATGGCATTGTAGTAACGTGTCTCGAAGATCTATCTTGTCATGGCTAGTTCAATAGAAATCCTGTCACGGCCCATTTAATAAAAATGTTGTCATTGCTCATTGAAAATAAAAAATACCGTGGCTCATGGAATAGAAATCATGTTATGACTCATGGAATATAAATATTGTCATGGCTGATTCACTAGAAATATTGTCATGGCTCATTGAATAGAAGTCTTGTCATATCTCATTGAATACAAATATTGTCATGGCTCATTAAATATAAATATTGTCATGGCTCATTGAATATAAATATTGTCATGGCTCATTGACTAGAAATATTGTCATGGCTCATTGAATAGAAGTCTTGTCATATCTCATTGAATATAAATATTGTCATGGCTAATTGAATTTAAGTCTTTTCATGGTTCATTGAATTGAAATATGGCCATGGCTCATTGAATAGAAAAAGAAAGTGTTAATTACAGCCAGTTAGAGGTTGTCTGAAAACTTTATGCGTGACCAAAACAAAACAAAAAACATGCGATTAAAAAAACGACAAAAATTAATTTGACGGATACTGGAGTATTGGTCATAATGTTTCATTGTAATTCCGTTATTTTTTATTAACATACAAATAAAGATGTTAACTAAAACAAATAATATTTCCGGGACACTGTCACGCGATAGTAGTTTGGGATAGATCACATGACTGTGCGCTAAGTTAACCAGGATCATTGTTGACACCATTTATTATGTATTAAGTTGTGTATTGTCTATAATTGTTAAAGAATACAAAAGAACTGTTTTGCTCACATAAATTGACATGTTGCTAATTGAACCAATTTACAACTTATTATTATTTTGTAAGAAACATAATAGCAGAGAAATTTCCAGTGTAGAACGGTATACTATCGTCTTAACAGCTCCATCAGCAATCAATTCTCTATATATTGCTCTAAATGCACATTTTATGAAATAAGGATTAGTTTTGTGTTTTCGTTGCATCTAGTGCTTTTGATATACGTTTTTGATTAGTTGTATTGTTAACAACTTCGAAACTCTTGATTTTTTTAAGGAGCACAATTGCATATAATGGAAAAAATACAAAACTACCGAAAATTTTGGGAATTTAGTCATCGTAAAAACACAATTTTCTGATCCATGAACTACTGCCTAACATTGAGTTTATATAGATAATCAAAATTTTAAAAAGCGTTGAGCGTCGTTTTTTAGATTAAAATTGCGCACATAAGATAAACATATTCAAACAACTGCGGTTGTTACCGTAGAGTGGTAAACGGAAGCATGACGATGACCCACATCACAGAAGAGCAAATGTGTTTTTAAGAAAAACCAGTCTACGTATGCGATTAGTTTCATGACGGTGAAATAAAAAGGACACTGTATGTATATGTTGTGGAGAATACATAAATGCAAGAAAATAAGAAATAAATGTATTCTCTCCATGGATAAAGTAAATTTCATGTTCTCATTTTACTAGATAAAACAATTGGTTTCAGTACCTTAAACAGTTCTCGTCAACCACGTTCACGGCATTGAAATAAAGGTGGCAGCAAGGAGGGAGAGCAGAGTATTTTACGAAACGTCATTTACTTAAAAACAATAAAGCTTCCAACTAAAATAAAAAATATATGGACAATCACGCCAAACTGATGCCTCTAACTGACCGAGAGTTTTTCTACATGGTTAGTTTATTTTAACTTTATCTTTTGTCGTTCGTGTTTATTAAAATTTGTATGTGCATTTTGTTTACCCACCAGACGTTTCATTGAGGTCGCACCATCTCTGCTGCTCTTTAGGTTTGAGTATTTTCAATCATTATTATATCAATTTTTTTAACCAAAACTTTTGTCAAGACCATTACGATATCGTGACCTAGAATCATATAAATGTATCGTTATAAATCTGTGTGGGTCAGCTTGCGCACGTGAAAAGACGTTTTCAAACTTAATTATATCCATATCTACTGAAAACTAAGTCTGATGAATATTTCTAAGTGTATGACTATCAGCTCCATCAAATACAGCTAGAACATTACATTTACCTCTGATACAGGTATATGCGTGTATCGCTGAGTTATATAAATGATTTCAGTATTTTTATGCCTGCCTCGAGAAAATATTTTTCCTGAAAATTTGATTGTTTGTTAAGCATAATATCATCGTCGGCAACTACATTATTAATAAATCCATCAACTTCATCAATACTCGGCGCTTCATCAATATCGGTGTTAAAATTAAGAAAATGTGCAAGATCTGACAGGAATATTTGTTTCATTTTTACCTAAAATTTAACATAAAGATGGCGACGATATTGATATTTTAATGTTAATATTTACAGGAAACCCATGGGATAAATATCCAGGAAAAAATATCTTCCTGGATATAATTACTGTGGTCCTGGAATCCTACTTGACGAACGAGATCAACCAAGACCTGGAGAGTAGCCAATAAATGCTTTTGATCAAGTATGTCACGTTTATGATGAAGCGTATAAAAATAAAGACATATTGCAGATGTGAAGTTGATACACTCGTTAAATTTCATTTTAAAAATATCATAGAGTCATTAACTAAATGGTTAGTAAGATCTGTGATGAAAAGTAAACTCGCATATGGGGCTGGTATTTAATCAACCGATTATTTTAAAATAACTCGATTTATTTAGCCCAAGAGGATATTAAAGAGATAAATCAGCGATCAGTAACCTCGCCGACGCAACAAATGCTACACGTTATGTTACTGCAAACTGGTTAGCACGACAGGAAGTATGGCAAATATATTAACCACTATCTAAACAAATTTAGTATGGACACTTTGATGTCAGGTCTCCCAATGAAGTTATTCAGGCAGATATTTTGTTTATACCACACGATACTAGTAAAATTGGTAGACGTCAATACACACACAAATACGCGTTAGCTGTAGTTGACGTTGCAAGTAGATATAAAGAAGCAGAACCATTATCAATTAAAACAGATGCTGAAGTTGTATTAGCTTTTGAACGAATGTATCACCGAGGACCCTTGTGATTGTCAGAACTACTACAAGTTGATCCTGGCAAGGAGTTTCTTGGTGTTGTATCATCTCTGATGAAAACAAAACCATGACATCAAAATCAAACGAGGACATACTGCAAGTCATCGTGATCAGACAACCGTTAAACGATTTAATCAAACACTTGCTGAGCGGTTATTTGGATATCAATATTGAAAGTAAATGTCCATAAAGTTCAAAACGATTTGAGATTTCGTGAATGGGTTACAAAAACAGAGCGACTGATCAGATTTGGAGTGTAACTACACATACAATTTCAACTGTGGTAAGATTTACAGGCAGACCGGCAATCTATAGATTAGATTCAACTGCTCCTCAACGAGGATTTGTACGTAACAATTACAAGCAATTTCTGAAAGATACACATTAACCAACGTCTTCACCGTCTCGACTTCAATTACACTCGAGACAGGTCAGCATTACACGTTCGCGCGAGTGACCAAGACTACTGTCAATTCTATCTACGGTAAATTGTCTTGTATCATTATTTAAATATTTTATTACTGTGTTTCAACTTGCACAATGATTATTATGTCGTTGTTTTAATGTAATGTTAAATTCAGCGACAAGATCAAAGTCGCGTTTTTCTTTTGGTCATTGTGTTCATAACTAATTGTTTTCTTACAATATCTTTAACGGCAAAAGCGTAATTACTGTCAGCAGTTTCTGTACAATTTAAAATAACCCTCTACAACTGATATATTCTTCTAACTCGAGACACTGCGAGATAAACTAAATTTGACTATTCGATACGATAATCGAAGATCAAAACAATTTTATTAGAAATAGATAATCCTTGAGATGACTCGGTTGTCATTACGTATACAAGCGTCCATTGTGTTTTTTTTTCTCCATAGCTAATGCACCCTCAACAACATTGACAGGAAGAAAACATTATCATTTAGCACATGATCCCGGTATATCAGATTCAATATTCTGTCGTCGAGTATCTGCTGGGCGATTACATAACGGTTTGGGTATGTTTAAAACAAATTATTTATGTCTCAAAAATAATTTTCGTTCACGTGTATTACGCACTATCTTTCTACTTGCGATTACCAAATCATCTGGTCTCGACAAACTCCAAAAACCGTTTAGATTTGTTTATGAAATTATATCATCATTATTTCACATATAACTTTACTCGGTTAAAGTATGATTAAATACTTAAGCTCTCTTAATTCTGGATCACGCGCTCTATGATCATCAGTTATGTTTTCATAATAATCTATAAAACCTTTCAGCCATTCGTGTAAAGACAATCCAACAAAAGGTAGTGGTTGACCATGATCGCTGCACATTATCACAGCAGTATCGTTTGTCAATAACCAATCAAGAAATATATTTTAAATAGAGCTTCAGATATTGTGCATATTTCATGCCAAATGATAATCCTTGGAATGTAATGTCCATTTATCTCCATTCAATCAAAAATATTTATGAGATGTGTATGATTAAATTCTTCATTCGCTCATTCCTCTGGCGAGTCTGTGTGTAGGGGTTAAACGGATCATATCAAAAGAGTTTGACGAACTATGTCGAATTAATTCGATCCCACGAGTTGTTTTACCAGAACCTCACGGTTCATTGAGATAAACTGTCTTATGCCTTTTCACATGATCATACACTGACGGAGCAGATGTCAAATTTGATATTTGATTACTTTTGTAATAAATATCCTTGATTTCAGCGCCGGCAGATTTAGAAAAAGTATGTAACTTTTCTTGTTTAATTCTCGATTCGCCACATGATACATCGTAAGCAGTATTTTTTCGATATAAATTAATCCGTAGCGACTATAACAGTGTTTGACGAACTCCAGGTTCATTGAGATACGATACACTGTCTTATATCTTTTCACGTGATCATACACGGACGGAGCAGGTGACAATTTTGATACTTTATAATTTTTGTAATAAAAATATCCTTGATTTCAGCGCCGGCAGATTTTGAATAAGTATGTAACTTTTCTTGTTGTATTATCCATTTGTCACATGATACATCGTAAGCAGTATTTTTTTTCGACATAAAATGAATCCGTAGCGACTATAATTGCGGTTGTAGGAAATCAGTTTATCATCGATACTAAATTTATTAAAACATACGTGAAAACTGGTGACTCGCAATCATTGTAACCAACAATTGTACCTACTTTAGTTCCGTTAGACAAGTAAGCGTTTTACGACTGACAAATAGGTTTCTCTTTGTTGCATCTGCAATTATAAAATCAAGTTCAAAATCGTCCTTAATTAATCCGGTATAGTGTCGTTTATGATCATATCATCCGTCTTAGGTAAATTTACCTATTATTCTTCTGCCAGAACTTTTTGCGTTTTTTTTTTTTCTTCATACGTAAAGTCAGGATTTTTATCATTGGGATATTTCTTTTATTGTGGTAACCAAGCTGCTTCTGTGACAACTGGTGCTGCAGCAGCTGTTTATACAGGTAGAAGTGGAAATAGGCAACCTGTTTTAGTCATATTTAATATAATTCCAAGTAAAATATAGTTGAACTCCTGGTTTTGATTCTATAGATTTGTTAAAATGATTAAGCTGAGTTTGGGTTAATGATAATTTGTTTGGAACACAACTAGCAATTTGATCTTTCTTTAATATTAGATTTGTTCCACATTTACTTTCAATATTTAATTGTAATTTTGTCACGGTGACTTTAACTTGACTATATAAAATTATGATATCATGAGCGATTTAATTACATGTCATCTACTGGGGCATCAATGATTCTTTAGTCCATCAACGCCTTCAAGTAACATTGCTTTATCAATGAGTATAACAGAAATAGCTCTGTAATGAGCCCCACCATTTATGCGAACTCGGAAGTGAATATCAACGTCGTGTTAAACACATATGTTCTAATAAAAAAATAATAAATCTAAAACAGATTCATACAGATGAGGACTTCTGGAAAGATGCCGCTATCGCTTAACCGGCTTGGTGTAACTGTTCCGTTTTTGTGCTGATTCTCATTATATATATGCTTGTTGCCTAGCTTCTTCTACATTATTGTGTTTCATGATGCATTGGCTGTTCAGTTCCTATGTGTTCCTTCTTCTCCACTTCTGACATTGATAAGAGAAAAATTCATCTATATGTCACACATGCTAACTACAGTGTCATTATGGCTTCAGAGATAGTTTGAGCCGGGTAGAACAGTGAATGATCTACCTAAGAGTCAATGCTTCTGAATAATGTATGATTTTTTTTTTGCTTTCACTGAGGGGAGTGATTAAGTAGACAATACTTTCATCGGGTTCAAGGGAAAGAATAAATACCTCTATAGAATCACAAGACATAGTTTGTGAAAATCTCAAGTATTTTGTTAAAGGGCTTCCAGTCCAAAAACTAGGCAATGCTGTTTTAATTTATATAAATTTAGGAACATAAGTAAGTAATGCTGTACCATTTACAGCATACAGCCTTTCTTTACTTATGTAAATTATGTTCTTATTATGGCCATTTTTTAAAACAGAAATACAATGAATATATGCAGCTCTCTTTGTGCTGGTACATGTTAACATTAAAATATGTGCAATGTTTCTGATTTTTAGTAGGCAATACTCTATAGTGAATACCACCTGTGGAAATCAGAATATTGTTTTCTGCCCTTGCTCACAATGTAGAGGTAACAAGTTGATCTCCACAACGATATTAGGGCAACTGCCTAAAAACAAAGGAAAGAACTAGCAAGGGTTTGTTCAGGCTTATGTCATAGAATATTAACATTGTTGGCAAGGTGATGACTTGTTTTTAGTAAAACTACACTTTAAATCAAAGTTGTGAGAAATCTCCACGAAAGAAGGCTGAATGGTATTCAAACATATTTGTGTTTCTCCAAAAATAGCAAGTGGTCCAGTTCACAAAAAGGTTTAAACATGATCTAGGACAGTGTTTAACAGCATATTAACACATGAAAGACTACGGTATTGAAGAAGTCTCAGCTGCAAAAAGAACATGTCAGCCATGATCAGATGATCTAGGTAGGGTAAACAAGCAATTTTAATCTACCTGCTTGCCATGGTGATGACACCAAAACATTTATAATGATGAAATCAGACTGGCAATTATGTGAATTTATTTGGCAGAACTTTTATACCATTTCAAAGCACATGTACCTTGAAATTATGCAGCAGCTGTAATTTCACATTACTGATTAAACCTATACTCTATGTAACTATTCAGATACTAGAAAACATTATGTATTCAATCACTTGTATTAAAAAAAAATATTTTATACAAGTATAATCAAATGAACTTTACTAGTTATTAAAATTCGAATCCAACAAAATACAACTATAAGGTACTAGAACAATTGCTAAGCACAATTATTAACATTCACTTAAAGGAATACTAAAACTAATTAAACAAAATATGTCGATCACTTAAACATGTCTGGCATTCCCACAAATAATATTGTTCTGAGCAGCAGCTATCGAATCAGCTTGATGGATGACGTTTTAATGATCCACCAACACGGTATCATGATCTTCACCAGTGATGTCATCCTCTTCTCTAACAGTCTGTAAGGCAAGCTTAACATACTAGTGAAAATATAATTTCAAATTTCCTTTAAAGACATTATTTATTCTGATCTCCAGTGGCTGACAATGGTTCATGCAAAAGGAAGGCTCAAACAAAAGAGAGATTCCACTGATTTTTAATTCTGTTAACACCCTCACATTTTGATGAACTCTAAAATACCATGTAGACGCTGCTTGCTAAATGCACATGGCAAGGGACAGCTTGTCACACATTTCATTAAAACTGACAGGAATCTAAGATTATTTGTATACCTCTTACGCTACTGTGTTGACACTGCAGTCCTCAGAAAGTACTTCATGGTACAACTTTATTAACAGTCTGAATGAAGAAATCACACAAATAGACTTTAATAAATAATTGCCTTAGTCTTCTTGTTGGCTGTGTCAGCTCAAACAGATGTTGAGTTTAAATGATTCATCTTCAGAGATGTTTCAATTGTGCACATACAGGAGTTGGTCTTGTTTTCACCATTGAAGCAGCTGCTGTTTGTTGTCAGCATAGTTGACTTCTTTCCTATTTCTATTTTAGAAATTTGAAGAGGTTATTTCATTCTTGAATAAACCACCAGTCAACCCGTTAATACTATGATGCACCCTCATTACTTGCTTTAACCCTCCATATTACATTGTGCTCACGACTAATAGAACTGAGACTACATCCATCATTACTTAAATGTAAACGGAAGCGAAAAAGAAACATTGTTTCAAAGCTGGCCGGTGTAGAACAGGAAGAAGAATTCCAGTTATCTCCCTTTCGTCTTTTCCTGCTAAACAATTTAAAAATTCGGCCGTTATTTTATATACACTTGTGAAAATCCCTATTAAATCGTCAGCCTTTGTGTCAACTATCCCAGAGATACCACCGCGTCGTGCATTTATCAACGCCCAATCAGTATGACCACCGGAAATGCGCACATAAATAGTAAATTCTATCAACGGTCAGAATACCGATGTCTTTTTCCTCAGAAACATGGTTGAAAAACATCAGGCGACGAGCCCAAGTGCATGGATCTAACACCCACCGGTTACTCCATCAAGTCATTCCCCACCATTCTCGCGTAGGTGCATTTTCCGTCATCACAAAGAATTCAATGATAAAATGTCTTAAACACAGCACAACCTTAAATTTCTGTCCAAACAACAATCACACTGAAACAATGGTAGGTCCATTTTTTCTGCCTCTATCTTTCTCCTCCTAGTAGAAAAAACAAGCTGACGGAATCTCTCTTTTTCGAGCGGTTTCCGAATCTCCTGGAGTTTGCAAATTCGATAGGTGGAAAGCCTGATTATTATTGGGGATATTAACTTTAACTTTTACTGTCTTGGAAACCCATGCACACAAAAATTCCTAGATTCCATTCATGTTTTCAACCTTAATAAGTCAGTTAACCAACCCACCCATAAACGTGGTCAGATTGTAGACTGGATTCTTCATAGACCTGATTAAAATATTCTACCGTCCATGCTTGTAGCCCAAGAACTTGCATCAGGTCACCTCTGCGTTACCAAGTGCAGAGTATCAATTAAAATGTGTTATCCGTGATAGAGCAGTGTTAGGGACCAGTTTCTCACTACTAAAAGAGATCGCCGTAAAGAGCTTTCGCTTTCCACCAGACTCACTATTCATAAACAAATCTATGAAGCCGCTAAGAAGAACAGCACAAACACAGTCCATTTAACCAAAATATTTCACTACAGTACTAAGATGACAGAGAGTTTCAACTGTAATTAGCTCTTCTAGATTACTAACTAATGTCCAGGAACAAATGAACACAACTTCCAACTACTATTTCTCCAGCTGACCTTCCATACCTGTTTGCAAATTTCTTCTGTGACATAGTACAAACCATTATAGATTAATTAGCTTGACAACATAATTTCAATTGATTCGTCGTCGCCATACAGTTGTGCTACAGAATTTCAGCGACAACTGTTAGCAGCATTTGAACCTGTCTTTATAGATTTAGTACCGGACAATCGTGATGAAGAGTGCATCAAAGACATGTGAACTTTATCCAATTCCAACATCACTGCTGCTTGAGAGCTTAGATCCAAAATTGCCTTCACTAACTGATGTTATTAATTTCTTTCTCTCATCAGCGGAATTCCCGTCATTTTTCAAAACTGCCATTGTAAAGTAAAGCCTCTGCTCAATAAAACCACCACTCGACCATAACAATCTAAAGAACTACCCACCCGTTTTATAAGTAAGTAAACTGTCCACAAAATCCAGGCCGTGTTTTCTTCTAACCACTAAGCGCCTCATGTCGTGTAATCATTATGGAACTTGTTACCTTCAGATTCGTTGAATGTCTTAATCCCTATATCGGGTCTTTTAAATATCCAAAGAACTGGTTGGGCTTTTGTTCTGTAATTGTGACTTGAAACAATGTTCACGTAGATACGGTGCTGATATACGTATGACCTTGTTACCAGGGTCATTACTTGTAAGAGTGAAACAATCATTCAAATCGCATCACACTGCACGTGGCGTGACTCATTTAGATCTACACCACTTGAAAGATATCAACTGTACTCCGCGAGAGATTATAACTTGACTAGATAAAATTTACCGCGTTTTTACTATCTCATAATGCGTAGCAACATTAAGTAGTGTATTATTAAAACTGATAAACAATACAAATCTACTTGATTAATGAGGATCGTATCTTCAGAATTGATAAGTGGGAAGTATATTTATTTCTGGTGCAAACCGAAAAAGAAAGTTTTAAAAAACAAAGAATCCATAGTGTTGATTCATGGACCCTCTGACCCCGATATTTAACCTTTCGTGCGATTATGAAATATCTAGCAGTAGAACATAAATGAAAAAAGTTAACGTTAATATGACCACCCGTTCCACTTGGACTCAAGTTACAATATTTTCTTCGTCGGCCTCTGATGTGGGAGGTCGCTGGTTCGAACACCGGCCTAGTCATACTAATAAGTTATTTTTAAAAATTACTACTAACAGCTGCCTCGACAGGCACTCAGCATTAAGATGTTATTGTGAGGACTGTTTGGCCTGGTGTCAGGATAATGTGAATGGGTGGGACATCATGCTATGTGTATGCGGGCGTAATGCCCCATTGCTAGACATCACTAAAAACTGCCATATGTAGACATCGTAGAGATATGACTGAACAACTGTTAAAGCTACGTTGAAAATCCTAATCACACACACACACACACACACACACACACACACACACACACAGACGTTTTACCTGTAGATTTGTGTGTTCAGAATTCAAACAAAAGCTCTCGACGTTAGATTTGGTAAGGTGGGGTGATCTTTAAGGCTGCAAATACCACTTTACCTGAGCGAACTGAAAACTATAAATAGATTATCGTTAACCATTGCTATTGACGGTACAGTTTATCGAGTTTGATAGGAGTGATGGATGGATATCAATCTAATTAAAACCAGATCTCAACTATCCTACGTGAAGGACAGTACAGATCTGATAATAATTAGATTGGGTTGATCTGCATGTCTGACCAAGCTTGTTGTTAATAAGATAGATCTGTTCACCATTTGATCTCGATGAAACCTGCAAAATGGAAGTATCTCAAGAGATATTTTTGTACCATCCTCATCATAATCATCAAAATAGCCTTCGACGTTATCATCATCATCTCGTCGTCAAAAAATATCCATATATCTGCATTTGACATTTTTTTTATTCTTTACAAATTTAGTATCAACATAGCCATACGCACATATGCAGCCGAGTACGAAACGTTTGACAAGAAAAACAATGCGCTTCAAACCAGTTATTTTAATGATTTGTTAATCTTGCAGTCAAACTTGACATGTAAAAAATCAGTTCATGATTTCATGTCTAACATTTACATTGAATATATTTAAGCGATTTCGTTGTTGTTCGCTACGCGACAAAGGGAATGCCTTCGTCATTTTATACTTTTGTATGAGGAAAAATCATCTAGCTACGCGCCTGGCAGCAACAGTTGTACCATATTCGTCTGGGTGAAATTTTTAATTATGGAAATAAAGTCAGTTGATGTTTTCGTCCACCTGCGCTTTCATTCAAATATAGTGACTCAACCGAACAGTTTCACCTTTACTTCACGAAAAAGATTGTTTTGTTTTTGTAAAAAACCCCATCGCACATCAACACAGTTAGGTTATTTAGTACCGAGGAGTATAGTGCCTTGCCAAGGGATACAATAAGTTAAATGATTCTGGATGGTCCGATTTTAGGTGAGTCGTGAGTCCGAGCGCTCCAATTAGTTGAGCTAAGGCAGTTTCCCAAGCAATGATTGTACCAGGATGGGTACTTCAGAAGACAAAGATTGTACCATGATGTGTTCGTATATTTTTTATTAATCCTATCCAAAAAAAAATTTTGTATCCAGAAGAAATATCGAGCATCAGAAACTATTTGGGACCTTTTGTACTACTGTATGTACTGTCTAATAAGAGTCTAACTACAAGCTGCGCAGGCAAAAATCATCCGTAGTATAATGTAACTGCAGCTCTGGGTCTGTGCAGTTTGTTAGGAATAATCCGTAGAACAGAAAGCAGGCCCGTTATGCTACGGCAGATGAGAATCTTATTCACCTTAATTTATGTTAACTAATTAAAGACCACTTATGTTGATTATGCGCTTTGAGGAAAAATATCGAATTATTCTCAGAATGAAATGAGACGCTCATTGCACGAAATAAACAAACAAAGGCTGATAACGACAATAATAGAACAATCTATACCACTGTTCATTCCAATATCATTTCTTAGCCTATTGTCAATTAAGGGTGGTTCGTACGCACACACACACACACACACACACACACACACACACATTTTACAAGTTTAACATTTGTCCTCCAGTGTTTATACCTGTACATTTTTCACCATATACTTAACAGTCCGTCGTCAACCACAGTGATTGTGTAGCATAGACTGAATGAACGACTTGATCACCTAATGTATATTGTTTTTATAAATCTTTTAAAGCAATGTCGGGTATGACTGTCATTCTATTTTAAACCTTTGCACGGCCTAGTTTATATGATGAGTTGTATACAAGGTATTTCTATGGTGCATTGATTGGGTCGTCGAATCAGTTCTAGTGTTTTACGCTTCCTAGTTCATGCGAGGGGACGTACTGCACCGTTTACATCTATGCACGTGATGGCAAGGGGATTGAGAACACATACACTAAAATTCAACTAAAGGTAAGCACAATATTGTCAGACTTTAATATCTAATAGTTCTTAAAGTTAAATACTTCACTCTATTTCATTGTGATATATATATATATATATATATATATATATATATATATATATATATATATATATATATATATATATATATATATATACATGAATTAGTTACCATTAACTTGCAATTTTTTTTTAATACTATATACGTTAGACTCTATTTACACCGAGGACGCGGGTATCTACATGAGCTAAGACGCTCACCATTACAAATCACTGAGCTCGATCAATGTGGTAAAGAGAAAGCTTGCTAGCAGCTTCCCGTGGGTCGGTGGTTCTACCTGGTTCTTCCCCCACCAAATACACTGGCCAGCCTATCGTGTGCTGAAAAATGCGATAATCTGTTCAAACTCACATATATTTAGACCAATGTCTTCCGTGTGTCTAACTCGCTTCATGTTTTATTTCGTTTGTCACTTGTGTTTTCACTGAGTTGATCATGTGCGGTATTTGTCTGTTAACATGTGCACCTCTTTGTTTCTGCTACTCTACCTCGACTTTTAGTCTGTACCTGCTTTTGCCCTCCTCTTCCCGCCAGTGATTACGTCATACACATTATGCCCAGCCTGATTACAATCAGACCCCGACTTTCATCCATGAAGGACAAGGGAGGTCTGATTTGAATCAGGCTGCACTATGCCGACACGCCTAGCAATTTATGATAAACAAAATATGCTAAGGAGGATTTCAAGCTAAATATTTGTATAAGATTGAGTTATTATCTTGGATCAAATAAACTGACTATATACACTGTGAATAGTACTTTTATACCAACCTTTAAGCGCAATGTCAGATCGCTTATAAAATATATACGTTCTATCTATCTATCTATCTATCTATCTATCTATCTATCTATCTATCTGTCTGTCTGTCTGTCTGTCTGTCTGTCTGTCTGTCTATCTATCTATCTATCTATCTATCTATCTATATATATATATATATATATATATATATATATATATATATATATATATATATATATATATATATATATATATATATATATATATATATAGTGCCATAACTCATAAGGTCTGATATAACTGAAGACCTAGTTTTTGATAGGTGCTAGATTCCCAAGCAGTTATAAAAAAACATAATGAGAATGCAAATTCATCAGTACAACATTTACGCAAAATTTTAAAACGGTGTGGGAAAAGTAATGTTTTCCCACAGAACAGAAAATCTATCTCAAATGATTCTCTACAGTTCTTGTTTGCTGTGCATAATTCAAACATTTACTGTCGAACACGCGTGCGCCTGAGCGCTAATGTGTATGAAGTTGATAATACTTATGGGGAAGAGTGATCGTCTGTGACTGGGTTGAGGCTCAACAATAAGGGTGTGTCTGTAATTTACCCCAAAGCTGATGGCATCATTGACAATACAGCTTCACTTTACTTTTTGCACTGAATGTCTTGTACAGTATTTCAAATATATTCAAAACAAGATAGGCCAAGTAATTATTCACTGATACACGGGTACACGGGGGCGTGCTTAATCACTGAAAATGAAACAATATAAAGTAAATGAACGAGTTTTATTAAACAGAATTTATAGACAAAAACAATATGAACCAGTTGCAACAGAAAATGAATATCATGAGCTAAAAATGAAATCAGCCGACATACACAAAATATGGCTGACAACGGTGCAATTTATGAATACCAATCATCCGTGTTACAATGAGACATTGTGAAAATTTAATTATTTGTTATGACAACGAGATGTCTTTGAAATAAGTTTCTTGTAAAGTAAATGGAACCGCCAGTTTCTAAGAAATATAAAAAAATATGTTATGTGGAGGGGTGAGGTCGGGTGGGTAGGGAGACAGACTGGAGTCAAGATGAAAGAAAAATTTCATGGTAAGATATTAGGCACCGTTGCATTATTATTATTATTAGTAGTAGTAGTAGTAGTAGTAGTAGTAGTAGTAGTATATGTTCAAACACGGCAATTATAGCTAATAGAAGTACACAAAGTGTCCAATGTTACAATGATTATGATTTCATCTCTAATTTTGCACCTCTCAATGGATGCAATTTGACAGGCTGCAATAAACGCTTCCGTGATTTTCGGAAAGGAGATATCAGTTATGTCGTACCTATATGATTTGGTTACTTAGTGTTATCGCTTCTAACTAAGTAATGATGTATACAAAAAGTCACGTTTCAATGCGTTTTTAGAGCGAATTCTGGGATATCAAATTTTGAGAGAGAGGGTATCAGACCACCATATACAACTTTTGATAGTTTTACACACACACACACACACACACCTCTTAAAGTCTAATACACCTGATGTACATTAAAGTAATGTAAAGTTCGACCTTTCAAGTATAAGATCATGGGTGGATGGTAAATATTTAAAGCATTCAGAATGTGCCCAAGAAAATATGCTAAAGTGGTCGCACTTTTTTTCCATTGCACAATACTAATGCGACCAGGTTGGGCTAAGCCTGCGTAAAAGCTTAATATTTTGGATGGGTTGGGCTAATTCCGTCTAAAGACTTAGTAATTTGGTTGGGTTCGGCTAATTATGTCTAAAGGCTTTGTAATTTGGCTGGGTTAGGTTAAGTCTGTCTAAATGCTTTGTAATTTGGCTGGGTTGGGTTGTCTGTCTAAATGCTTTGTAATTTGGTTGGATTGGGCTAATTCTGTCTAAAGGCTTAGTAATTTGGCTGGGTTGGGCTAATTCTGTCTAAAGGCTTTGTAATTTGGCTGGGTTGGGCTAATTCTGTCTAAAGGCTTAGTAATTTGGTTGGGTTGGGCTAATTCTGTCTAAAGGCTTAATAATTTGGCTGGGTTGGGCTAAGCCTGTCTAAAGGCTTACTAATTTGGTTGGGTTCGGCTGTGCCTGTCTAAAGGTTTAATCGTTTGGATAGGATGGATTAAACCTGCTTAAATGCTATGGTTGGTTTTAACCCGCTTAAAAGGCAGTTTTGAGCTCTGACAAAACTAAGTTTAAAATTGGCAAAATTTCCATAAGGGTTGAGGTGGCTTGTTTGAGGGCGTTGGACTAATATGATAGAGTAAAGACCATGAAAGTTTGAACTAAACAAACTGATGGCGGCTGCCTCTTGTGTAACTTATGACGTATATTCTACTTTCAGTCGGAAGAGTTCTATGAACGAGGAACATATAAAATCGGATACATCCGAATGTGAACTAGGATGCACGAGGATTTGAAGCTGGTATCTTTCGTTTTATTTTGTCTGCCCATTGCGGAGGGCAGTTTTTTGTATGGGATCACATACGACCAAGCCTGTCCGTCCGACTGTTCGCAAAAGGTAAGATATTCTAGCCACACTCTGGTTCGTTCAATTACACAGTCCCTCTTATTAGTCCGTGAGATTTCCTGATAATTTTGCTGTTGTCATGTCGTTGGGCTCAAGTTCATTGATATAGTAGAAAGAAATGAGAGCTGCAACGAACAATTAACAGCGCGTTGTTTCTGCTTTTGAGTGTTAAAAAGTGGTGCTTTTCCTTCTAGTAAATTTTGGTCTACTCTTTTCTTTAGTAAAGAAATTTATGTTCAGAGTTTAATTAATAACAATCACAAATGAATGTGCTGAGAATGCTATCCGCACGAGATACGTTTAAGATCTCGATTATAGACAACATTTTACAAATGGTAGACTAGTTTCTGTAGTTGTTGTAGTGTTTTATTTATTTATTTATTTATTTATTTATTTATTTATTTATTTATTTATTTATATCATCATCACCATCATCATCATCATCATCATCATCATCATCCAAATATCTGTATTATTTCCTACTTTAAACAAACACTTACTAGCATGTGGAGAAAATATTCAATTCTTAAACTTCACAGAAAGTCGTTGCATGCTTGACAGTTAAAGCAATCTAAGTTGCTATGGAAACGAATAAAGCTAATAAGAATCAACTTACTTGTTAAATCGTAAATCAAATTTATTTTAAATGGTCGCAAATATGACAAGGGGTGAGCCAATAAGGGGGTAAATAATTCAATATCACAGATACAAACAGATGGCCAGGGAGACACACACACACACACACACACACACACACACACATATATATATATATATATATATATATATATATATTCTTTTTGACTTGGTGAGTTGATCACTATGAATTGTTTCTTTTCAGTCCCCTGTTCCGTTTAAATGTGTCATAAAAGGAAAAGAAGGTAAGGTCACGAATTAATACAGATATTAACTTGATAAACAGCCTGTAGCTTTGATTACATGCGTAAAAAAATTAATCAGTTATATGAATTCGTTTAGGATACAGACAGCCAATAAAAACGCACAGATTCATTGCTTGTTTTTCATTGGTAGAAAAAAATAAGAGCTAAGGTCTCATTGGTGGATAACCGGCTGTATGTTGCAAATTAATTGACATTTTTTGAGGTGATGTCAATTGCAAGATTGTATCAGTTAAAAGTGCAATCGCGTAATGTAGACTTTGACTCCCCTTCATTTGAACCTGCTATACCGTTTGCCATATGCACCATCGTTGCTAAGTGGAATCACAACAAAATTAGTATTTCCAGTTTAGTAATGTAGTTCTAGTCTGTTTTTAGAACATTATTTTCCTCTATCATTTTGGTGGTGATAGTAGAGTTATATTGACGCATTTCGGTTGGGATTTAAAGGCAAGTGTTTATTTTTGAGAATATGAGCTCAGATAGTGGTTGTCTGTGTGTATTTCGGAGACAGTGCAAAGTGAGTAATAAGGCCTTGGTGATGATCCGGAAGTGAAATATGTGCTCTGCTTACATGCTGCTATGTTTACAGTGCAGCCTCTCGAAAAAATGCCGGTGAACGTTTGACAAGAACTTAACCGTGAAGTCATCTTTGGACGTATTTTAGATTAACATATGATATGTATTTATTGTCACACAGTGGAAAGGTCAGTGCTGAGAAATATATGTAGAGAACATCTAGTCAAATTAATTGTGATGTATGTCTAATTGGAACACCGAAACTTTGCGAAGTTTGCAGTGTACCCACTTGAGAAAGCGCCTTTGTCCCACATACGAACACATGAATGGTCCGAAATCGTGTTTTTGCTGCGACCCAGATGAGTCCCATTTCACTTATAGCACACTACAACAATCCATCCACCGAAAATGCATTTACTCGGATTATTTTATAAAAGAATCAGAGTAAAATAATGAGTGAACATCATGATCCATACTGCGAGGGCAGGAACGGGGCAGACTTCATTATTGTTAAAATTCTTACACCCCCCCCCCCCCCCGATGGATTTCCTTATCCGATACTGATGATTAGGAAAGGATCGATTATTCTAATATAACTCACTCGTTTGCAAACTGCATTAATCATGTACAGACACGAGAGGAATAAGTGTATAGATATTTGTTAAGCTAACATGAGAAATAAATAATACACATCAGGGAAAGGACACCTATCTTTCCAGCTGCAGATAATATTGGCATTTATTATGTCTGTCTCAGTCAGACTATATCCTCGAGTGGGGAGCGTATTGGTAAAGAAAAGGAGGACGCTTAAACGCCTTTCTGTCTATACCATTTTGAGTATCCAGCACGGTTCAATATCATACGAGAATACTGTTAAAATGGTTTGTTGAATAATCGGAGCCTTCTTTACAAAATTTAAAATACAGTTTTTCCCTATTACATTTGTGTTTTTGTTCTCCCCCCACAATGATTGTTCGAATACATCTAATCAATTTAAATAATTGATGTCAATATAATCGTTGCTCGTCTAATGTTTCTAGTGTTCTAAATTCTAGCAGAGGTATTTTCAAATTCTCTAACTTTATTGAGAAAACGTCATAATATCCGAGACAGAAACGAGAGAAGAAAAAAAAAACACACCAAATAATGCATATACAAATGTATAAAATAAGAGCAGGTGAGCAACCAATTATCTAGGTGGGTGGGGGTGCAATATAAATAAATTCGTCAAATCTATCGATTTCACTCACAATATTTTTACAAAGTATACATTATCTAAAATAATAAATGCTAATCATCCGTCTGCCAAAGAAACATTAGTAGAAAAACTATAGTTCGACATCAAATCACTGAGAATCCAACTTCTGGAAATTCATTTTGACAACGTCGGCACAGATTAGAATCAAATCATGTTAACCACTATGATGTTCTTTTTGTTGTTTTTCTGGTTTAACGCCATTTTTCAGCACAATATAGGCTATACATAGCGGCCAGTATTATTGGTGGAGGAAGAAACCGGAAAAACCCCGGAAAGAACCACCGACCCACGAGAAGCTACTGGCAAGCTTTCTCACTTAACTACATTAGCCGAATCTTAGACTCGAACCCACGCAGACAGAGGTGAGATGGCAGTGGTCCGTAACGGAGAGCGCTTTAGACCACTCGTCCACTCGGGGCCCTCACCACTATGATGTAGGAAGTTGAATCGTACATAATGTACGAAAGGTATATCAAGGCTATGGCCGATGGCCACGTTTTTGTTCCCGAAATTTAAATTTTGAAACGAACTGTCCATAAATCTATTGCTGATGTTTGTAAATACACAAAAGCATCCGAAACATGCTGGTGAATATTGCTTACATGCTCAAACCACCAAAATGTGAGGTTTCTCAACCCATTTAAGACCGAGGAGAAACCCACGCTCATGGGTCAAGGAAAGCAATAGTCCAATCTTCCTGACCGGGTAAATATTTAGTCGTCCAATTGAAAGATATTACGTGCTCGTCCCTGGCCGAGTAGATGCAGAATCGCACCGTAAGAATAAATTTGAGTACATACGATGCCTCTAACAAGTGCTGAAATTCAATGTCGATTAACATTTGGCTATGCGTCTCTTTTTTTTTTTTTTACACGGGAACCTGATGTAAGTTGATGCTTCAATGGGTAAATATTATGATCATGTTTTGTTGCAGTTTCACATCGAGCCCTTGCTTTCTTAATGGTGTTTGTATTTACGGTACACTTTTAGTAAGTTAGGCGTCATTTTGATGTAGAGAAAGTTTCCCGTTCAATCAACTATTACAATCATTATGAGTCAACCCTCTGAGAAGTTTAGAGAACAAGACTATTAAATGTGTGTTCTGAGAGTTCGCGGGTTCAAAGCCCGGCTGAGTTAAAACAAAGACGTACACATATAGTATCTAGCAGCTAGCTTGGCGCCCAACATTAAAAGGTTACCGTTAGGATTGGTCGGCTTTGTGTTAGGATAATGTGATTAGTTGGGACATGATGCTACATGTCTGCGTCATGATGCCCCAGTGCTAGACATCACTATAAACTGCCACACTGCAGACATCGTAGTGACATAACTGAAAAAATGTTAAAGCTACGTTAATAATCCAAATCTGTATGTCTGTCTGTCTGTCTGTCTGTCTGTCTGTCTCTCTCTCTCTCTCTCTCTCTCACACACACACACACACACACACACACAAACTTGGTCATACTTGGCGTGACAGTGTATAAATAAAGCCACACAGTCTTGAAAATTTTAGTTACCTGGAACAAACGAAACAATATTTGAACAGACTGAAATACTAAAACTGTGACATTTCTCTATGTCTTCCATATCTAACTCATAAATATATGATAGCACATTACCTATAACACTGGAAGGTTTCGCTGCAAACACGAATACCACTAGGAAAGTAAGGTTATATGTGCAACTCCAATTTCTCGCGTTACAAACCTTTTGTGTTATTGTATATTTATCTCAGGTTTTTTAGAACATAATATTTCCATGATTTTGACCCCTTCAGGCATCAAACTCACATCAGCTACCCGTGGTTCTTTTGTGAAAGCGTACGCATTGTAGCGGAAAAGTAAACCATGTATAGTGTATTGAAGACATCGACAAAAAAAAAATCTTGCAGCTCACTCGTCACATGGACGATTGCTCGGGAAATATTTTTTCCTGAGCCCTGCTAAGCTGCTGGATAAATCCACGCCACTAACGGAAAGGTCCATTGAAAACGTGAAACTTGAAAGAATCCATTACACATGTACCTGACTAGTGCAGTTAATTATTTCTGCAACTAATTAAAATAGCACGCTTAACGTATTGTAATTGTTTAGTACTACCACTTTCAGTGCAGCTTTAGGATTATTTTTTTTCTGAGTGATTCTTGACATAGTTGCGTTTGTTCTCTCTTACTCGATGTACTATATTTTCTCGTGTCTGAAGTTTCTTTTATATATGTTTTTATGTTTTCATTAATTGTTTAGTCCATTTTTGGGTAGAATAAAAATAAAAATAATATGGACAAGTTCTTTTATTCACTTAACCTAGATGTATTCAGCGTCACATAGGCCATTAATCCATGCATTTGACAACGCCCATCTGTGAAGTGCCGGTTACTAGTTGTGGTGTACCAGAATTTAGAACACGGAAAAAACAAGACGTGAAAACCGTAGCTGTACAATAAGCTCAGATTAAGTCCTTTGTTGGCAAAATATTTAAAATTGGCTTCTCGCCATAACGTGTTATATTTGCAGTATGTGTGCAACTAAAAAGGCAAACAACAAACAGTAACAAATAGTGAAGGCCTATCAGTTTATATATACGATATATGAAGAATCGCCTTTCATGTTTCCATAGCAAATGTATGCAAATATGCCAACGTATAAATTAATACAGTCGATGCATTTGCCAATTCATTGTGGGAGTCGGTTGAGGGATTAATATGGTAATGTTGTTGTAATGAATATTATTGATATCGACTTCAAGCAGGACATATATACGTCAAAAGTGATATTGATCATCGGATTTGTTTTATTTAACAAAGCTTACATATTCTTTGGTTTCTATTTATATTTTCAAATCCGCCTAACTCAATTTATGGTTATTGGCACCAAAAAAAAAAAAAACATGCATAGGACCCGACCCGTCTGTATTTCGCCGACGGAATACATGTATTTTTTCAAACGTTTAACTCATTTTTATCATTTATAGCGATCGTGAGTTGGTAAAACTGCTAAGCCAGAAAACCATGGTTTAATGTATTGATCTTCTACTAATAGCTTCAAACGGCAAATATACGCCATCATTTGTATATACATGTAGTGGGTCGCTTGTCCTTGGAAAGAATGTATGCATTGTTTATAGTCCCCATGTTTGACTGAAGATTGTATCTAGGATAACGGCAAGATGCAAGAAATTGGAAACTTATAGTAACAGGTGCTTCCAACATTGTGGCTCGAGTTTTTTTACACGAGGAAATCCTGGTGAGATAGCCTGGATCATGTATAAGCATAAATTAATTAAATTGTTTAAAATGTACCATGGTTTTGCTCCAATTTACTTTGACTTCTTCTTTATCAAAAATCCCTCCTGCCTTCCACCATTCACCCGTGGAGAGAAATGAATTAGTAACCCGTCCATTAAAAATATTTTATTTTAAAACTTACATAAATCGGGACGAACAAAATTCCTTCGTATTAATTTGTTGGTGATAAGGTGGATCGCATTCAGCAGAGGCGATTGAGAATCAAATGCAGTAACTTCAGTAATGATTTATTCCTAAATCATGTTTCTAATAGTACATACTGCATATACAGACAAGTAGAAACAACTTAATATTTTCTGCTAGAATATAAAAATTATACAACTCTGACACGTTATATTTTCTTAACATTACCGGCCCGACTTAAAAATAACAGAATTATCCAACAGTACGATGTATTCCGGTGAAATTAATACCCATATATTTATGGCAGTGTAAACCTTCATAAAATTAGCAAAACGATTTTAAATTAACATACAGGTCACAACCACAAGAGTTTTCAATCTAGTTACCATTAAATGAGCTTTGTAACAATTACATGTGCTAGAAATGTTCGAATATACTTCTGTATTTATATATAATTTATCGACTTTAAACCAGAAACAATTTTTTTTGTTAAAATTACTCCGTAACGGGGGTGGGGGGTCAACAAGCTTCCAGCTTTCTACTGAAATCCCGTGTATATTATATATTGTTTTAAATGGTACATAAATTGTTTTCTTGAAAATGTATTGTTCAAACATGTCGCTTCCAAACGTTTGGAAAACCAAAAAACCAAAAAACCAAAATACAAGTAAATAAAAGAAAACTAGATGTAATGCACGAAAAATCCAGGGAAAATATTTCTGTGTTTGGGACAGAGATACCAACATTTGAAAGAACACGAATTCAGCTACTTTACAAGCTTATGGTTTTTAACATTATTTTCAAATCTGCACTTGATGATGTTGATGACGAGACAACGATAATAATAATAATAATAATAATAATAATAATAATAATAATAATAATTATTATTATTATTTTAAAAATGACGGAGTTGAAAAATACTGACGGTGTATATTTTTAAATCCTTTGGTTTATCAGAATAGTAAACTTTGATGAAATGAACACAGATTTTTGGAAGTGACATTTTCTAAATTGAAACCTAATAAGTGTTGGGCTCGACGGATTGAAAAGTGAAATGTTTAATAATTACACCATATTTTTATCTGCATATTAGACACAATTTTGTAATCACGTGTATATACATTATATACACGATGATGACTGGGTTAAAGGCGTGATTATTATTATTACCAAGAAGAAAGATTCTGTTAATATCGAAGATTGTTGTGGTGTTACTTTACTTAACAATTTTGCAAAAATATTTTCTTTAATTTTGGTTTAGAATTTGGAAAATTGGGTACAGAAAAGTATTGCTTTATTTTGTATACACTTTTCTATATTCATTATATATCGACCTGTGTAATCTGGTTGAGGTGAGAAAAAAAAAGTTTTTTTATATACATAAATCTCTTTTTCTTATGAGGGGAGGTGTTGTATGTCATTCTTTTTTTGTAACTCCTGGTACATGATTTTATTTAATTTTAGTACTTTGTATACATGGCTGTAAATTGTACAGACAATCCTTAGTCAGAGTTTGCCTTATGTGAATATAGTGTCGTAGCGATAACGATAGTATGAATACATTTGATTTCGGTCTTCAGTCTAACAAATGCACAACAGAAAATTTTGGGTGGGACCATTTTGCAGTGGTGTTAGATTTTAGCTATCGTTTGTTTTGTCATGGACAATAGCTGTAGGAAAGCCATTTATCTCCAAATCAGTTCGCTTTGTGTTAGGAGCAGACGTCATCATGGACAATATTTCATGCAACATTACTGTAGTACAGATTTTTGACTGGGAAAATGGATAACCCTTTAGACTGCTGTGAGTATATTTCTAGCGGGTTATTGTTGGTCCTCTTCTTTTATCAAACGTTTTATAACGGTAATGCTAGTTAAAAATTATGCAAAACTGAATCTATCTTGTTTGGAACCAAGGATATATATATATATATATATATATATATATATATATATATATATATATATATATATATATATATATATATATATATATATATATAGAGAGAGAGAGAGAGAGAGAGAGAGAGAGAGAGAGAGAGAGAGAGAGAGAGAACAGAACGAAACTGCTCTCCATGGACTCTAAAGGATAATACTTGGCGATGCTAACATAATGTTTTATAAATACCAGTATATAATAAATTACTAGGTCGACATGTGGGTGTATCTGCTACGCATGAATGTCTATATCACTGACTCTTGTAGCATAGTTTTGTGAGGCAAGGCGAAAGGTTCCTCTTACCCGCGAAACTGTTTTCCAACTTCTATATAGTACGAATTAAAAATTGTTAACACACACACACTATATATATATATATATATATATATATATATATATATATATATATATATATATATATATATATATATATATACACACACTTTTCGTCCAGGCTGGAAGTTGTTTGAGCAGAATCTAAAAGCAAGTTACGATAGTAACGATTACTTCGGAGCTCCGATTATGACTTCGGTAGACTGGTACCTCAAAAGTTACTCAACAGGACTAAACCCTTCGCTGAATGTGTCATTTACAGTTCCAGATGGTAAGGATGAAATTTAAAATGTGTTGATAGATGAAACATTGTCTTAATGTATGCAAATATCGTTGAGTAGATCAGAATGCACACCTTTATTCGGTCTTTAATATAAAAAAAGCATCACGGTGTCTCGTGAAGTGTTGAAATTGACTGATTTATTACGTGTAAGAACTTAATCAGACTTTGCTGTAATGTTGTATAGAAAAGAACTAAATTTGATTATGCCAATTCAAACATTTTCAATTTTTACGCATTGACGAGTTCCTAAAGTTAGCGATCATTCGGAGTAAAACGATTACTGTTTTTTTCGTCCTTCGTTACTGGTAGCGGAGACAAACGGTGCTTGGCACTATATGTGCTGCTGTTCGGCCTTTGGCTCTCTCGGACTATCGGGACGCTCGCTTCCACATATGCGTCAGCAATTTAAAATATTTCAGTCCAATAACCGACAATCACATGTATTCTATCCTGATAGGGATTAATTCTTTTAAACAAATTGAGTGTTCTGAAGGATTTAACTCCATGGGTAAAAAAAGATGGAGTTTACATACCAGCCGCATACTAAGTTCAGTCGAAATAAATGTATTAATTACTAGCGAGCGGCCGATATTCTGTCAGAGCAGAGGCTGCAAATTCCAGGACAAATAAAGTAAGGCACCGTTGGTATTCGCCACCAGTAATGTCAAACAAAAAGTGAAGAGACTTACTTCTTGGTTGAGGTTTCCGGTTTAAATGAATTTCGGCAGTTACGCGCAAAAATAACGCATATTTGAGTTGTCATATATAGACTTATACCTACTGTAAACTGTGACCGAATTTTTGCATTTTGTGTGCTTAGATACCTTTTTTCAAATAACGAATCTGAGCTGATACCTTCTTTTTATTAAACGTGGTTTTTACTCCGATTGGCTGCATACCATGTGTCAAGGAACATCACTCGTTTCTGACTTCAGAAGAAAAGTCATTTGTTCTATTTCCATTTCATTGATGATTAAAAAAGAGTTTGGTATGTTTTTCTTCTTGTAGATTTATAATGAAGTTAATCATGTCTTTCAGATTCCATTAAAGGGGTCTTGCTAGAATTTAGCAGTCCGGGTGATCTAAGGGTCCAAGATGTATACTACCATGACAATCGAAAATTCCGATTGTTTGAAATAAACACTGAAAGCATCCCGTTACACAAGCCGGTGAGTGATAAAGGGTTAAACATGGTATGCAAAACATTGTATCATTGCAAAACACTGTATCAACCATTTAATTGTGCATAGTTTGTCTGGCGTCTGACACCGATATTTTCCGTATCGTGTACTCAGACGTAAGTTATATACGAACTTTCACCAACGTCCGCGCGTCGACATTCTTAGATGCTTTGAATCGAACCTTTGGATAATTCAGTTTTTTTTATACATTCTGTTTCCATCGCATAACTAAAACTATTTGGAAATTATATTAAAAAAGTCTTTTGTTCAAGATATACAAAACCGCATTAATATTTTAGTCAGAGTCAGGTGAAATACTTTTTTGTTATTGGCGTATGAATACATTTCAGCTTGACGCCCTTTTCCTACCCCCCAATCTATGTCTAACTCGTTCTTTGTACTGACTCAGAACAAAACTCGCAGGCAGTTAGGCTTAGTAACTAATCACTCATTTAATCTTATATCTTTGATGAGGCATTTTATATTACTTGTTCAGTCGATATTAGCGTCTCGCACACAAGGAATCATACCAAAAACGGTCTAAGTCCACATATCAGGAATACCTTTATAAATACACATGGAAGCAACAATTGTGAAATTTTAAACAAGGTTAAAGCGATGATTATGAGTGCAAAGATGACAATGTTAAGCGAGTACCCAGCAATGTGTGTGTTTTTGTGATTAGGATTTTTAACGTAGCTTTTAAAACAATTCAGTAATATCGCTACGACGTCTGCAGTGAGGCAGTTTATAGCGATGTATAGCACTAGGTCATCATCCCGCAGACGTGTAACATGATGTCCCGCCCAGTCACATTATCCTGACACCTGGCCGACCAGTCCTAATACTAACCTCTTAATGCTCAGCGCCAAGCGAGGCAGCTGTTAGTACCATTTTTGTACGTCTTTCGTATGACTTGGCGGCGGACGCTCAAACCACTAGGACATCGGGGCGGTGTACCCAACAATAACATCAAGAATAAGGATTATAGATATAGAAAGGTACAATGTATTTGGCTAAGGAACTGAAAACAGCGTCTTATCTGCAAGGCTTTTTAGTTAAATCATGGCATAACGGATGCATATACCACATAAAATGTAGGAATTGTGGTTGTAAGAGGCACGACAGAAAACATTGTAAGACGGGAAAAGGAGGGATGAATGAAATGGAGAATGACAAAGAAGGAAGCACAAATAACGCACAACTTGTGCCGCACGTGCAAACACACGAAGTACAATGCTACGCAATGCATCTATCCACAAAGTGTGGAAATGAAAAAACAGAAACTAAAAGAAGCGGAAGCAGAAGCTGGAAGAGAAATTCCAATGAACTCAAGTGATGAGATGATATAAAAATCGCCACCCTGATAAAAGAAGAAAATGTCACCACATAGAGCAAACAAGAAGATGAAAAGAAAAATAAAGAAGGAAATGGAAGGTGATGTAAAGAAAAACTAAAACAACAACACAAAAGCAGATGAAAACAGGAGCAGTGTGTGAAATAGCTTGAAACCAAATGGAGGAACAACCCAGAAATGAGTATACATGCCCGATCACTGTGAGGTGGGAGAAATCAAAAAGAAAATGACTGATTCAGCAGTAATAATTGATAAAAGAACAGATGAGCTAGGAAACGTTAAGTGAAAGTGAGACGAAAAAAAAGGGAAACGAACAATTTATTGCCACAGGAATACTATGAAGTCAAGGACCAGACCAACTAATACAAGAATAGACGAAACTGTAAGCCCAGATATTGAAATAACAGACAAGAAAAATAACACCAAAGCACCTATTTAATCCAACCGCTGAGACGAACAGTAAAGAAAAGCAAACAGCTCATCAGAGAATGGAAGTAATGCAACATTTCAAGTTGAACAAAAGAAAGAAGCAAAAACAAAGAAATGTGCATCGAAGTACTGTGATGCATTTGAATAAACAACCAACTAGATACTGAGGTGACGTTCCCCAAAACACATTTTGAGGTTGGCCCACTAGCAGTAAGAGAGTGGTGCAACCGAAAGGAGGGAGAGAGAAAGATGAATACAACAAATAGGTTTAAACTTAAATAAAGATAGCCTTGGATGATTTGGAATATATATACCAGAAGTAATATTAGAAACAATAAAATATAATAAAGAAAAGGTACTCAGTTTGTTTACAAATATTACTTCTTTAGGACTAGGAAGGGTAGGAAGGGAAGAAAACCCACCAACAGGTAAGATACCAAGAGAAAGGCGACTACGGAATCGGAAGTCCAGAGGCTTATGACCATCGATTGAGGAGGAGGGGGGGGGGCAAATCAATGAGTACTTAAAATAATTAACCCTTCGAGTTTCCAAAGCAGTTTTTATGAGGGAACACCTCTAACGTGCTAACATAGCGATATACAAACGGGAATTGCTTAATGAGGTGTCCAAAAATCAGATCAATTGTTTAATGATACATCTTAGCCTATCCGAGTTTCATTTCAAATTCTATCTTTCATCCGACCCCATCAAAACAGTAAAATATTTGTGTGTATTGCTAGAACACAAGGGACTATATTGTTTTGAACTTTCTTGACAGCTGTCACATTTTGATTGTCGTGAGACAATAGATGCGGCAACAGCTCCGGTGGCCTAGTGATTTGAGCGTAGCGATATGACTGATTTTTTTTTAAAGCTACTCTCTCTCTCTCTCTCTCTCTCTCTCTCTCTCTCTCTCACACACACACACACACACACACACACACACACACACCATTGATACCAACTCTCTTCTTTGAAGCAAGTACTTAAATTTTATGTATTTTCTAAGTAATCACGAATTGCATCCAGTAGTCCTAACAATATTCTTCAAATACTTCTAATAGTCCCAAATCAAAATGGTACCTTATCCATTGTGGATAAAGAATTTAATAGTTACCGTATTTTTGTTTTGATTCAACAATTAACGTCATGACACAGCCACGAGTTTGAATTAAATAGCCGATCGATATATATATATATATATATATATATATATATATATATATATATATATATATATATATATATATATATATATATATATATATATATATATATATATATATATATATATATATATATATATATATATATATATATATATATATATATATATATATATATATATATATATAATGTGTGTGTGTGTGTGTGTGCGCGCGCTGCCCGTATAT
The DNA here is from genome assembly GCA_030141615.1 of Unio pictorum. Taxonomy (NCBI): domain Eukaryota; kingdom Metazoa; phylum Mollusca; class Bivalvia; order Unionida; family Unionidae; genus Unio; species Unio pictorum. The sequence goes on along the minus strand of JARLTB010000001.1, from coordinate 17,167,164 downwards.
CTGGTGGAGGAAGAGCCCGGGAAGACCTCGGAGCAAACCATTTAAACCCACTATGAGGTGATACGTGAGTGATTTGTACAGGCAAGCGCCTTAGATCACTAGGCCATCCTGGGCCCCTATTTGTGTCTGACTGTTTTAGAAACGTGTGTTAACCGCTCCGGTGGCCTAGTGGTTAGAGCGTTCGCCGCGGAAGCGGGAGGTCGTGGGTTCGACCCCCGGCCGAGTCATACCAAAGACTTACAAAAATGGTACTAACAGCTGCCTCGCTTGACGCTCAGCATTAAGAGGTTAGTGTTAGGACTGGTCGGCCTGGTGTCAGGATAATGTGACTGGGTGGGACATCATGCTACATGTCTGCGGCATGATGCCTCAGTGCTAGACATCACTATAAACTGCCTCACAGCAGACATCGTAGCGATATGACTGAAAAATTGTTAAAGCTACGTTAAAAATCCTAATCAAACAAACAAAGAAACGTGTGGTCGATATTAGCCTAACACCATTCGCACTGTCCATTTTGTACGTCACAGTTACTTAACCTGTATTGTTTTCAATTCTTATTTTCACTGCAATATATACGTTTACTATTCGTCCAATTTCCTGTTTTGTTATAGATCAACCCCATTTTTCAGATAATGTGCAGACAGACTTCCTCGACAGTGAAGTCATTATTAGAAAGGCATTGCTGAATATACGTCTTCCTTCTAGTTCTTTCTTTTTTAGTTGCATCGTTTTATTACTTACTTGTTCCTATCAATATATGTTACGCGTTGAAACATTCGTTTTGTCCTTATGGAACTGAATGACGTAATTTAGTTACTAATCTTTATATTTAAAACAAATTAATACAAAACAACAAAAATAAAACAAACTAACACATAAAAAAGAGACTAACTTGAAACCCTAAACCAACCAACCGAATAATACTATTATTATGCTTTCAATTCAGATATCCATATTTTATGACTGTATGTCCGGACTAGATGAAAATGATTTCAGAGTGTACGAGGTGACCCTACAATCGTTACCAGGAGCCCGTGCAACGTACTACGTGACGACATATTGTGAGTAGGAAGTGTAATCAGATAGTCTATTTCACATTTTATCTACAACACAGGATCAGTGCCTTTGCTAATTTGTAATTGAAACAGTTAACAACAAATGAAAGAAGATATATTCTCGTCTTTATTACAACAAATATTACAATCAGTCTAATTACGTGATTTATTTGACTTATAATTGCTGCTTTGAATGCCGCTTTGGAGCGGATTTTAGAGTTTATCGAAAACTAATATGAATGGACCAGTCTGAGAGATAGGAATGGACAAACTACTTAAACCATACATAGTAGATTAGACAAATAACAAAGAAATAAGTACATGATATTTTAATGGTTTAAAATTGGGAACTAACTTAAGATTTGCTTGCATTTGCATTGATTGGACAATATTTTTGTAAAAGCTATAAAACGAGATAGACAATTAAAGCTCGTTTAATTTTCTTCAAGAAAATGTCGTAGCTTTATCCATTTTTAGAAAATATTTTATCCTTTCATTTGTATTGTAAACATTAAAGAAACATTGGGAAAACTTGATTAAGCCCATAACAATGATATATATATATATATATATATATATATATATATATATATATATATATATATATATATATATATATATATATATATATATATATATATATATATATATATATATATATATATATATATATATATATATATTTGAGCAGTTAATATGTTTAACTTCTTTCAATTGTATTACTGCTAACTCTTTTGTACAAGAAGGAACATGAATTTGAGAAAGATTAAAGCTATGAACGATAATCTTATCCTATATACCTTTTTTAAAAAAGTCTTGAAAACTTTTATCCATTTTAATAGGCAAAATACCTGATTTGAAATGTTGCAATTATAAATAATTTTTAAATATTCTTTGTTAAACATTGTAACATGGGAAACCGATATCTCTTGAAACAGGCACATCTTTACTTTTCGAGTTTTATACAACAAAGAAAGAAGAAATTTGACCTGTTTTATAGATTTCCACTATAAGTAAGCACGCGAGCATCGCTTAATTATTGCCCGTCCATTCCAGCAATGATTTATCAATATAGCATAATACTAAGCATTACACCAAAAACGAGCGATCTATTGTACAAGATTGATAATATCCTTTCATCGGTGTTTGCCATAAGGGTCCGAATCCTGGGCCCGACACGAGACTTTTCGGATTCATTCAGAATTCTAACACCAAGCGTGGAATCTCAGCGTCCAAAATAAATCAAACGGCGCCCTTTCCGTGCAAATTATAAAAAGGACACAATATCCATTTTTATTTTTATTTTCCTTTTTAGAGAGAAAATCAACTGTTTGATTTACACTTAAACTGTCAGCATCCAAATTAAAATGTGATTAAAACTAGATAACTACTGAAATTAAAGCAATCGAACGTGATATTCTCAGTCGGTGTGTTCTAACTGGAATACACGACCATACGCAATATAAAAAAAATAAAACTACATCCTCTTTTTAGCGTGTAATGCAAAGGGAACGGATCTCATTACGATTGAAGAACTTAGAACAGGTGGACTAAATATATTGTCCTATCGTCCAACACCAGGAAGAACATGTAACTAATCTTTCTGCTGTTGGATAATTTGAACTGAGTATATTGCCCCCAATAATGTTCCTAATATGTCAACTCTAGAGGATATGAACTGAGTAGACCGTGTCCAAAAATGGGCATAATCTGTCAACTCTGGGCGATACGAAATGGATACACTGTCCAAAACGATCTTCCTAATGCGTCAACTCTATGAGGATACAAACTGACTATATCGTCCGTTAAAAAAAGACAATGCAAATCTGCCAATAGATGATGGTCTGTGAAAGTAGTAATAGGGGTCTGTATAGCCTCTATTGAAAATACATTGCAGACCCACCTGGGGCTGTATAGCCTCATTGAGAATTTAACATGGGAATATTGAGACTGTATAAGGGCAAAAATAATTGAGTTTGTATAGACATAATAGGAGTGGAACGGATGGGTGACGTCATGGTAATAGCTAGTCCAACGGATGGCGATACGTTCAACTAGTTCAGTGGGTGGTGGGTGGCGGGTAAGTTTTAGAACAGGAAGAACATTTAGTCTCCTGTTTTGCCAAACACATGGCAGAAATATTTACGGAATTGATCAAGAAAGATTTTATGGATGTCCAAACGATCATCCCATTCAAATTCAATACGATAAATGTCTGATGATGAGCCAAGAATAAAAATGGGACTAGTATATGGACGAAGCTTGGAGTCTCATCTCAGAATAAGCCGTGTTGCATCAGTGGTATAAAGACTTGCGTGATCGTTCCTCTCCTCCATTGATTGCTCGAGAGATCAATCAAATCGAAGCTCTTTTTGCTCAAACTGGGGAGACGAAGCGAAGAAATGGTTACTTGTCAGATTATTTTAAGCAAAACGTAAAGATTGAATTGATGACTTATTATGACAAGTGAAGAAAAAAAGGTTACATGGGAACTATATTACCTTTTGAGCCACGTTTCAAACTTCTTGAACTCTTTTGGTGTGTGCTAAAGATGAACTTCCTCATCGCTAACCTAAAGACCATCAAGCATGTCATCAACACATACGACAGTCATCTTCCAGGAACCCACTGGGTATCCATCTACTTTCTCCGTGATGGTTGTGTGGAGTATTTTGACTCGTACGGATTGCCACCTTTGGAAGACGACATCATCGACTTTATGAGAAGAAAGACCCAGACAACGATATTCAATAATGTGAAATTACAAGACACATATTCTATGGTGTGTGCACAATATTGTAGTTTGCCTCTATAAAGGCCAAACATTCCCATGCTATATTCTCATTGAGGTTTTACAGCCCCAGGGTGATTTTTACAACCTTGAGGCTATACATCCCCGGGCGGGATGTCTGGAATTTTATTTTCCATCGGGGCTATACAGCCCCCTATTACTACTTGTGACGCCTGTGTACTTTGCTTCAGCAAAGATTCCTGTGGTCAAGACTTTTTCCTCCCCAAAACATTCCCTTATATTTCTCGTTGTCATCTTGCTACATTAGAGATAATTTTTAGGTATGTTTTATGCAAGTTTATTTCGTTATATATTTATATTCTTATTTACAGATCAAGGTAAGTCAGGTGTCTGGAAACCCGCCATTGCAACTTCCACGCTTTCAGGGTACAAAATATATGTAGTGTTTGAAGATGCCCATCCGGAAATGAATGCGAGCCAATACAGCGTTGACCTGATGAATTTTGACGATAAGACGTTAGTCCAGTCGCATCAGGTGAGAAAAATTACGAATTGATTTAGATCCTTGTTCCTTTAGTAACTTGGCAGTCCCAGACTCGATCCCCTATCCGACACAAACAAGATTATCGATCACTTATCCAATTATCCAAGCCAGTTAGTTTCGCAAAGGCTAGTCAGATGACTACCATCGCAAAGGGTGGTGAGGATGAATTGGCATGCTCTTAGTCTTTGATACCTCTAAAAATAAAAAATTAATTAAGTCAATAAGACATTTATATCAACAAGATTACACACTGAAAACAAATGCAGCACGACATCTTGGAATTGAATGTAATAAGCATGTTGAAAATAATTATCAATAAAGAAATGCTGCACAGTTTTATCCAAGTCTATTCTTCCAGGTGAAATAGGTATTAGATTCTAAGCTCTAAAGTGATTGCGTTTTTATTCACATCTAAACGAATGTAACACATACAACTGTAACACGTTCTCATAAAGGAATCATCGTGCAATGACATCTGTGTGTATTTATTTAATGGATATATCTCACCTTGATTTAACGCATAAAAACTCGTTAGGTTAAGAAAACCACACCTTCTCACTAATCTCCCAAAATATGTTGCTAATATACTGGTTATGATTAAATAAAATCGTCGACATGATTGTATATATTTTACTTTAAATTATGTCCTTAAATATTACTATCATCGTTTTACCTGTTTATTTCTCTTTGTTAATTTTCTTAACCGTTCTCTACAAATATATTTATTTCCAGCTACGTCATCCAGATCTCAAAACATCACATACGTTTCTACAGGTGAATCCTGGAAAATATTATGTCCAAGTAAGTAAGATATAGATGGGTACTTTTTTCAAAAATCGATTATCAAAGAAAAGACTAGAACATGTATGATCAGATTATGTTTAGCAAGTACTTTATATCGAGTTACTGACACGTATTCGATAAAATAAGAGTTTCATTTGCAAGAATTAAAAAAAAATTAGAATATGTAATAAAAATAGAATTTTTGTTCTCTGATGATTGTTTTCTTCTGTTTGATTTGTTAAGCGGTTTTTATCCTGTCTGCTGATACACCAATTAGCATATGTTTGTCTGTCTCTATTTAACTGACTGAAATACATTTGCGAGACAACCAGTTTTAACACCACTAAAAAGACAACGAGTTTTCTTGTTTGTGTTTAAACATCTTACACATTGAAACTTACAAACTTTTTTCTTTTTTTTTTCTTCTCTCGCATTTACAGTAGTGATTCGTTAGCAGTGGTAACGGTTGCCTGTGTTAAGAGCAAAGACGAACTTGACATAGTCACATGATAACACAAAATTAGACACGTCACATATTTACCTTGAGCCTCTTTTATGCTGGTGTTAAAACTTTGTATTTTGACTACTGCAGATTTCTGTGCATAGCCCTCTATGCCCCAATACCATTTGTACAGCGATATCATGGAATGTCACGATACCAGACGATGGTCATGGTGGTAAGTTGAATTTTACTCTGCTGATGATCCCGGAAAAAGTAACCCGGCTACATTTACAACGTAATGCATTCTTTTCCATCTCATTTTCAGTTCATTGAGGTATCTATCATACATTGGTTCAGGCGATGCAGTTTCCTCCTGGGCGTTGGCCTTGTCGCTATTTTTAAATGTACCTGTATGATGTAATTGTAATCTGAGGAAATCAGGTCACGGGCTGCACGTTGCATATGCCACAATTCATTGTTAGGAACTGTGGGGAAAGGCGCCTCAAACAGCATTATATCAATGGGAATTATCTTATCCGGATAGTCCTAAAGAACCGTAAACCTCAATGCATATGTATACAAATGGGCTGATTTAAAATGAGTTTGCGTTATCAAGCGTCTGATTGAAAGTAAGCGTTGTTACGATATGCAGTGTTAGACAATCGAACACCAAATATAGTGGCTGCATGAAAGGCAGATAGAAGTTTGTTTCGCTGATTTGTGCCTCAAAGGAACTCACAAACTAGGACGTGCTCTTATGCAGTTAAAGGACATACACTCTTGTTTTAGAAATGACCTCGATGCTGATCAATTGACCGTAATCAATAGTAAAAGAACGTATATTCGCATATCCTCCCGTTGTTTCTACCTCTCTATCGATTTTAAAAAGTGAAAAATATCAAAGATATAAAAAAGCACAGAACGTTGTCATTTCATTCATTGATTTATAATTTAGCCTTATTGTCGCCAAGGTGTCCCCAACACTGTAGATTTATTGATGTTTCAACTCTAACAAAAACTCCGATGTAAACATCAAACATACTGCTTTGTGTCCATTTCTGGTTTCTAGAATGGTCTATTTCAGTACAAACAGTGTCGTCTGCGTCTAACATTATCAATGTTTAGTTTTAATATTTCTAAAACAAATCGGACAAATAAATAGAAGGAACTCTTGTATATATGTGTTCAAAGTGATGTAAAACCAAACGCTACAGAGTTACTGATATTTTCAAAGGCGACGAACAAGGTCACATATGTTGCTTGATTCGAAACTCCAACAAGCTGACATTGTTTGGGACCCCTGGCGACAGTCATGTTATAAATTGTAAATAAATGACGTGACCAAGTTTTGTGCATTTTTTTTTTATATATCCTTGGTGTCTTCTGTATTTTAAAATCGGTAGTGGGTACAAACTAAGAATACTATAGTATACTTATTAACTACTATAGTATACTTATTAACTACCATAATATATACCAGTATACTGAATAAATGTATCGTAACCGATACCAGTATACTGGTTAAATGTACAGTAATGAAGGACCAGTATACAGTACTGGTTAAATGTACAGTAATGAAGGACCAGTATACTAATTAAATTTACCATAATCTATACCAGTATACTGAATAAATGTACCGTATCCGAGATCAGTATACTGAAAAATGTACCGAATTTGAGACCAGTATACAGATTAAATGTACCTTAACCGATACCAGTATACTGAAAAATGTACCATTTTTGAGACCAGTGTACATATTAAATGTACCGACAACAGTATACTGAAAAAATGTACCATACTCGAGAGCAGTATACTGATTAAATATACCTTAACCGATATAATTATACTGATTAAATGTACCGAAATCGAAGCCAGTATACTGATAAAATAATCCGTAACCGAGACTGTATACTGATTAAATGTACTTTGATCGATAGAAGTATTATGTACTATAATATATACCAGCGTACTGAATAAATGTACCATAATCGAGACCAGTATGCTGATTAATAGTACCGAAATCAAAGCCAGTATACTGATAAAATAATCCGTAACCGAGACTGTATACTGATTAAATGTACCTTGATCGATACAAGTATTATGTACTATAATATATACCAGCGTACTGAATAAATGTACCGTAATCGAGACCAGTAGGCTGATTAAATATACTGTGATCGATACAAGTATACCGATTAAATATATCGTAATCAGTACCAGAATACTAATTAACGGGAAAAGAATTGTGTGGACTACTTGTGCACGGACAGTCATTCTATTTATTTTAAAGACTGAACAAATTCAGTCAGGACGAAAAGGATACATTTCGGAGGAAAATAGTATGTATTTTGTCATTGTCGTAACTTTTTTGACTTCTGCTAGGCAAATATGCAGGTTAATTTATCATAATAGTGGAATGAACAACTATCTATTTGACTTACAAAGAAACGAAACGAATAAATAAAAATATAGCTCTCAAAATATACTCCATGGAAAGTTGTACTCGCATTAAAATATTCGTCATCAAATGTAGTGAAAGAAGTATGATTTTCAATTGTTCTTATTTTTGCTTTATTTAATTGATATAGCTGTCATATCCGGTGAGTTGTAATATAATTGTCATGTCCTGTAAGACGGGGTTTATTTATATAGTTGGCTCGTGTCCTCTAACATGAACTTTATGGATATAGTTATCGTGTTCTGTAAGTTGGGATTTATTGATAAAGCTATCATGTCCTGTAAGTTGGGGTTATTGATATAACTGTCATGTTCTGTAAGTTGGGGTTTATTGATACATGTACTGTTGTCGTGTCTGATACTTTTTTTATTTTTTATAAAGCTGTCATGTACTGAAAGATGGAGTTTGTTGATATAGTTGTCATGTCCTGTAAGTTGTAATATAATTGTTGTGTCCTGTAAGATGGCGTTTATTGATACAGTTGTCGTGTCCTGTAAGATGGGGTTTATTGATATAGTTGTCGACACGACAACTAAGATGGGGTTTATTCATATAGAAGTCGTGTCCTGTAAGATGGGGTTTATTGCTGCAGTTGTCATGTCCTGTAAGATGGGGTTTTTTGATATAGAAGTCGTGTCCTGTAAATTAAGGTTTATTAATATAGATGTTGTTTCCTGTAAGATGGGGTTGTATCATATCTTATTTTCCGTGATGGAAAAGTGGCATGCATATTTTAATTACAGTCATTGGAAGAAACAGAAAGAAAATGTAAAATAAAAACCTTTATGCAATTCTGTAGATCTCCCCAATTTTGTCGTAGGAGACAAACCAAATCACTATTACTCATTATCTGGAATTACAAACTTTGTGACAAGGTTATTATCTGGAATTACAAACTTTATGATATGTTTATTTTTCGGAATTACAAGTTTTCTGATGTTTGTATTTAGAATTAGAAACTCTGTGATAAGTTCTTTTAAATTTGGAGTTACAAACGATGTGATAAGCTCATTTAAAATCCGCAAGTTTTAAGATACTTGTAATTCTATCATCAGAAATGATTTTTTTCTTAAGCACTGAAATATTTCCATTGCAAATGTTATTAAGCTAAACGATTACAGCTTTTCACAAAGTTAACTAAGTTATTTAAGTAGTTAACTTCATGAAAAAGAAGTAATCATTTAACATCATTATATCTACGAAATATTTCCTTAAAGAGACATCAATAAATAATTATTGACTTCCTTATCAAGAACTTTGTGAAAAATATACCACAATTAATAAGCATGTACTCATCTCACGTGACAATCTCTTACCATATTTTGAGAGAAATCAACAACTGTGAAAGCTAGTTTCTGCAAAGTTTCTTAATGTGAGCTTAATTCGTTGACAATACACACTAATCTGACTTTGTTTGACGGGGAAACTATATTGTGAAACAGTTGATTACATTCTCTTCAATTCATGCATGCTTGACTTGGCTCCCGATACAAGTGTTCAATTCGTATTTCCGTATCACGCACCCAGATTGAAAATACTTAAGTGTCTTCCCTGACGTCCACGCATCAATATATTAAGACGCCAGTGAATCTTACTTTTCTAAATCCTGATTGTTTAAGTTTCAATGATACAGTAAAGCAACTGATATTTCGAAAGCGTAAAAGGAAAGATATGTGATAACTACAGGAAAACCGCAGTCGTGTTTTATTACTTATCAGAGGGAAACATCGTTGGATACGGCATATTGGTATATCATATCTTGACGGGCTTGACATATCCTTGCACCATGACCAGCTCGTTCTTCCTAACTGCTCGGAACAAAACACGTATGTAATTATGTGTAAAAATCATATGTTTCACTAAAGGGAATTTATTATATACGTTATGCTTGCAGTAGATATTTAGATAATCTCATATTTGAAAGTGTTTTCATATTTGTTTGACTGCTCCGGTGGCCAAGGTGGTTAGAGCGTCCAGGAGGTCATGGGTTCGAACACCGGCCGAATGATACCAGAGACTTATGAGAATGGTACAAGCAGCTAACTCGCTTGGCGCTCAGCGTTAAGAAGTTAGTGTTAGGACTGGTCGCCTTGTCTCATGATAATGTGACTGGTAGGACATCATCTGCGGGACGATGCCTCAGTGCTATACATCACTATAAACATCCACACTGCAGACCTCGTAGCGATATGGCTGTAAAATTGACTAAGTTGAAAATCCAAATCTCACACACACACACACACACACACACACACACACACACACACACACACACTAATAGCGATGTCGTATTTGTTAGAAACTCTGGACTAGTAGTAGAGAGGGCCTAAATTAAAAAATGGAATTTTTTTATACCATAAAATGAATATAAAAATGCGAACAGATTTATCCAAATATGGGGCCTTGACCCTTGTACATGCTATATTTTTTAATACTAGATATAACAAATCACGAATGATATAACTATTTTATAGGTCTTGTTTTAACTGAAGAACAACATAGATATTCTACAGTCGACTCCGTTACAAAGGAAAGAATTACACGGGATGACAGAAATATTTCAACACAAACAATAACAGAGTCTGAACTAAACTCAGGTATTAGGCAACTTAATCCATGACGTACTTACCCTCCTCCTTTATATTATTACAGGAACTAACCTATCTACCCAAAAAAATACAGGAACGGACGAATTTACCCAAAAAATACAGGAACTGACGTATTCACACACAAAAGAGCACATTCATTTAAAATCACAACAATTTAAACAAAGATTTGTAATAGTATTGTTACCTTCTTCAATCCACCCTTTATTTTGGGAAGGGGCAAGCATTATCTATTCATTTTATAAAAGTGGAATACAAAATTATTGTAAATATTACACAATTATATCTTTATAAATTAAGAATAATAATAATAATAATAATAATAATAATAATAATAATAATAATAATAATAAAAATAATAATGAGGACTTTGCATAGCACCTTATCTTTAGAAGCTCTAAGAGCTTTACAACATCTATAATGATATGACTACACTACAGAAAAATCAAAAACAAAAAACATGAAGTTGGAAAACATAAAAACATGCTGAAAACATATAAGGTACAAAGCATTACTAGGTCTCTAAGTTTGTTCCTGCAGTCGAAAAAGGTGAGTTTTAAGAACATTCTTAAAAGGGACCACTGTATCCTTGGTGTCTAATTTCAATGGACAATTCGTTCCACATCGTCAGGCCCTGGTATGCAAAAGAACGTTGTCCATATAACTTTGTTTTCGTAGTGGGAACAATGTATACGATTATCAGACGAGGAGCGTAAGTATCTTGCTGGTGTGTACACATGGATGAGGCCAGATAGGTAATTTGGACTGGAGTCTGACAATGAAACGAATCACAGATAATAAAATTTGTGTTTGATTCTATACCGAATGGATAGCCAGTGTAGGGTACAGAGCAGTGGCGAGGTGTGCTCTGATTGAAGTACTTTAAAGATGATCCGAGCAGCTGTGTTTTGAACTTTTTGAAGTTTCTGGAGTAGATATTGTGACGAACCAGACAGAATTGAGTTACAATAGTCTTGAAAATACTAATGAACACACAAGTGTTTTAGTGCCATCAACACTGAAAGACATTTGCGAATGGAACTGATGCGTCTCAGTTCAAGATATGCAGCCTTGCATATGTTCAGGCCATTTTGGTGCAATGTGAGAGTACTGTCCAGAGCAACACCTAAGTTTTGTACTGACTGTGAATGTAATGTTGCTGTTGCCGATATTTATTGTCTGCGGTAAAGGATGTGAATGAGAAAGTCTTTGTGTTGCGATCAGAATGGCCTCAGTGTTATCATCATTCATCTGCAGATTGTTACATGTCATCCATGATTTCACATCAGAAATGCACCTCTTTACTCCATGGATGGTTGCATCAACTTCAATTGGTTGGGTGGCTAAAGTTGTATATTTGGGTGTCATCAGCGTACAATTGGTGAGACACTGGGTGATGATATATGACACTTGATGGCGGCTGAATGTATAGAATGAAGAGAACAGGTCCACGAACAGACCCCTCTGGAACGCCACAATATAGATCAACTGGGCTGGAGGGTATTTCATTTGCAGATACAATTTGTGTCCTGTTCACTAAGTAGGACTTGAACCACTATAAGGATGTATTCTGAATGCCAAATACATGTTGGAGACGGTGAAGTAGTATATTATGGTCTATTGTGTCCAATCCTGCAGACAAATCAAGGATGGTGAGGACTGTAATCTTTCCACTATCCAAAGCAGAGAGAGTGTTATTAATTACTTTCAGAAGAGTAGTTTCCAGGATTAGGGCGGTAGAGACTGAAAAAGTGACTGACCTTTGTTCCAGTGTGAGTGTTGTTTAGACTAGTTCAAACGATGTGTGCCAGAAACTGAAGGTTGTGTTGTACTTACGGCATTTTATCATGGAATTCTTGTGGAACTCTCACATTGCACCAACATGTCATGAACAAATGCAAGGCTGCATATCTTGAATTGAGACGCATCAGTTCCATTCGTAAATATCTTTCAGTTGATGCCACTAAAACACTTGTGTGTTCATTAGTACTTTCAAGACTGGACTATTGTAACTCAATTCTGTCTGGTTCGTCACAATATTTACTCCAGAAACTTCAAAAAGTTCAAAATACAGCTGCACGGATCATCTTTAAAGTACCTCGATCAGAGCACACCTCACCACTGCTCTGTACCCTACACTGGCTATCAATTCGATACAGATTCAAACACAAAATTTGTTCTCTGTGCTATGTTTCAATGACGAACTCCAGTCCAACATACCTATCCAGCCTCACCCATGTTTAAACACCAGCTAGATCCTTACGCTCTTCTTCTGATAATCGTATACTCATTGTTCCCAAGGTGAAAACAAAGTCATATGGACAACGTTCGTTTGCACACCAGAGCCCGGCGACGTGGAACGAATTGCCCATTGAAATTAGACACAAAGACACAGTGGTCCCTTTTAAGAGTGCTCTTAAGACTCATCTGTTTCGACTGCAGGGACAAACTTAGCGACCTAATCATGTTTTGTATCTTATATGTTTTCAGCATGTTTTTATGTTTTTCAATTTCATTATTTTTGTCATTTGTTGTTCTGTAGTGTAGTCATACCATTATTGATGGTGTAAAGCGCTTAGAGCTTCGAAAGTTTAATCGCTATACAAAGTCCTCATTATTATTATGACAGTAATTCCACCTCCACCAGAGTTGCGGGGGAACGATTTGATGGAGGAAGCGGTGTGTGTTAAATTCGCGCACTTGGGCTCATCGCCTGATGTTTTTTGCCATGTTTCTGTCAGGAAGAAGACGTCTATATTCTGGTCGTTGATAAAATTAACTATATATGTGCGCCTTTCCGGTGATTCTAATGATTGAGCGTTGAATAATTCAATACGTAGTGGTATCTCTCGGACAGCTGACACAACGGTTGACGATTTAAGATGAATCTGCACCAGGTTATCAAAATTAACGGCCGAAGTTTTAACTTGTTTATCTGTTTCGGGCGAAAGGGAGATAACTGGAATTCTTCCTGTTCTACGCCGGCCAGCTTTGAAAGAACGTTTTTTTTTTTTCGCTTCCGTTTACATTAAAGTATTGATGAATGTAGTCCCACTTCTTTTAGTCTTGAGCACAATGTTTATGAAGAGCCAAGTTGTGGTCATTTAATGCAACTAATGAGGGTCCATCATAGCGTAAGCGGGTTGCCTGGCGATCAGGTGATAGCGGTTTATTAAAAAAAAAAGGACGTACTTAAAAGTGGAACAAGATAGCTGAGAAAAATTATAATTGTTCTCGTTTCCAAAACAAGGAGATGAAGAAACATATACGAACTGAACAGCCAATGCATGATGAAACACAACAATATTTACGAAGATAGACAACAATCACATATATCATGAAAAATAGCACAAAAATGGAAGAGCCTAAGTCAAACAGTTAAGCGATAGCGGCCATCTTTCCAGAAGTCAAATAATCCGGTTTGTACAATGTTTTCTTAAATTCTGACTAATAGTCTATACTTGGGCTGAGACGATAATAGATGAGGCCTAAGCCAGGCTTCAGATCACATTACTTAGCCAAAGATAATGGTTTCTTACTTCAGGCAACGGCACAAAAAGGTCACAAACTGGACGATGTGTGTCTGTTGTATATATTTGACTTTACTAAGGTTTGTGATGAAGTTAAACCAGACAGATTAATATTTTTTTTAAAAAAAAACAGTCGAGAAAAGCCTACCTTGAAAATTTCTAAGCATTTCAAAAGGCATTATTATAATACAATTGAAATAGCGTGCTTGAACAGGAAATGGCTTGACCCAATTATTTCTGATAATATCGGAACGAGAAGAAAGAACATAAGAAGTCTGATACTGTTGACTTAATTTAGTGAAGATTTATGTACTTTATTGAGAGAATGTGGTGAGTTGGGTATTCTTTATAATAAACATAATACCGGACATGTCAGGGGCGGATACAGAAATATCGTTTAGGTGAAGTGTAAACAAGTAGTCGAAGGAATTTTGCTACGGAATTCTCTACTGGTGATGGTGGTGGAAGGATTGAAGACCCAAAAGCTCTTG